>JABFTP020000062.1:37921055-38358881 GCA_013387265.2 Cryptolaemus montrouzieri
GGAATTTCCAGAGTTTTTACTCAAGAATTAGAATCACATGGCGAATTTGTCTAATTTCATTATTATGGAACAATCAAATCTGAAATCTACTCAGGCAGTTAACAAGCTAGCAAATGCCGCAAAAGCTAAGATTGACGGAAATCATCTACCACCTACAATCTACACTAATGTATAGGTCCAACATTGGTCAGCATCAAATTGATTCAATAATGACAGATAATAGATTTAAGGTGATAAAACGTCATATTCATTTCAATAATGATAATGATTTCGAACTAGCTGGTACACCGAACTGTTTACAATTCGGCTTCTTAAAGCTAGTCAGAGAGCGATTACTTTTGATACCCAGATAAGAATATTTGGTATTAAATGAGCAAATTTTACCTAAGATAGCTCGGCACCAATTCGAAGGGATTTCTAGTAAAACTAGATATTTCAAAAAAGATAAACAGTACAAGGACATGACATGACCACATTGCGTTAATGTGTTTCACCAACACATGGAAGATGTTGATTCTTTTCGAGCTCTGTATAGAATCAGAATAAGGTCTCGTCAGCCGTCTGAAAAAATATTTTTTCACTTGATTGATATGTGCATAGTTATTGCTTGGGTACTAGGGCGACTCAAGACTGATATAAACGTGCCACTTTCTGACAAGAAAAATAGGACGTCTTAGTATCAATAATCCTGGTATACCCACCTCGTCCAAACTAAATACTTCTTCGTCAACCAGAACGGGTTTTCCTGCCAGTACACATGCATCTCCCGCACAAGGGCACAGAAAACCCCAGTAAAAGTAGAAGACCTTTAAATTCTGTACGTCCAGACAAAATTGACGACTAAGTATTTCAACAGAGTAATTGTTAATTATGCCAGAATTACTGTTCTTTGCGTTCTCATATAACATGAGAGGAATATGACATTTATCTTTGCTTGAATGAAAAAAGAAACTGTTTTAGAGAATTCAACTAGTACTCAGACGTTTTTATATGGGAAGCCGATTTTGGCTTCTGTTTAAAAATATTTTTTCCCATAATATTTTGTCTTACATGCAGTTGTGAAGTACCTTAAAGCATAAAAATTATTTCTTTTTAATGTAATTTGTGGTTTTCAAAACGTCTAGATCTAAAATCAATAATGATTCGAAGATGACATTCCTGACAAGTAACGAGAATACCTACTAGAAAATAAGAAAAACGAGAGGTCAGATTCAGTCCACTTCAATAGTATTTGATTTTGCACTTTTTCTCTGGAAATTCTGACCAGAATTAATTTGATGAAGATATCAAGATGGGTCTCGTATTGAAAGATTAATTTGAAAAAATGGACTTTTGTATCTTTGAATCTACTACGATTTGCCACATGCTTTGGAAACACCCTGTATGCCGTGAAGCCTCTAAATTGAATTAAGCTGAATGAGCCTCTTCACTTACAAAGAGCTGGAAATAGTCGATATTAAATGATCTTAAGTATTTTTATGATGCCTTCTAAGAGAACCAGAATCGCAAGTAACTGATGTTATCGGGACGTATTGAAAAAAGAAAAACGAGAAGTCATATTCAATCCACTTCAATAGTAATTGATTTCGCACTTTTTCTCTCGGAATGCTGACCAGAATTGATTTGAAAAAGATTTTTAGATGGGTCTCGTATTGAGAGATCGAAATGCATTATTTGAAGGATTTCCGGTCATATAATCTTCGAATTTCAGTGTCCTCGCGCGAAAAATTGTAGTTTTCGGAATAAAATCGCGAATAACTCGGAAACAATGCATTTTAGGTTCATAAAAACCTATAACAGAGCGATGCCTATAAATATTACGACTTAAATGGTGTGTGAAAAAATAGGAGGTTTAATTTGAAGAACGGACTTTTGTATCTATGTATGTAGTACGATTTGCCACATGCTTTGGAAACACCCTGTATACCGTGAAGCCTCTAAATGCATTAAATTCTGCTAAACGAAATCTAACCTAAACGAGTCTTTTTAGCTACAACGACCTGAACATAATCGATATTAAATGATCTTTACTGTTTTTATGATGCCTTCTAAGAGACAAACAAAAATCGTATAGTTCCGATTGAAAAATACATATCCTCCTCTCGGTTGAATTTAGGTAGTAGTGATGAAGCAATTTTCGAAAAATAAAAACATACATTAGGCTATTTGAAATAACAATGATCGTGTCCACATCCTGTACAACCGGAAGTGCCTCAGCATATATATATATATATATATATATATATATATATATATATATATATATATATATATATATATATATATATATATATATATATATATATATATATATATATATATATATATATATATATATAAATATGATTCTGTTGCTTTGAATCAAACTCAAACTAAGAAGAGAAATATTCATAGAGCCTTCATTGATTACCAAAAGGCTTTTGATAGTTCTCCCCATTCATGGCTTCAAAAATTTTAGAAATTTATAAAATTGAGAAGACACTTCGTCTTTTCTTGAATTTGTAATTAAAAATTGGAGAACCTATCTTCATTTAAATATTTCAAAACAATCGTTAAAATCCGAAGTAATTCGAATCAAAAGAGGCATTTTTCAAGGTGATTCTTAAAGTGCTCTTTGGTTTTGTCTTTGCCTTAATCCATTATCTCATGAATTAAATGCTACTAGCTTCGGCTTCAGAATAAAGAGTCTATCAACTGAATTCAAATAAACTCACTTAATTTATTTAGATGATATTAAATTATATGCCGAAACCAGATCTCATTTAAAAAGTCTACTTGAGATTACTTTCAACTATTCCAAAGATATTCATATGAAATTTGGGCTTCCAAAATGTAAAAATCTTCCTATTGAAAAGAGAAAATCACCTCTGATTATATAAAGATTTCAAGTATCGAAATTGAGTCAATGCATCAAGGAGATACATATAAATATCTTGGATTTAGTCAAGAGAAAACCTTTTCACAGCTATCATATCCTATGCAGTTCCTATTCTTATATCTTCTTTTGGAATTATTAAATGGTCTAAAACTGATCTAAATCAATTACACTGTCAAACGAGGAAAATGTTTTGTAAATATCATAAGCACCACCCAAAGTCAGCTGTTCAGGGAGTTACACTACCTAGACATCTTGGAGGTCGTGGATTGACTGATTTGAATAATCTTCATAGTACACAGATTTTTCATCTACGTTCCCATTTTCATGATAAACAAAGAACGTCTAAATTACATGATATTGTTGTTGCTTCAGATTATAATCTTACACCTCTGAACTTGACAATGCAGAAGGTAGATTTAGATATATTTGATTATATTTGATGATAATTCTAAAAGCGAAAGTTGGATGCAGAAGGAATTACACGGAAAGCACCCTAAAGAATTGAAAAATTATTATATTGATGAAATCGCATCGAACAAATGGTTAGTTTCTGGAGAATTGTTTGTTGAAACAGAAGGCTTGGCAATTGCGATCCAGGATCATGTTGTATTCACGAGGAATTATAGAAAACACATCATCAAACAAAATATAGACGATTCTTGCCGTAGATGTTTCTGTTCTTCAGAAACAGTTTGTCATATATAATCATCTTGCTCAGTCCTTGCTTCAACAGATTATTTAGAAAGACATAATGCCGTCGCTAATATTATTCATTTCAATCTAGGAATTTAACATGACCTTATTCCCAAAGAAAAAAATTTCACAAATATGAACCTGAGATTATTTGTGAAAATGATTGATAAAACAATTCTTTGCAACACAGCTGTAAAAACACAATAGACCAGATACCATTCTTACTGATAAATAGAATCAAATAACATATCTAATTGATATTGCTATACCCGACACACATAACATACAAAATAAATACAATGAAAAAATTTCTAAGTAAATTTGTGAATCTTCACAAAAGTATTGAGATTTTGGGTCTGAAAAAATTTGTTTGAACAGTTACAAAACATAACAGTCATCAAATCTTGTAATATTCTTCGTAGGTTTTTCCGAAAAAAATAATGAGGTAGAGTCATAGGTTTTCTCTTTAGTTCATACTGCTCTGAATTTCATTTCATATTTTATTTATTTGTTTATATAAACGTTATATACTCAACTGACAATTTTGTCATATTTATATTCAGAGCAGTATTCTATTCGATCATTCACCACTTCACACAAAGGAAACTATTAATGAGTTACATTCAGTGTTACTTGACTAAGGTCCGTACACTGGATTTTTCTGGGGAGAAAGCCTCTGACACTACTCGTTGGTACATTGATATCATTGTCTGATGATGCTATAGTATGTATATATTCTGGTAGATTGATATATTCTCATAACATTTAACGTTATCTTAATATATAATTATTCTAGGATATGTTTTGATTATAATCATTGCCTGGCAATGGTAGTTAATTACAGGTGGTGGATTTATATTTTTCATGAAATCAGTTTGATTGCATGAACAGATTTATGGGCAACTCGTCTGGGTGAAACTCTTTATATATATATATATATATATATATATATATATATATATATATATATATATATATATATATATATATATATATATATATATATATATATCTCTCAACTTCACATATGTAGAGTCCTCATGAAACTTGTCTCTTGAACAGATATATGGGCAATTCGTCAGGGTGAAACCCCTATATATATATATATATATATATATATATATATATATATATATATATATATATATATATATATATATATATAGGAGTTTCACCTCGACGAGTTGCCCTATATATCTGTTCATGCAATCAAGTTGATTTCATGAAAAATATAAATCCACTACCCGGTAATTAATACCATTGCCAGGCAATGATTATAATCAAAACATATCCTGGAATAATTATATCAAACTACCAGAATATATACATACTAAAGCATCATCAGACAATGATATCAATGTACCAACGAGTAGTGTCAGAGGCTTTCTCTCCGAAAAATGATACCAGTGTACGGACCTTAGTCAAGTAACACTGAATGTTACTCATTAACATTTTCCTTTGTGTGAAGTGGTGAACGATCGAATAGAATACTGCTCTGAATATAAATATGACAGAATTGTCAGTTAATTATATTACATTTATATAAACGAATAAATAAAATATGAAATGAGATTCAGAACAGTATAAACTAAAGAGAAAACCTATGACTCTGCCTCATCTTTTTCTTTTCGAAAGAAACCTACCAAGAATCCTTGATATGTCAGGACTGTGGAGCGTGCTATATCGGTAATACTGAACAATACTTGCATGAAAGAATATACCAACACGACTACTCCGTTAGATCTAATAGAAGAAGTACCGCCCTAGCGAAACAGCATTGAACCACTACATAAATTTAATTTTGCTGATGTACGAGTTCTTGCATCAGAAAGCAACGACTTTGAAAGAAAAATTCTACAAATGATCGAAATCCAAAAGAAAACCTAGGTCAGTGAATTCAAGAGCTGACGTTGACGGATTTATGAATGTCTACAATAATCTGATAATTTGAATACATTTTGTATATATGAAATGAATTTTGCGGAATAAGAACAGCGCAGAAGTGTTGCGCGATCTCATACGAAGAATTATATCAAGAGATAAGACCGTTTTGCGCTATCTGGCCGATTGCCCCGGAGTTTTATACTAGAAATAGTTATTCATTTTCGTGACTACCTTTTGTGATATAGACTTCGAAACGAAAATGAATCGTAGTGATTTTATTGTGAAGTTGAGCAAGCAAAACAAAATTGGTAAGTAATTTTTGAAGAATGCTGCCATGAATTTAATTTTTTCTTTGAATTATTCTTTTATTCAGTCATTTTAGTTAATTTATAAACCTGTCATTTCGATACTACATTCGTTCTTTCAATTCAAACATTTTTTCGAAGACATACATTTGAATACTAAAAATCAGCTGTTTTCAAAACAAAAGTTGTATATTTTTCATGATCCTCGTTCATTTTGGTATCCTACTCGATATTTTCGATGAAAACATATTTTGGTGTCATACAGTTTGGCTCAAACAACCGCCTTTCTATTTATTCATATTTTCAATATGATCCTACTGCCCAGTGACTCTCACAATTGAGATGACATGTCGCAAAAAGTGAGAAGTATCCGAACAAGCCGTTTAGGCAGCAGTTCAAGTTAAAGAAAAATACAAACAAAAATAAACACATTCTCTGGGAAAACACAACCTTCCTCGAATAGATTTGATCGTGATTGCATACCAGGTTCAAAAGATTTAGATGTTAATTATATAAATGAACCATTAGTACCATCTGGTTCAGAATATGAACCATCTTCATCGTCTTCCGAAACGATTGAAGAAAGATTCCACAGGCATCATGAAAAGGATCCTTGTGTATAAATTATTGAAATTATCTCCTGAATGTAAGGAACGCTTGGCATTGGTTTCTTCAATGCGAAAACAAGGATATCTTTATATGAGAACAGATAAGAATATCGAAATTCCTGTCAGGAGATTAAAGCAAATTGATAATTCAGTTACGAAATATTTCGTTTGTACCTATTGTTTGGATCAGTATAGTAAACAATTTCTTTATAGATACGTTAGAATATGCAAACAAAGACCAGCTACTGCAGAACGAGGAAGTAGGAACTGTTTGGCTAGAAGTCAGACATTTTTAGCTACCCTGAAATCTAAAAATCAAGACTTCTTGCAATCGTCTAGAATAAAAGAAGAGGTATTCGGACTGAGGAGAGCAGATGATATTAGTTATACAGCCAAAAGTGACCCCCTCATCTGTCTGTATGGGGAAACACTTCTGAAAAAACACAAGAGGCAGCAAATCTGCACAACAGTTTCGAACAAAATGAGGGAAATTGCTAGAATGCTGATTGCTTTGAGAGATATAAGCAGTTCTGTGCACATGTTTTTCGATGCAATGAAGCCAGGAATGTTTCAAGATATTATAACTGCCACGAAAGTGATCAGTGGTTATGACTAAATGAAAAAAATTCATAAATCACCATTTTTAGCTCTCCATATGGGCACCAACTTGAAACTTTTGTGGGATATTGCTCTCAAAATCGTGATTGAAAAGCGAGTTTTACCAAAAATTAAATGGGAGGACGGAAATTTGAAAAAGAAAGAAATTAAAGATCTCACAAAACTGATCCAAAATCACTGGTGCAATGAAATTTCCAGCATGGCACTGAAAGTCCTCAAAGAAAAACAATGGCAGAAACCTAATCTACTCCCTTTAGCAGAAGACATTGAAAACTTCAGAGCCTATGTCAGTGACTTGGCCAATTCAATCTACATTGAATTGCAAGGCAAATGGACTCCAATGAATTATAGAACGTTAACGGAATGCGTTCTCGCTTTGACTGTGATGTTCAATCGTAAACGAATAGGAGATGTCCTGTATTTAGATAGAAACTTACACAAAAAAAGAAAGTACTTTAAGAAGCTTTCGGAGAAAGTTTGACATTAGTAGAGAAAATAATTAGTAAAAATATGCATAAAACATATTAAAACAACTCAAACAATAATATAAAAGTTAAATGAAATCTGGAATATTATACGCATACTCTTTCATCTATTTGGAAGATTGTAAACATGTTCAAAGACCTCCTCCGCCGACGTTGCACTACATTTCGACATAAACAGTTCACTAGAAATTCGACACACACACGTTGCCTATTTGGACTATTGTTCACAAGAACAAAACTTATATCACTCCCCTATGGGCATAGGCGCTTGAATTCCGCCTTAGCATGGCTTATATACTGACAGCCACAACTATAATGGTTGTCATTTCTAGTAAAAAACGCTATCCATCGATGAGGGTTTCTTCCAGTAGATACCATAGGTTCCACCTGAACCAAAGAGTAACCTGGGGGAGTGGCATCTTGAATAATATCATCTGATAATTGCATATCTGCTGGTGTAGGTTGCTCAGTACAAGTAAGTTGATTCCATGTACGAGATGAGCCAAATAGATAATGGTGAGAAGAGTTACACACATTTTTCTGTAAAGAAATTTATAATGAATGTTGAGTTACACCCCTTTAGATTGAAACAATCTGTTTCTCATCGTACTTAACGCGATATACTAAAATAAGTCGTTAACAAAACATGTTCATCATTGGAAAACGTTCAGCATGATTCGTGAGAACATTTACTTCAAATACACAAATATGTGATGTGATAAAATCGGATTACCTAGTTTGACAATGAAATGTGTTTGAAAACATTAAATTTTTCGTTCTTCACACTGCGATGAAATCTATTGAAATTCAGTTTCCACTAACAATGTCCAGAATAGACCAGTATCATTTTTTTATGTTTGATCTCTTTAACGGATCGTAACTGTTACTGATTTGGTACATCCCAAAATGATGATCATTAACACCTCGCGAATATTCTATGTTAATTTTTATCCAACGAAACACCTAGCTCTAGTCGAAAAATTATCAAATATTCTTTTGTGCGTCTATATGACCGAACCTGTTTCGAAAACGAAATATTTTCCAATAAACCAACCGTTTCTACTTACCTTTGTGCACTACCCACCCCGTAGATCAGTGAATAATCCTGACAAGAGCTAGTTTCCAAATCTGCCCGTCATGCACGCAGCCCCAAAGCGTCACAATAGTGCAACTGAGCAGGATGCCGAGAAACGAAGCGGCAGACTGCAGTTTCGCCTTAATTAGGAGCTCATCAGTGTCGCATATCGCTTTTCAGCATCCTACCAAGCCACATCGGGGTACCCTATCAATTCCAGAAAGGACGCACCTCGTACATACGTACGAGAGTCGCCCTCTATGGACCGACAGGGAGAACCCGCTACCGGACTTCGAGAAAGATACGAACAATAACGAACAGATGTGGAAACATCTTTCACCGTTCCGTGAATCACATCAAAAGTAGAAAACGAGCGAAATAATCCCGATGGAATAGTGCTCTGCTTCCGAGATCAACCTACCGTCGGTAAGTATTTGGTCAAATATCTTCAGCGATAAACTTCGCGTGGAGTCTATATATGTAAATTTGAGAGAGGACGAATTATTCAAAAATTCGTAGATCAATGAATAATCCCTCCTGACGAGAGCTAGTTTTCAAATCTGCCGGCTATGCACGCAGCCCCCAAGCGCCACAATAGTGCATCTAAGCAGGATGCGGAGAAACGAAGCGGCAGACTGCGGTTTCGCCTTTATTTGGAGCTCATCAGTGTCGCATATCGCTTTTCAGCATCCAACCAAGCTACATCGGGGTACCCTATAAATTCCAGAAAGGACGCACCTCGTACATACGTACGATAGTCGCCCTCTATGGTCCGACACGGCGAACCCGCCACCGAATTTCGAGAAAGATACGAACAATAACACACAGATGTGGAAACGTTAAAAATTCCAAACATTTGGGAGACATCTTTCGCCGTTCCGTGAATCACATCAACGGTAGAAAACGAGCGAAATAATCCCACTGGAATAGTGGTCAGCTTCCGAGATAAACCTCTCGTCGGTAAATATTTGTTCAAATATCTTCCGCGATAAACTTCGCGTGGAGTCTATATATGTAAATTTGAGACAAGACGAATTATTCAAAAATCCGTAGATCAATGAATAATCCCTCCTGACAAGAGCTAGTTTCCAAATCTGCCGGCCATGCACACAGCCCCCAAGCGCTACAATAGTGCAACTAAGCAGGATGCCGAGAAACGAAGCGGCAGACTGCTGTTTCGCCCTTATCTTGAGCTCATCAGTGTTGCATATCGCTTTTCAGCATCCGTCTAAGCTACATCGGGGTACCCTATCAATTCCAGAAAGGACGCACCTCGTACATACGTATGAGATTCGCCCTCTATGGACCGACACGGCGAACCCGCTACCGCACTTCGGAAAAGATACGAACAAGAACAAACAGATGTGGAAACGTTAAAAATTCCAAACATTTGGGAGACATCTTTTGCCGTTCCGTGAATCACATCAACGGTAGAAAACGAGCGAAATAATCCCGCTGGAATAGTGCTCTGCTTCCGAGATAAACCTACCGTCGGTAAATATTTGGTCAAATATCTTCCGCGATGAGTACTGGTCGAATTCTCTAAAACAGTTTCTTTTTTCATTCAAGCAAACATAAATGTCACATTCCTCTCATGTTATATGAGAACGCGAAGAACAGTAATTCTGGCATTATTTACAATTACTTTGTTAAAATGCTTAGTCGTCAATTTTGTCTGGACGTACAGAATTTAAAGATCTTTTACTTCTACTGGGGTTTTCTGTGCCCTTGTGCGGGAGATTCATGTGTACTGGTAGGAAAACCCGTTCTGGTTGACGAAGAAGTATTTAGTTTGGACGAGGTGTCCAAGTGAAAAAATATTTTTTCAAACGGCTGACGAGACCTTATTCTGATTCTATGCAGAGCTTGCAAAGAATCAACATCTTCCATGTGATGGTGAAACACATCAACGCAATATGGTCATATCATGTCCTTGTATTGGTTATCTTTTTTGAAATATCTAGTTTTACTACAAATCGCTTAGAGTTGGTGGCGAGCTTTTTTAAGGTAAAATTTGCTCATTTACTGCCAAATATTCTTCTCTGGGTATCAAAAGTAATCGCTCTCTGACTAGCTTTAAGAACCCGAATTGTAAACAGTTAGGTGTACCGGCTAGTTCGAAATCATCATCATTATTGAAATGAATATGACGTTTTATCATCTTAAATCTATTATCTGTCATTATTGAATCAACTTGATGCTGACCAATGTTGGACCTGTACATTAGTGTAGATTGTAGGTGGTAGATGATTTCCGTCAATCTCAGCTTTTGCGGTATTTACTAGCTTCTGAACTGCCTGAGTAGATTTCAGATTTGACTGTTCGATAATAAAGAAATCTGACAAATTCGCCAGGTGATTCTAATTTTGAGTAAAAACTCTGGCAATCCCAGGCTACCACTAAACTTGAAATTTTGCTCATCATATGCTGGTATATTATAGTATAAGGAACAAATATTTTGAATAAACTGTAGGAGGTGTCCAGAACACAGGCTATGTACAACATTAGTTCAAAACCAATTCATTTACCTCTTCTATTGAATTTCCATCAACAAAACTGCAGTCAGTGTCACTAAGAAGGACCTTGCTTAAGTAAAGTGAGGTTATGACTTACGACATAGGCCATAAATGAGAAAAATTGAGTGATATTTCAAAAAAAATTCTCAAAATTAGGATAGGACTAAATAGCTCAAGTTTAGCAGCCATTAATGCATCTGTTTGCAATTGAGCGTTAAGGTGATCGAGAGTATATTGTCTGACAGTTAGGTTTCTGTTTTCGTTTGGGAGAAAAGTACTCATTTTAGCTCTTTTAATAATGGTGTTCCTGAAGGTTATACCTTCATTATACAATTTATATAGAAATAATAAACCAGAAACATCCGAATAATTTCATTCATGCTGAAGATTTCTTTTCCGTCTAACTTAAGCTTCCGATCTGGAAATTTAAAACAAGTTCTTCAGACTTGATCGTCTTTAACCTAATTATTAGAATACTATGGTATCTTGTTTGCATCTGAATGAATCTCTGAATAATATCTTCAAGTGTTCCCTAAATGTTCATACTTCGAACTATTGCTCTTGCTCTGGTTTGTACTACAGCTGAGTGCTTTTAAGCTTTGACTTAATAGTACTCATTTACATGAAATTGATATTCAATCGAATTTTGCCATGAGAATTATAAGCGGCATCATTAGCTTCACCCTATGACACCTCGAATATAATTTCTATATATTTCAGCTTACAATCAGCATTTAAAAAAAATTGGAGTTACTCTCATCGGGAGCTTCTTACAATTACACAACATTTGCTATACGTTGCTCCCGATGCGTTTAGCCCTTGGAAAACTAAAAGGAATGAGGTACATTGAGTCGTTCGAGAACAGCTCATGGGAGATGTATAAAGAATCCGAATTGCGAGTATCATGAAACTGAGGAAATTTCGCTATCCAATTTTGGACTACATACCTAGATGGTTTTCAACATTGATGAATGTCAGATTCTTTGCCAGGTTTCTGTGATCTCGTCATTCCATATCCACTATTTGGAGTCTGAATAAAATGAAGAAAGAATAGTTAACATAATCATTTAACTTTCAAGACTAGACCATCGTGTTTTGAAGTCCAGCACGAGATGCACATTTCTGCTGAATTCGTTTTTCATATATTTGTGAAGAATGTCATTCTTTGTTGGTGATTTTTTAAAAAGTTCGACTACTTATCCTACTTTCTTGATAAGGTGATCAAATTCTGGCACTAAGTCAACTTCATCTACAGTGGGTAATCTCCAGTCAAATCCTTCATTATCAGTAATGTCATCAAATTCTTCATCGTCAGACTCCTCCACATCAGACTGAGCTACGACTGTGTCTTTCGTACTTTCTTTTTGCATTTCGGTTCCACGTTTTGATTTGTAAATCAAATCTGTAACTCCCAATTGAATGCCGTGAGCGTAGCACAGCTGGTGAAGAGGATTCATGAATCGCCCAACCTTCATCATTACACTGGCCCCATCTGTAGTAACACCTACTATATCATCATCTAATGACAAGCCATATTCTGATAATTTCTACTTCAAAATAGTTATGCAACTCTCTGCGGGCATGCTTCCTAATATGCGCACAAGACCCAAATTCTATAACATATTTTCATTCTCTGAAAATGTGTGAACATTCATATTCATGAAGCACTTTTTTGCATGTTCATTCATCGAAAGTAAGGCTGAATCTATGGTTATTCTTTCTTGGGTTCATAAGATCCTGCGAAACTTTCATTTTAAAATTCATGACATAATCCATAACAATCTGTTTTATGGAGTTAGGCGATGCAGGTTGTAGTCACTAGTCGCAAATAATTCTCTCAAGTCTTTCGACTTGCAAAAAGATCTAAAAGTCATGCCATCTTTAGGAATCAACCTTGAAATTCTTTCCTCCGAAGAAACTTTTTGTAGGGACGAAAAGTAATTAGATATTTTCTGCCTCTTCGTACCGGTTGGAGGAGGTAGCCTTACTGACGCGGAAGCATTGATCAGCATTGAAGAATTTGATGGATCCAGAGTCATGTTTTCTGTCACTTTTTTATGAGAAGTATCAATTTTGTGCTTCAACAGTAAATGTACATGTAAGCCTTTGGGAGATCATGCCGTTGTTTTCAAAATAGACTTACAAAATTTGCACTGGGCAGTTTGTCCATCTTCTACTTTCAAAAAGTATTTCCATACCTTTGATCCACTTTGAAACTCTTCATAAACTACCCTTGTTGTCATTTCAACACAAAACGAATAAACCGAGAGAATCCAAATACACACTATTTTCAACTGTTATTGGAATAGAATATAAATCTGCAGATTGTCATGCACTCTTACACGTCCAGGCTCGCAAAACAATGACAAATTTACGACAACCGGGAAACTTCTCGCATCACTCTTCCCTATCGCCTTGTGGCCCTTGGGCCACGTGTTGCCGCCGGGAATTGAAACATTGTTTACATAAGTCAACAACAACATGTGAAAGAACTGAAAGCTAACCAAAATTGACATAATACCAATCTTGCAAGTCTTGAGAGATCGCGCATTATTTTGGGTGCGAGATTGATCTTGCAGAATAGGTGCGAGATCTCGGTATTGCAAGAATATCGAGATTGCATTCCCTAGGTGGGATGCTTGTTAGCACTGTGTTTGATGAATCCAAAACAGAATTTTGCGAAAACATTTCAGCAAATATTTTTTAGCATCAAATTTTTTGTTATACTGGTCTGAAAATCCGTATAAAAAAAGCATTCAAGTGTGCAGGAAGAATAATTAAACCAACGTCAACTGAAATTGTAAGTCAGAGATAAAAAGTCAACGAATTCTCATAAATCGCAAGTGATTTCCGGTATTATTCGGTAAAAGGAATGGAAGTTTCATTTATATTAGGTGCTGCAACAAAATAATTTGACTAGTACACTGGTGTAATATTGAATCTCTGACAAAATTTGAAAGCTTTAACCTGTGGATAAGGATGTGAAGTGATTCTACTGCACTACACATTTTAGACACAAAACGTAATTAATAATGGATATCCCATAAATCATCCTGACGATAGGTGAAGCCAAAATATTAAAAAAATGATCAGAATTCACTGAAGATTTCGAGAAAACATTGCATAACAGGATACGCCATTGGAAATAAGAAAGTAGCTACGAGATTTTAATATTCAGCAGAAATTTCTGTAATCCTTTCTTCATGAACATGGAATATGCTATTCCATCGAGGGGAATTCTGAATATTTCGGGTTCGTTGGAATCATGAAATTTAGTGAACAGTGGCTGTACAGTCACTTGGAAAGTATTGACTTAGTAAGTAACTACTATTCGAAATAGAATTCGTTGTAGAATTAGAATCAATTCTTCGTACTTTGCTCAGAAAATCGGAAGGATTTGGTTTGATATGCTTATCAAGGAATATAACCATTAACTGTTTTTGTTATCCAATGTTTGCTATGTAGTTACCGAATTTTATGTGAATTTTTGTTTGAACTGTAGTGACGTATATTTAAATGCTTGATACTATAATTTTCTCATTGTTAGCCAACCATTTGATTCGATATCAAGATCAGGGAACTATTAAAAAATTTACAATTCATCAACTTAAGGTATGATATATAGGATTTACTGCCGAACTCTCCTTACAAAACCTCCAATTTGATACCCTTACCTTACTAATCTTTAAAAAGTTTTTTCACTATCTTTTACTGGGCGTCCGCTATATTAGTTAAACAATGATTGTGGCAAGATTTGGGGTAAAAATGGGCACATTATTTTATTGCAGTAGTTTTATTTATTCAAGTCATCAATTGAGTAAGAACTCTGAAAATGAGAGATCCGAACCAAAAGATTTGTCCTTTGTCTGGAAAATAAGACTCTTCTCGGGAAGTATTTTTTCGAAGGATCTTTCCGCTTGAGAAAATAAAATCAAGGAGTATAGGGAACACGAACGAAAATTCGATTATCAGTAATTGTCCTATGAAATCCACTCATATTGAAAATTATTATTTTTTGCACAAAAATAGTATTGTAACCTTCGGACAGGACACAATTTTGATTGAAATTTCGAAAAGATGATGTTTTGCAAATATTTTTATTGAACTATTTTCATACGAGTAAATGAAACACACTAGAATTAACAGGATACTATCGCAAACTTATCCTTAATTTTGAAAAAAAACAAAACCAAAATACCTGAATAAGGATGAAAAAATTAATAAAGCAAATCCAGTCTACATATGTTAGAAGCTTGTACTACGAGTAAGAATCTATTGATTAATCATCAAATTTCAATCAATTTAGATTTTGAAAAAACCCTTTATTGTCACTACAGATGCTTCTGGTTATGCTGTAGGTGCAATTTTGTCACAAGGAACACCACCCCAAGACTTACCTATCGCTTATGCAAGCAGAACTCTCAGTTCTACCGAAGAAAAGTACTCTACAATCGAAAAAGAATTATTAGCGATTGTTTTAACAACAAAACAATTCCGACTATATTTATACGGAGATAAATTCACCATCTATATAGATCATAAACCGTTAAGTTGGTTAAATTCATTAAAAGAACCAAATGGATGCTAAATCGTTATAAGAAGACTTTGACTGAACAGTTAAATATAAAAAAGGAGTAAACAATAATGCAGATGCATTATGAAGAATTACAATCGGTATTACCTAATATTGACGCCTCAGATCTTGACATGAACCTCCAAGACCTGGAACATATTATTCAAGATCGTAAAAATCCAGCAAAACCAGAAAATCCAACCCAACGAGTATTGAACAACTAAAATGAAACTTAACATTCTTCAACGATTCACAGTCAAAAAGAGAATCCAATTCTTGAAATTCCATACACGGAAAAATCAGTGAATTGTGCCAAACAGCAGAATATTTTCATACCAACAAAAAGAAGTATAAGGTAACTAAAATCAAACCTCTTGGTACAGAACTAAGATATATCGTTACTATAAAAGAAGGAGATGAGCTTATTAGTATTATTAAAGGATTTATTAAACCGAAAAGTCAATTTAGTCTACATACAAGGTACAACAACTGAATCTCAAAAGACAAGAAGAGAAAAATTTAGATGTAAGTAAGGAAATATATTTGAAAGTTCCTGCCCCAGCTAAATTAGATCCAAGATATAAGAAAACTACCATTCAAATATTGAGTGACATTGAGATTAAAAACTCTCATAAGTCACATCAAGTGATTATCAAACAGCGCCAACAGTAACCTTATGTTTTATTGTTACAGATGTTTCGACAAGGACTGTATATAGCGACTATCCTCATAACTACCCTAGTTCTACCCTCTCTCAGTTCTGTAGAAATTCAACAGATAAAACATAATATTTTACCCATTTATTGAGGAAAAGCTTATTTCGCGACCCATACGAAAAACCTTATATTTCATTATAATATATCAAAGATACCTATGTTACTAAATCTCCAGAGAAGCCTATTAGAAAACATTAGGATTAACGCAACCTCGCCTGTAATTAAGCAAAATTTAATAGTAGCTTTTAGAATTATAGGGAGAAATAATGCATCGTATCATAACTTAATTTATCATACGCGCACTAAAAGTGATTTAGTCAACTTAGGAGGGACAATCTCCAAATTTCTATTCCGAACCTTGGATGCCGATGATGAAGCAACTTAAACGATAGTAATCAAAGCAAATGAACAAATCATTCTTACAAATCAGAAAAAAAATTCTTGATGTTGAAAACACAATACCAAAACAATAATAAAAAAAAGCCTCTCAAATTCAAAAAAAAAACCAAAACAATATGTTGAAAAAATTAATAATCCAATCGATTCGTTTGAAAGTCTGAAAGAAAATACTTATTAGCTTTTCCAAGTTCACTTGAAAATTTCGCAATCAACAGAAACTGAGCTTCTATTGATAAAACTTGAAAATGCTATTAGCTTCGGAAGACTCAATTTACTCGATGAAAATATTTTACCCTTAGAAACTTTTATTAGTATACTTGAAAAATACCAATTGAAAAATTTTCATATATTTAAGTAATTACTTGCATTATGCCTAACAAAAATTATTATTAAATCAGACCAGTTAATATTGCTTATTTCAATCCCTTTAATTGGCTTAGAAACTAATGTTTATCACATGTATGATATCCCTATTAAAAACTTATCCTTACCTCAATTACCTTCATTTGTTCTTAAGAAGAACGAAGAAATGAAATGGAAAACTACTACTCTACATCAAATCGAAGATTTTTATTATACGTCAAGAAGACTTGGTGTTACCACTTGAATGCCTAAACACTTTTCTAAAAGAACTAAGAGAAGAATGTCCTATGATTAGGAAACCGATAACAACGGATCTTTATTAATTAGAAGATAAAACTATAATCTCACAAAATATGATCTGGATATTTGAAACTTGCGAAAATTTTACCAAATGGGTTGAAATCATTATGATAAGCCGATTAAGAAGTACTCGTATAATCAAAAAATAAATATAACCTCAAGTAACTTTAACCCTTAAGCAAGCAAGTATTGATTTATTACCAATGGAACTTCAAAAGATAAATATCATCAACGAAGAGAAACTGTCAGTAGAAGATGTTCCGCGGTTACAAGATTTATACTCTTGGGCACCCCATCCAACAATTATCTCATTCACTACCATATTTCTAGTAATAATCTGTATAATTATTATCTGTTTTTTGTACTTTCTACTCTTCAAGAAAAAAGAAAAGAACCCTGTCCAAGGCCGTACACCCTTGGTCCAGATTCTCCAAAAGGGGGAGGAATTATGTGATCCAGATCAACCACCTTACTGATAAGATAAACCAGTTACGTCATCCTGATGTCACCCCAAGCGCATACTTCATTGTTATCCTGGAGTTCGCAATTCAGCATTATAGAAACGCATAAATAGAACTGCAATAAGTTCCTAAGTTAAGTTTGTATTCTGTATTCACGACGCTTTATAGAAAATAGAGATTTTTTTTAATAAATTAATTGTTGTGACTCAAAAGCAGACACCAACATTCATACTACATCTTACCCGGGATTCGAACGCGAATCCTCGGCGTGCCAGTCATCTGTCAAGAATGCCAGTTGTCAAGCAGATTTCAAGTCGATGATCCACTTACAAGGGTTAAATTGGCGTTTCGATCTGTCGAATCAAGCGTCCAGTGATTGGAATATGAAAAAATTCGATAAATAACAGCGGTTCCTCTAGCGAATAATTTGAAATATTCAAAGATTTTCTCATGAAGCAGACCGAAGGACAAAAATATTTTTCAGTTGTTATTCTTTTCAGCTGTATTCATAATGAAGAGTTCTTTTTGTGTTGCTTAGCTTATTATATTTCTTCGTAATTTACAGTGGTTGCACCTCAATGAATCCATCCTTCATAGAGATTTTCACAGTACAACTGGAACAAAACTCTTAAAATCAGCGACACAGTTATAACAAACGATGCACAAAAGTGTCTCTCTCACTTGACTTCTTCAAAAGAACATGAAGTATTTTTGAATTTTCTTACTTACACTAAGTATGTTCCGTTTCATAGTACTTTCAGTATATACAATTACACATATATCAGATACCTTACGTTAAGTATCTGATACCTAAACGATATATTACCGATGTTCCTTGTTATATAATATATTGTGATATGTACAGACTGTTATTCTTCGCAAATAGAAGGTGAAATGTCTCTGATAGAAATCGTTACATGTCTGTTACGACATTATCTCTTTTCGATATGTGACAGTTTATCTATTAATAAAACAATGAGTTATCACTGAACAACATTTACACTAGGATATGTGAATCTTTCATGTGCAAAGAGATTTACAAGCTGAAACCGAATAATGAACTCTCATCTAAAAAGATTCTTTATTTCAAACTAAGAAATTTATACATGTTGCTACAAGATAATCGAATCTGATTAATTTGAAACTTATTCTTGAAATTAAGGAAGCATATAAAATAGAGCGAAGAAATAAAGAGGTTTCGAATTTTCCAAATTCAGTCATTTCTATAGTTTTCTGCACAAAAATTTCATCTATGAGTGGAGGGAAAGTCATCTAAGTTCTTAAACAAAAAATGGGAAGGAAAAAGTGTAGAACGTGATTTACAATTGTATTAGTATATTTCAATTTCCAAAAAATTCAATAAATTTTTTCGTTGAAGCTCCAAATTCGTCCACGTTCATGGTTGGTTGAAAGGGTACCTGAGTCAGTTTTCACATCGATCTAGCTGAATATCTCGAAACTAAGAAAGAGAGAAATATTTAATACGAAACTTGCTTGATCTAGAGAAGGACATCTGTGGTATTCGGATGACCGGAATGAACTCTAAATATTCGACATCTTCCGAAATTTCAGTACTTTTCCAATAATTTCAATTCTCGGTGATACAGCTTTTGTAACAACCTGGAGTTGAAAATAATATACCGGGTGGGGCAACTTAATCGAAAAAGACTCAATAACTGCTAAACTATTCGTTTCTGAACAAAAAGAAGGAACATGTCAATTTTTGTGTGAAGGGGGACATCTAATAACACACGGTGATTTTATTTTACATCAACCTCTTAAGCAGGGATTCAATTTTTTGAATAAGGAAGATAGGTAGAATGATACCTCATTGGAAAGCTCTTCTGATTCTCAATACAAATGTGTAATATTATCTGAGTTTTGACATATTCGGAAGCAGATACAGGGTGGTTCGTCAAAAGACGAGTTATTTTCAGTGATTGCGAAATCTGTCGATTTCTAGTGAACATTCACCGAAATACTGTCCTTGAGCAGTGGTGCTCCACCTGTACCTCCTCAGATGAGGGAATTGATCAGTTAGTCTGAGTTATAGCTCATTGGATTCAATATTATCCGATCACAGTGAACGAATTTTCAAACCCGAATACATTTCAATGATGATACAGGGTGGGTCATCGAGAAATTCATACACAGTATAGGAGTCTCTTCACAAGGAAGCGATGAATCCTCCGTGTCATCGGTTGAATCGCAAAAAATATTCCCTATCGGTGGACTGATCATGTGACAACCACTAGGGTAATGGCCAGCACGTCTTACGACAGCATACGCAACGGATCGTCGTATGTGAAAAGCCTCTAACAGCATGGTATCCAAGGTTGAAGTGAAACGAACTCAAGTAAAGTTCTCGTAACAGAAAAATATTTATCCGAAATCACACAGGTGTAATGCAAATTTCCCAACAACAAATACGGCAGTTTTGGTTTTTTTCCAGATTGCTTGTATCTCATGAATGAAATTCAAATTATTTGTTTTGTTCATCTAGCTGCTTTTCACACTCACGGGTTGCATTCATACCAGTATAATGGTTTATTCAACGCCAGAACGACAAACATGTATGTGCCAAGTACATTATGGAGTAGGAGGAAAAATTTAAACAAGCTGGCTCTGTTCAGAATAGGAAGAGGGAGCATGTCCAAAGACCTATACGAAATGAAGAAATGGAAACTGCGATGCGTGGGCAAGTAGTGATTGATCCCACTTCGAGACAAGAAAATTGGAGAGTGAAATTGGTGAGAGTCGGAGGACGAGTTTTCAAACAATAAAAATTCCATCCATATAAAATGAAAATAGTCCAGGAATTGAATGATTGAATGAGGACCACTTCGACCGCAGGTTGCAATTCTGTGAAATGATAAGTGAGCGAATCGCTAACAATCCCCATTTTCTCTACAATATATGCTTCTCGGATGAATGTACTTTTTTTGAATGGCACTGTCAATCGTCATAACTGCCGGTTCTGGTCGGGCTCTAACCCCAGAATCTTTAGTGGAGTACATACCCAATACTTTATAGCCTACTATACCTGATTGGAAACCGGGATTCCTAAAGGAGTACGCATTATCCTCTTTCCTAGTTCCGCAATGTGGGCTTGAATATCAGTACTGAATAATACCGGAACTGGTTTTCCCCTTTTCCCCCGTATAACAATTCTTTTCAAGTTCTGTAACAATATGCGTTCACTATTAGACTCTGCTTTTTTAAACTCTTTATGAGTCTCCTGGTTTTTACTGCAGTCAACGCAAGTTTCGACGAAAATTCGTTCAACCTCTCCTGGACGTCTTCTGTTGAGTAAAATTACTCGAGAATATATAGTTTCCATTAAGTTTCTATAACAAGCAGCTGTGGTGTTTCTCTTAAAAATTTCTTTAGATTGGTCGGCCTGCTTCATGAGAAAATCTCATTGGCTAGGGGAACCACCGTTATTTATTGAATTTTTTCATATTCGAATCACTGGAATCATGATTCGACAGATCGAAATGCCAATTTGACTCTTGTTAGTGGATCATCGACTTGAAATCTGCTTGACAACTGGCACTCTTGACAGATGGCTCACTTTTTATTATCATGTGGATAGCAATGTCACAAAATTGTTTCAACGAATTGCCAATATTCATGGCGTAAGTTCATGATGCAAAGGTTCGTTTGATACTGTCATACTTTGATACAGCATCAGTAACTTCAATCATCATTTTATAGTTTTTCGACTGCAAAATATTGAATAAAGTCCTGATGATAGAAGAAACTTCTGAAACTCAAATTTTTTCTTTGAAAGCTCCCTCATTTTTCTGCTAACAATATAGATGAAGTGTTTCTCCCTGTGAAGTTACCTGGCACCGAAATCACATATGAGGAAATCATTTTGGCCTCAAGGGAGGCCTTGTCTGCTCTCATTCTTGGAAAAACTTCTACTGTCAAAGGTGGATCATTCTTTCTGTTGCTTTTTAACAGTAAAATCTGACACTCTGTTTGCAAGTTCTTTGATTTTTTGCCACATGTTTTGCTATGGCGAAATAGGAACTTGGATCCATAGAAACCGAGACAGTTAGAACACGGTAGATAGTTACCATCAGCAAACGTTGATTTCTTTATAGGCTTACACAAGTGCCCGAGTTTAAGATGAAATTCCTTTTATTTTTCAATAACGCTAACAATTTTCGCCTTGTGGCACTTTTCACTGATTTGGACATTATCTCTTGTACCTTTGACTCCAATGGATGATTTCTTTGCAAATGTCTAGCGCAATTTTTTACCTCTATTTCGCAAAAGTAACACATGTCAGCTTTCCCTATGCATTTCTCCTAGCTTTTTTTTAAATCGTTTTCATTTTGAGATTAATCAATCACCTTCTAGAATCTGAAAAATTTGAAATATTATTTCTGAATAAACCTTCTTGACAGAACGGAAAGGTACAGGATATTCAGTTGAGTCTTAAGGAACTTTATTTGGTTTCAGTGTATTCATACTTAGCGAAATATTTCGTCAGAGATATGAAACTTCCTATTGAATTTTCAAGGCCGGTGGATGGTAAATGTGTTGTGTGTCGTAATTTTTTCAGACCCATATTCTAAAAAAGCAATACTTGTGAAAAGTGAGATCACAGGAACTCATGACACCATTCACAAATTCAAACGAACGCTCCTAAAAGAAATGAGATAAATGTATTAACAATAAAAACAATCATAACAATTTTGTCGAATATGATCAGCTTTTTACCTCTTCAGTTTCACGATGAGTGCGTTCTAAATCACTCTCCGTTTCTGATTGTGGAAAGTATTCTGGGTCAGCATCGCTGTCCTGCGTTGGTGAGTCTAGGAGAGAAAATTGATCGTGAGACGACTACTAGACCTTGGTCTTTCTAAATAATTGTATGAGCAACATTTTTTTCACTTGGTTCATCAATTTTCTCATTATTGTTTCGAGTGAGCTTGAATTTCGAATATATGAGGTGTTTCGAAAGTAATTCTGTAATTGCAGCCATACTCTCATCGGTTTTGGCTCTATCTTTTATAAGTTCTGGAGCAAAAAGAATATTATGGTAGATTTGGTGAGTCTAGGAGAGAAAATTGATCGTGAAACGACTACTAGACCTTGGTCTTTCTAAACCATTGTATGAGCAACATTTTTTTTGCTTGGTTCATTAATTTTCTCATTATTGTTTCGAGTGAGCTTGAATTTCGAATATATGAGGTGTTTCGAAAGTAATTCTGTAATTGCAGCCATACTCTCATGGGTTTTGGCTCTTTTATAAGTTCTGGAGCAAAAAGAATATTATGGTAGATTTCAATTGTTCTTTTCCTCTCTGGTTCAGGTATCGAGACTGAAAATAGAGAGTAGTATTGACATATTTATTATATGTAACGCAGTAACCGTGGCAGAACATTTGGTACCTCTTAAAAAAATCATTGCATACCAAGCGCGACCAGTAACTCAACTTGGGATTGTAAATGAAATATAACTGACGGGACAAGTATAAGTGCTATATGCATTCCAAAGTAAGCAGAAACACTGTTAAAGAAGAAATCATGTTGGAGCCCGTGAAAGTATCACGGTTTACTGTGACAGGGTCTCCGACACCTATTAGGAGTTTCAAACCAAATATCACAGGCGTAACGGGTAATTATACACTAGGCCTTTCAGAAAAAAACCCTTGCTTTGACAAAATCAAAGGAATTAATGTAGGAGAATACAAAACATTGAAATCTTCATCTTTGCCGTATTTCTATAATTATGCATAGTGAGACAAATTCAATGCATTAAACTGAGTCTTCTGTCCTGGCGAAATCCTCAATTTTTTTTTTCTGAAAAAGTGACTGAAGGTTTGTGAACCTATTATTCATTATTTCACTAGATATTAATTCCGAAATTGATTGAGAAAGGAAGTTAGTAACAAATTTAAAAATGAATATTTTTGCTCATTTTTCCAAATTTTCTCAACACCTACGCATCCAAACCAGATCGATAGGCATTTTCTGAGATCTACAATTTTCGAATCTAACTTCTTTTTCTTGGACATCAACTGTTTCTCATTGAGACAAAAATGTTTTCTCAGTTTTTGTGCATGTTTTAGGTTAACTTACCCATCGGCTCGCCGGAAACAAAAATCGCTATGTTTCTTAGATTTTCTTCTTCATAACGACGACTGTTTAGCTTTCTGTTTACGATATTGTCATCCTTTTCTGAAGATTGATTGGAGTAAAATATCATAGGGGAACCCGTGACAAAACATTGAATATCATGGCACGCCATGGTCCTGTAACACGCGTTCGAAACGTCTACGAAATTATTACGGTCAAGGTAGTTGCTATACCAATACTCACGTTTTGAGAAAGTCAGGGGGATTAACACAGGCGGCCTGTGATTAATCTTCAGATATCTATTCGATACATCACCACATGGAATGTACACGCATCGGGAAAGCCAAATAACACAGCACCAGGAAAGCCCGTGATTTAAAGAAATTAACAAGTGGATCTACGAACATATATTCGAATAATTGTATGTGATGTTAGTTAGAAGAACATCTTGTGCTTATGTTACTTTTATCTCCTTATCGATTCGTATTGTAGGAGATAATGATTTGTTGCAGAACCAAGGTTTTTCCCTCAGCCTCCGAAAAAAGGGAACTTGTCTGAAAATAGTTTCACTCTCTTTGACCAGTTAAACCTGTATAATTAGTATAGCTCAATAGCCACAATTTTGAGAAACAATTTACTGTCGGCAGTAGAATCTTCAATGTCAATTGTTTTAGAAATATTCAAATTGTCCCACTTGAAAAAACCTAAATCTGATATGGATCGCCCTGTATATGGACAGAAAATGCTACGAAAATAATTTGTTATTGTATCTACCTTTGGAAAATAAACTAAAGGGAAAAAAATCTTGAAACCAATTACTGCTGGGGCGCAATGTTCCGTCCCCGCAGAAATGACCCACCATGTATTGATGCGCCAAATCACTTCATTTTTAATTATTTCAAATTTTCATTTTATAATTCAATAATAATTCAAAGCATTTTCCCGCCATGTAACGTGAGTGGACAACATGTTTGATTTTGGGATTTGTTTTCAGCAGTAGAAGAAATAACTTCATTTGGTGAAATTTTGCTACAGAACTGCTAAGCTAAAAGCCCGTTGGAATTGGTGCTCTAGGCCTCTTTTTCCAGGATAAAACCTACAATTTACATATGTGGAGGAGTCTACATATGTAAATTTGAGAAGAGAAGAATTATTCGAAAATCCGTAGATCAATGAATAATCCCTCTGACAAGAGCTAGTTCCCAAATCTGCCCGCCATGTACGCATCCCCCAAGAGCCACAATAGTGCAACTAAGCAGGATGCCGAGAAACGTAGCGGAAGGATTATTCATTGATCTACGGATTTCTGAATAATTATTCTTGTCCCAAGTTTACATATGTAGACTCCTCGCGAAGTTCATCGCGGAAAATATTTGTCTCATCAAATATGGTTTCATCCTGAAAAGAGAGGCCCAAAGCATTATTTCCAACAGGATTATTCCGCTTGTTTAGTATCAGTGACGTGATTCACGGACCGACGAAAGATATTTCCAAGTGTTGGAATTTATAATGTCCTTACATTTGTTTGTTATTGTTCGTATCTTTCTCGAAGTCCGGAAGCGGGTTCACCGTCTCGGTCCATAGAGGGCGCGACTCTTGTACGTACGTACGAGATGCGTCCTTTCTGGAATCGATAGGGTACTCCCCGATGTAGCTTCTTAGGATGCTGAGAAGCGATAAACGACATTGATGAGCTCCTAATAAGGACGAAACTGCAGTCTGCCGCTTAGTTTCTCGGCATCTTGCCTAGTTGCACTATTGTGGCTCTTGGGGCCTGCGTGCGTGGCGGCCAGATTTGGGAACTAGCCCTTGTCAGAAGGGATTATTCATTGATCTACGGATTTTTGAATAATTCTTCTTGTCTAAAGTTTAGATATGTAGACACCTCGCGAAGTTTATCGCGGAAAATATTTGTTTTATTTACCGACAGGAGGTTTTATCCTGGTAAAAGAGGCCCAGAGCACCGAATCCAATGGGATTATTTCGTTCGTTTTGAACCGGTTATGTGATTCACGGACAGGCTAAATATGTTCATCGAATGTTGGAATTTTCAACGTTCTCACATTTGTTCTGTTATTATTTGTATCTTTCTCGAAGTCCGGTAGCGGGTTCACCGTCTCGGTCTACAGAGGGCGACTCTCGTACGTATGTACAATATACGTCCTTTCTGGAATCGTAAGGGTACCTCGATGTAGCTTGTTACGATGCTGAGAAGCAATATGCGACAATGATGAGCTCCTAATAATGACGCAACTGCTGTCCGCCGCTTCGTTTTTTGGCATCCTGCTTAGTTGTACTATTGTGGCTCTTGGGGGCTGCGTGCATGGCGGGCACATTTGGGAACTAGCTCTTGTCAGGAAGGATTTATTGAATATTTTTGAATCATTCTTCTTGTCTCAAGTTTACATATAAAAAATTGTTCGAACAGTTACAGAAGATAATAGTCATCAAATCATGTAATATTCTCCGTAGGTTTCTTTCCGAAAAAACATAATGAGTTAGAGTCATAGGTTTTCTCTTTAGTTTATACTGCTCAGAATCTCATTTCATATTTTATTTATTTGATTATATAAATGTAATAAAATTAGCTGACAATTTTATCATATTCATATTCAGAGCAGTATTCGATTCGATCGATCATCACTTCACACAAAGAAAACCATGAATGAGTAACATTCAGTGTTACTTGACTAAGGTCCGTACACTGGATTTTTTTTCCGGGGAGAAAGCCTCTGACATTACTCGTAGGTATATTGATGTCATTGTCTGATGACTATATATATATATATATATATATATATATATATATATATATATATATATATATATATATATATATATATATATATATATATATATATATATATATATATATATATATATATATATATATATATATATATATATATATATATATATATAAAACTTTACAGAGTTATTGGAATTACGATTCCCATATATAAGCATGAGAGGATTATCTTATCAACTTCCGGTTTCTTCGAAAGTGACATAAAATTCCAATTACACCCTGTATATATATATATATATATATGTTAATGCCATAGGTACCGTATCAGGATCACCTTTTCAACGGTGTATCACTTCAATACATTCGTTTCGATGATTAAACACAGAAACCGATAAATCGATTTTTATTGACATGCGCGCGATATGAAATCTAGTAGCGATGGCTGTTCAATGTGCTCTCAGATAGTGAGGGCTCAGTTATTTCGACCATATTCTTATGCGTTTTTCCATTCTTTCCAATAAATTCACATATTATCAAGTTTTTCACGGAATTAGAATTTGGCTGATTAATATTTTTGATTTCTCTCTTTTTAGTATTAAACACTACATTTTCTTCTTCTTGAGTGCATGTAGCAATCCTTAACTTATTCGTTTCGATAAAAATCTTTATTCCTGGACTGGATTTTTATCCAAAATAATCATCTAATCTAATCCAACCAGTCAAAATCGCATCATCCAAGTGATCACAGTATGCGGAACATTTTCTCAACCGTGATGAGGTCCCGAACAATTACTTTTTTCGACTTGAAAGGCAGTTTAGAAGACTTCTAGTTCAACCTGATGAGCAATTTATCATTGATGAAGCTACAGAAACCAACTTGTTTGAAATGCTTAAGATAGATTCTACTATTTCACTGAGATAGATTGAGAATGAGACTGGAATACTTAGGGAAACAGCCCGACGTATTTTAAAAAAATATAAATTCAAATCCTTCAAGTAACAGATACATCAACATTTACGATATTCCCCAAATATTAGGAGTATATCTATCTTCTCGTCAATAGTATACATTTTAATGTTGAATGGAAACTACAAAACTTTATTGTCAAAGAGACAACCAGTAATTACATCTGCAACGAAATAATTAAATCGTAGAACTGTCAGATAATGGTGGCGCACAGCTTTTCATAGTAAACACAGAATATTTTCGGGAGCGTGTTTCTATGATCACTGGGATGATGCGATTTTGACTAGGTGGATCAGTTTAGATGATTATTTTGGATGAGAATCTAGTTCAGGAATGAAGATTTCTACCGAAACAAAGAAGTAAAGGATTGCTACATGCGCTCACGAAATAGAAATGTAGTGTTTAATACTAAAAACAGAGAAATCGCAAAGTTAAATCAGGGAAATTCGAATTCCGTGGCAAACCTGATATTATGTGAAATGATCGAATGAAATGGAAAAACGCATAAGAATATGGTCGAAATAACTGAGCCCTTACTATCTATGCGTACATTGAGCAGCCATCGCTACCAGAATTCATATCGCGGCCATTATAGTAAAAATCGATTTATCGGTTTCTGTGTTAAATTTTCGAAGCGAATGCATTAAAATGATAAATCGTTGAAACGATAATCGTGATCCGGTTGCTATGACAACCGCAATATATATATATATATATATATATATATATATATATATATATATATATATATATATATATATATATATATATATATATATATATTAGATTTCTTCGATGATTGGTGGTTGCTTAGCGCCACTTTCCAAGACTGCGACAGGTTCAGGGTGTCATTTTTTTTATTGAGATTGTTTCGTAGTTCTATTTCTATTGCCTCTCTGGCCAGTCTTTTATTAAATTGTTCGACGTTGGCCAGTTGTTTTGTTTTATCAAAGACGATTGAATGTTTGTAGTCTTTCGTGTGCTGGAACAAAGCTGATGTGGATTGTTTATTTTTTATTGAATTTTTATGTTCTTGTATGCGAGATGAAATGCGTCTATTTGTCTGTCCTATATACCATTTATCACAGTCCCGGCAAGGAATGCCATAAACACCCTGATTCTCTAAAGGGATAATGTCTTTGGGAGCCGAAATTATGTTTCGTATTGTAGTTAGCGGTCGAAATATAGGCGTGATTCCCTTCTGATTCAAGATTCGTTCAATTTTTGAAGTGACGCCACCTACATAAGGCATTACAACCTTCTGCGGATTCAGTTGGGAGGTTCCGTTGGAGTATTTTGCTTCATTACATCTTTTGAATGCTCTATTTACTTGCCATCTATTAAAGTCGTTTTTTTGGAATGCTAACCTCAGAGCCGTCATTTCACTTTGTACATGTTGCTGGTCTTTTAGTCGTTCTGATCGTTTAATTAGAGTTCTAAGGACGCCATTCAGTTGAGATGGGTGGTGGTGGAAGCAAGCGTTCAAATATCTATTGGTGTGTGTAGGTTTCCGATATACAGTGTGGCTCAAGTTATCTACTTCCTTCTTGAGAAGCACGTCTAGGAAGGGTAGCTCTCCGTGATTTTCCTTCTCCAAAGTGAATCTGATACTACTTTTGATGTTATTAAGGTATTTAAGGAAGTTGTCTAGTTCGTCTTCACCATGCTGCCAAATCAGAAACATATCGTCCAAATATCTGAGCCATAGCTTAGGTATTAAAGTTGCGTTCTTCAATGCTTGGGTTTCATAGTTCGCCATATATAAGTTAGCTATGACTGGTGAAAGTGGGGAACCCATAGGTGTACCTCTTATTTGTTTATATTTTCGACCGTTATAAGTGAAGTAGGTACATTTAATGCAATGTTCGGCGAGATCGAGCCAGTATGACGGAAAATCATAGCGGAGCGGTATATTGTCCTTGTGGATTTTTGGGAGGCCGTAGATTCTCGGCATCTTTGATGACTTTTCTCTTGGGATGAGCCTCTTCTTGTCTTTTTCCGGAATAGATGAAAGATGACCTTTTTTGTCTTTACTTCGAAATATGTGGTCGGATCGGTATTGATTGTGATATAGGTGTTCTCTTCTAAAAGCGTTTTCATTTTTGAATCGTAGTCCGTCCGGTCCATAACAACAGTGGCGTTTCCCTTATCTGCGAGTAGGATCACCAGTTCCTTGTTCGATTTTAATTGTTTCAGAGCTAGACGTTCTTCCCTGGTAAGGTTTGATTTTGGAAGTTTGTCCTTTGTGAGTGACTCGGCGATTTTAATTCTGGTGTGTTCTGCTTCTAATTTGGGTAGATGCTTCAGATGTGGTTCGACCGATGATATGATTTCTTCATACGGTATACTTTTCGATGTGATGGCGTAATTGAAGCCCTTAGATAGAACTTTATATTCCTATTCTATAAGTAGGTGCGATGAAATATTAACATCTGTGTCGTCTTCAGTGTTCTTATTTTGTGCGTTTCTGTTGGCTGTTCAATTCAATTTGTTGAACTTTTCTATTTGTTTCTTCATTCTCAGTTGTTCGTCTGTTTCCGTTCTCCAGAGTGTCAGTTTCTCTCTCTCTCTCTCTCTCTCTCTCTCTCTCTCTATATATATATATATATATATATATATATATATATATATATATATATATATATAAATAAATATATATCATCATCAGACAATGACATCAATGTACCTACGAGTAATGTCAGAGGCTTTCTCCGGAAAAATCCAGTGTACGGACCTTAGTCAAGTAACACTGAATGTTATTCATCTTTTGGAAAGAAACCTACGGAGAATATTACATGATTTGATGACTATTATCTTCTGTAACTGTTCGAACATTTTTTTTCAGATGTAAACTTGAGACAAGAAGAATGATTCAAAAATATTCAATAAATCCGTCCTGACAAGAGCTAGTTCCCAAATTTGCCCGCCATGCACGCAGCCCCCAAGAGCCACAATAGTACAACTAAGCAGGATGCCGAGAAACGAATCGGCAGACAGCAGCTTCGTCATTATTAGGATCTTATCATTATCTATGCAAAGTTTCGTTCAATTCACTTTTCAAACAAGAAAGTTACGGTCTGTTGCCTGTCCGTTGGGTCACCTATATATATATATATATATATATATATATATATATATATATATATATATATATATATATATATATATATATATATATATATATATATATATATATATATATATATATATATATATATATATATATATATAGATAGAAGACTCTCTATACAATTTTGAGAGTCGCGAAGATTGACTAGAAAATATCACCAACTTTGTGATAATCCAATTTATGAAAAGACTAGTGCGCGACCTTCGGTTAGCAAATGAGTTGATAATTCAAAAATCCACTCTCTTAGCTTTTCTCCTACAATCACGAGTCGGATTACACTTACCAAGTGCATGGACAACTCCCGTGTCGTTCAAGAATTGAACCACGCGAAGAGCATTGAGTCCGATTCGTCAATTTGACCTCAATCCCTGTAGCATTGAAGTCCGGCATGATGATTTTACATTCTACTGAATGGGTCCTAATGGTCACATGAATGAATATATTGTAACCCATGCTGAATGGATACACCTCCATTACTGGCGTATTTATTATCGATCCTGAAATTTTCATTATATTTCACTATTAGGTAGACATCCACAAATTTAATCAGAGAAATTCAGATGACAACCGTTCTAGAAAAGTATGCTTTTAGCTTATATCGAACGTCAAAGTTGGTAGTTCGGCAGAGCGTTCAACGACCTTTCCCATCATCAACACGTAGAAAATGACAGAAGAAACATGACTGGAAAGGAAACTCCATAGGAGTTTTTGAGGTCGATGATTGTGAATCTAACCTCGAATTGGCGAAATCCAAAATGCGGTTAACGGTGATCTCCTTCAAAATTACTTCTTTTTCGAAGTTTTCTCTTATAGTTCGTGACGAAATGAAACAGGGGTATTACTGGAAACTGGTCGAATTTCTAATGGCTACAGCATTCAAACGATTTTGAATGATTCAACTATTTTGGACGTAGTATTTCAGTTTGCTTCATCATGCTTCATGCACGCAGCTGGAAAAGGATATATAACATAGGACTCGAAACATATAATTGTGTTACAAGCAATCAGTCTGCACATAAAAAAATTAGTTCAGATTCGTAATCCAGTGGGAGGTTAGATTTGATGCATTGCAATTTTATGATTAATACTAAGATTTATACAGGGTCCTTTCGAAAAGATGCTATCTATCAAGCTCGCACAGTTTATAGGTTTATCCTTTATTTACTGAAGTATACGATAAAGTATATGAAACACTGAATTGTGACGAATTTGATTGCAGCTATAATGATTAACAGATTATTTCAATATATCGAAGAAAATTAATAATAATGAAGCAATCTCAAATCGAATAACCTACTGAAAATTTACAGTTGGAGGATAATTACTCTCTACTGTCTCAAAAGAAGTTCCGAAACATGGATCGAGAGCTTTCCTTATACAGATAATTTATTCTGATAGAAAAAACCCAACAATATTACTCTGGGCCACTCTGAAATCTTATCATATTGAAATTCGATTTTTGCTTCATAATTATGGATTGATCGAACAGTATCGGGTTGAGAATAATATTGACTGCTGAAATAGTTTTCCTCAATATCTGATATGAGCTGACCCAGAAAGATTTGGCTTAAATGATTAAGTGAGCTTTTACTGAAAAAGCTCCCAAACAACATTTGAAAATTACAATTGCCATCATCAAATTTGCCTCTTTGTATTTTCGGACGACTTTTTTTTTAGGCTGTGATTCAGCAAAACGAATGTTTCACTTTTGAGCCACTGGTGTTCGATTTTAATTCTAGACTAACACTAGGTATAACTTGAACTTTTGAAAATAATGGGTTGACTGTCGATTTAATCAACATGTTAATTATACCATACCCAATATCTTTGGCAGTTCAAACTCCAGCCTCGCGAAAGGTATCGAGCCACGCGTGAAGTATCGATTCAGATTTGCCATTTCATATTTGTAATTATAAATTCATGAATATTTAAATAAAGGTAATTTATATGTCGAGAATTTTTCTCGATTGTTCTCAGAAATATCGCTCCAATTAGTATTTCTGACCTAAAGAACGAAATTTAAATAAATATATATATATATATATATATATATATATATATATATATATATATATATATATATATATATATATATATATATATATATAGTGGGGCGGGCTTTCATAACTCTTATACGGCTGGATCAATGTGGATGAAAATCACAACGTTGAATTCAATTGACGAGATCTATCATACGAGATCTTTGATTTGAAATATTTTTTCGGTTGAATGCCCAAATGATACCCTTTACATCACTGGAATAAAATAATTAGATATCTGCAAACCAGAAATAGAGATGATCCAAATAACATAAAACACATTTTTATCACACATCATTGTATGGAAAAAATTTGATATTTCCCAAAAACATGTTTTCGCTCAATTTGTCCTCTGACTCTTTGTATCGTAGGTACAAAATCGAAAAACAAAATTCAGTATAGCGCTCGACTAAAATATCCAGTGTGACCCAGTGTGAAATATTAAAAGATCGCTTAAGACCGTATAAAACACATTTTTATTACACCTCGAGAACGTTGTGAAGAAGAGTTGATTTTTTAATACTGAATACTTTTTGGTCAATTCGTTCTAACGTCTACTTTAAGGTTCAGGAGAAAAGAAAAAATTCAAAACCTAAAAGAAATCATTTCAACAACACCTTAGTGTTATTCAAGAAGCCGTCTTTTCCGTATTTTGACATTATGGATTTTTCGAATTTTTTCTGGATGATGATCCCCCGGTGTAAGGACAATTCTCCAGATAAAATTTTTTTCATTTTATTTGCTGTTTTCAAAGTATCACGAATGATCTTGCCCGTTGACCTGTTCCTAGGAGTACGAACAAGAAATATTTTCTTCTCGGCATAAAATGGATAGGAAATTTCAGCCACGAACATTCGTTGGGAATCTCAGAGGCTTTTTGTTCCCTTCAATTCATTGAGATAATCATATTCGGAAAAGATCGTAGTTAGATTCAATATGATTTATTAGTCAAATTGAGTTTCACCATCTTGGCATATTTTTATTCAGCCACCTTTCAGTTGCACAATAAGTTCCCAATCGAAAAGAGAAACAGTGTCCAAGAAGCGTTCACTTTCATAGTGCATATTCAAACATTCTAAAAATCAACCCTGGGCACGCGCTGTCACACAGCACTTATTGTCAACTACTACTTTTCTAACTGCTAACCAGGGACGTCCAGTTAACCTACACGTAGACCGTGACGCAACTTAAACACAACCTCGAATGCCTCAACCATTACCACAAACTCTGAAAAGATAATTCTAATTATCCTGGTTTTCCAAATCACAAAGAAAATGCCTTTCTAATAGCTGACTTGGCATATATATATATAAGAAATTGAAGAACATTCTAAAAAGAAACGAGTTTCCACCTAGTTTTTTTTGAACCACTCATAAAGAAAATAATACATGAAGTATACAATACAGAACAAAGGAAACAAGAAAAAATAGATTTTAAATACATCGGCCCCACTTATACACCCGGACTGTCACAACAAATTGATAAATAGAAATAGACACAAACCTAAAAATTACTGCAGGGTACTGCAAACAATTTTTCACCTCTCTAAGGCCAACGGTGGAACATGAGAACAAAACACACTGTATATACAAGGCTAATTGTCAGCACTATGGAGCGTGCTATATCGTTAATACTGTACAAAACTTGCATAAAAGAATATACCAACACGACTACTCCGTTAGATCGAATAAAAAAGTACCGCCCTAGCGAAACATAGCATTGAACAACTACATAAATTTAATTTTGCTGATGTACTAGTTCTTGCATCTGAATGCAAGGACTCTGAAAGGAACATTCTAGAAATGGTCGAAATCCAAAAAGAACCTAAGACAGTGCTGACGTTGACGGATTTATGAATGTCTACAGTAATCTGATGATTTGAATACACCCTTCAATATATTGCTGTATCCAGTTATCCTCAAATATTAATTGTTATTGCTTGTTCTTGTTGTCTCGTTTTTTGTTTTTGTTCTAGCAGTGATGATAATGATGTCAAGAGAGAATGTGTAAGGTGACTAGCTTTTAACGTAAGAATTGTATTATGTGTTTTACTAAGATTATGATTTTCGTTTTAGATGATAATTGCAGAGATGAATGTTTTCTGATGATGGCCCTGTGCTGAAACGCGTAAGAACACTCTGCAAATTATAAGTTTTTAACCTCGAACACTTTCCGTTCTCGTAATCCCGATTCCCTAGTAAAAAATTTTATTTATTTTTGAAGAAAGGTTAAGCAAATAAAATTCAACTCAATATATATGTATATATAATTATATTTTTCGAACTAAAAACAATTTATTTTGAAGGTAAGTTACAAGTAGTATGTTTATGATTCGAAACAATTCATAGAACTTAACGGCTAACTACGCTGCAGTTCTATTCATCTCCTCCCGCAAGTGGTAGGCGTCTTGATCCAGGAAATGATGTGCCATCAGTTTCTTCAATGTGGTTGAGGGTTCAGATCTTATAATTCCTCTGATTTTTGGAGAACCGAGGCTGAAAGTTTCCTAAACTCATTAGAAGGTAACAGTTGTCTCTTATAGATATAGTGGAGTACTGCCACGAATAGTAGGACACAGAAAAGGACAAATATCATCCTAGATAAAGCAATAGTCGTAGGATGCGGTGCCCATTGGTAAAGGTTTTTTAAGGTAGGTATAGTTTCTGTTTGAAGTTTTTCTTCTGAAAATTCTTCCAGGAGTGAAATGTTGATTGGTAACAAGTCGATAGTTCGTTTGAGCTCGATAGTGTTGGTAGGATAGATATTCTTCTCCTCTCTTCTTTGAGACCATACAGGAGCTTTTCAAAATACTCATTTTTGGGACTTTGATCCTCCTGACGTTCTTTTCACAGTGTTGGAATACTAAGACATTATTCTGGCTTATAATTCAAAGATGAATGAATGGAATTATTGTAACTGAAGAGAGTACGTGCCAATCAAACTGATAATGGTAATTTCTCTTCGGATGAACAACGCAATTGTTCGATATGTGAAGAATGAAATCTTTCAACTAACGCGTTCGAATTTAGGTTATAATTCATAATATAATGTAAAGAAATTTTGTGCGATTTCGCAAATTCCTGAATAATTTTATTCTTGAATTCGGTACCATTGTCGCATGTTAATTTTTCAGGTATTTCGGGGTTACTCATAAATTGCACTAATTTATTCATTATTTCGATTGCCGATTTCTGTAATGAAGGATAACACTGTCCAAATTTGGAAAACGAGTCTATGATGGTCAGGCATGTAGATTTTTCTAGACCAAACGTATCAATATAAAGATGCGAAAAACGTTTATCACCTATACGGCCGATCTTGAAAATAAGTTTAGTCAGAGTCCGCTCATATTTATTTCTTTGGCTTGTCTCACAATTATTATTGTATTCTTGCACAGACTTTTCTAAATTGGGCCAATAATATCTACGATTGATAGCATTAATATTTTCACTCATACCTCTGTGTCCGGATTTAGTAACATGATACAATTCTAATTTTTCTTGTCGATTGTTTTCATTGTACACATCTCAAGTCAAAACTTTTTGCTTTGAAATTCTTTCGTAAAAATTGAACGAAAGGTTTTCTAGATTTTTGTGTTGGAAATGTATGTAGTATGGTGTTTTCGGTTTCATATATTCTCTAATCAAGTTCACAAAATCTTCACCTTTTATGACGGCTACTGTGAATCGTGTTTAGTTCTCAATGTAAAGTAAGCTTTTGTAGTAGGTAGAAAACAATTTGGTTTTTTGCACAGTTAAGAGAATGTTCTGAATAAGGAATTTCCAAAATAGGGTTTTCTTCGTTACTATGTATCGTAGGGGTGTTTGAATCATTTCCTACTGAGGATGCATGTTCGATAAGTTCATTCATTTCTTGTTTATTTATTTCTAAGTCTTCCGCGTTTATTTCTGGTAATGATGAAGATATTTCGTCTTTTTCTAATACATTTAATTCAATTGAATTCATGTTTAGCCGAGACCATACGTCTGCATTATTGTTTTTACCTTTTTTGAATTTGATTTCATAATTGAATTCTTCTAGTTTCAATTTCCAACGCATAAGGCGTGAATTCGGATCTTCAAGAAATTGAGCCAAACAAGAGGTTTGTGATCTGAATAGATGGTGAGTTTTGTACCATAAAGATAAGATTTAAAATGTTTTGTTGCCCATACTATGGCAAGTAATCCTTTCTCTTCAGTGGAATATCGCGTTTCTGCGTCATTAAGTGTTTTACTAGCATATGCAATTAGTAGATCACTAGCAGGCGGGCAGATCTACCTTGTATATCAAACGCCTAGCCGGGCAGATCTACCTTGTATATCAAACGATTAGGCGGACAGATCTACCTTGCATCCAGAACGCCAAGGCGGGCAGATTTACCTTGTATATCAAACGCCAAGGCGGGCAGATCCACCTTGTATATCAAACGCCTAGGCGGACAGATCTACCTTGAACCCAAAACTCCTAGGCGGGAAGATCTACCTTGCAATCCAAACGCCTAGGCAGGCAGATCTACCTCTCATCCTCAAAGGGCTACGCGCCCCGAACTACCTCACGCATAATCTCCCTGAACTATCTTACGCCTTCAAACGTCCAGAACTACCTTACGCCTGAACATCCAGACGACGTAAACCACCTTGTATCCAGAACTACCTTGTTACAAACGCTCAATCGTTGAAAGCGCCTGAAACTCGGGCACTTCGAACCACCCTACGCTTCGACCGGTCAGACCCCCTGAACGTCAAGATGCCTCGAACACCTAGTGCCCAAAAACAAACTTGCGCTTCGAACACCTGGGCACTCCGACTCCACCGGCGCTCGAGTTCCCAGAATCCTCAAACGCCTAAGCTCCCTGAACGTTCCATCATCCATTGTCTCGAATTACCTAGCAACTGAAAATGCTGTGTCAACCTGGCGCCTAAAATGCTCAGACGCCCTAAAAACTCAGTCACGGTGGGCGGCTAGACGACCGAGAAAGTTCATTTGGCACTCTAAATAATATTATGAATATATATACATCATCGGTCGTCCTGAAACATCTCAACATATTCAAATATAAAGATACCTTTCACTTTATATCTTGTATGTAATATAACATATGGCTCATAATGAATGCTATAACAATCTTTCTTTGGGCTTTTTTAGGTAATCTTTGGTTCGTCTTCAGTCGTTATTAAGTAAATATAATATAATAATAGTTATATGAGTGTGTGTGTGTGTGTGTGTGTGTGTTTGTGTGTAGACGTGTTCAAATGCATAAATTTCAATATGTTCAATATAACAAAATAACTTACAAATTCGACCCAATTACACTCAGAGCTCACAGTCACTAATACAAACAACCTTTTTAAAAGAGACCTCGGTTGAAAAGGAATAGTCATCTTCCCTCGATAATTTTAGCGGGAATTCGATTGTTTCCATATTTCCATACACAGAAAAAGGCAATAAAACATTCTGAAGGAAGCATTGCTCTATAACACGTTTCGGACTGTACATTGCCTCTGTGTTTCCACCCTGGAACCATTAACGCTATCCTTCGATGCCATATTCGGGTATTATCATCTGAATAACATTATTATTTTCTCTTTTGTTAGGAATAATCGTTAGAAGTTTATATAATTCACTTCATTCTTATTAAGTTCTGAAAAATAAGTCACATGCCACTGAAAGAAACCATAACAATAGAATATTCTACTATTCTGTCTGGGAATGTGTGCAAATTCGACCAATCCTTCGGCCCTTACATTGGGAATTTCGGTCAGGAATGCCTTTATGGATTTTAATTTTATATACTACGCGATGGCTTTCTTCAAAGCGCTTTGGAATTATCCCCGTCTAAAATGTTGTGTGTTTCCTGGCACAATTTTTCTTTTAAATATAATAGACCGACGCAACACACTATCGTCTTTACAGTTCGTGGGCTATGAATGCATCGACAATAAGTTACTTATGCTGTACTATCTCTGTAATAGATGTAACTCGATCGGTAATTTCCGGATGGGATGTACCTCAACTTGTATCGTCTCTTTTATAACTGATCATTGATCGAATAGTATAAATATAAAGCAATGGATTGAATCAGGGGAGTTGGAATAACAGTTTCATGTATTTCCGTCCTCGACGTAACTTTACTCCAACTAACCTTGCGTTATAAACAATTTTACGCTTGTACCCACGTTGCCCTCAGGCAAATCCTCGATTTACTTTTGTTTTTTATTGAAACACTTCAAACTAACCTGTCACGTGTGAATGTCGAAAATCACGTTCGAAACTTCGAAAGCGATCCGATAAGTTGTGGCAAAACGCCATATTAATTGGTTGATGAAATCAAACCATTTCAAGAATTTGGTGAGAACTGGAAATGGTTTGGAAGCCTGCCGAAACGGTCTTAGCTACTAAGGTCATGTTAAAGACCGTTGAAAGTTACAGTTCTGATGTGAGCATTATTGAATTTAAAATTGACAAAGTCCGACAATAGAGTCTGGGTAAAATGCTCGAAAGCTGAGCCCTTTCCGTATTCCTCGATAGAGTAGGTAAAAGAAGATAGATAGAGTCGGAGAAAGAAGAAGATCAAATTGACGACTGTGAAAGATGATTTATATACTCTAGATGAGGAACCCACTCCAACGTAAAATTTTTACACAGTATAGTGAATTTGACGTACAAAACAGTCCGTCTGCTTGCGCTCTCTTTGATAATAGACTATATGTGCGGTACTATATCTATAAGTGCAGTGGTCTGCACTAATACGACAAAATAATGAGTGAATTATTCTGATATGGCACACAGATGACGCGTGAAATCGAAAGAACCTATGATATTCAGCTGACATGAGCGTAGACATGAATAGGAAAACAGGGTTTTACTCATTTTTTACATTTCGTAGTCTAGGATTGAATGAGAAATGCAGAAAAGGAGAATATGTTTAATTATTTATCAATAGCTTTCAATATATATTTTCACAAACCCATATATACACAAAATATTATAAATATCCATCCTACTTTAGCATCTCTTTTCAGAGAGATGCAGACAATCTATGAATGTTTAATTTTCAGATCGGAGGAAAGGAGAACAGACATCAATTATATGACTCCATTACAAGTTAAACGCATTTTAATTTAAATTTATGAGGAGTGTAGCACGCTTTTTTTCAAAATAGGAATGTAAAATAGAAAATTCGAATTCAGACCCAGAACTTTGCTTTGAGAATAATTTTCAGTTGTGCAATGTGCAATGCCCGACTTTACCTCCAGAAAATTGTATTGAAACATCAAGAATATTCATATCATTAGTTAAGTGCATTTTCGAAAAGAATGATTAATTTTGTTTAAATAAAACAATTTTTGAAGTAATTCAATTCATAATTGTGATATTTTTCAAATAATTGTTTAAAGGTGATGTATTATTATGATATCATCTATACATTATGAAAATGAATAAATTGCTGATATTGTGTCAGTTAGGTATTTACTGTGCATTATATTAATGGCAAATGCAATTTCGACAACATTCTTGACAAGAAGTAATCGGTAAACCAATGTAACAAATATAAAGCGAAAGACGAAATATCTGGTAAAAATGTCTATTCGATTCATAACAATTCCGAAACAAAACATCAATTCATTTATCCATAAATAAATCTGTACAGAGACGAAAATAGACAAACAATTTGACGCTATCATGTTCTATGTTCGCACTATCCATTTTCTTTCAGTCAGTGTCGCAAAGCAAGCAATAGGTTGCATAATGTGTACGATGTACAAAAAACTAAGAAAAAATTGAATTTTTAACTCATTGCAAGGGGTTGAAGTTTTAATTTTTTGCAGAATTTATTGTCGAAGCCAACTGGCCATCATATTGAAAATGCAGATTGATTAGAAGAAATTGCAGTTTTCCAGATATTTTAACAGAATTATTAAAAGTTTTGTAAGCATTCACCAGTTATCAGGATCGTCAGAATACATTCATTTTTGGTATATGTGTGCGTTCCGCTATTTATAATGAGCAAAATTATAAATATAAGGAACATAGGGTTGTACTGAAAACTGATTCATACTAGTATTTTCATGAGTAGTAACCAACTGTGAAATTTCTAAAATTAGGTTCCAATTCCTCTAAGAGACTACAAATGAACACAAAGCTAGGAATGGCGATAATGTGTAGGGTTGAAAATTTCCTGCAACTGAAGTTCTTGGCATTCATTTGTGGTTTGAAATTCGTATTTACAATCTTAATCAATTATTTAAATTATTGCATAAAAAGATTTCGGATAAGTAACTATATTATATTCCACAATGGGATTATATCTTAGCAAATTTTTGGGCGGTTTCCACATTTGAACCAAAAATTTTGCTTTTGAAGAAGCATTTTCCATCTAGCTGAAACTCCTATTTGATATCCGTTTAGAATCTATTGGTTTCGAGTTCCAATGTTGGCAATTTCTATCATAGGAAAAATTTTACTGCGTCATCTTCCGAAGATAATGCTTCGGAATGATAACAGAGAAATTTATGAAATACAAACTTTCGAAAGAACGATACATGACTATAGGCATTATTGGAATGGTTTTTCATATGGAGTCATAATACCATCGTGAATTTCAAAAAAATTTGAGTTTTCAGAAGAGCGAAAATTCTCAAAACAGGTGAAATTTAGTGAAGAAATATTTCTGAACAACTATGAAAGAAATGATGCCATCAAAGTTACTCTTTCACACTGTAACTAACTCATAAGAAGCTTTTCATGAAAAAGGAAATCAAAAAGAGAAAGAATCCCGGAAAATTATGGATATTTTTGAATCTATTTAATAAGAAGCTATTGCGAAAACGTTACAGATTATTGAATTCGTCAAAAAATGTGATTAGTTCGGTAAATTCTGGTGGAAATGAGTTGATGAATAACATGGATTTCTGTCACTCTAGTCGAAGTTTTTACGATTTATTGAGAAAATTGGGTTTCAATAAGTCCACCAGCAGTAATTTCTTATTTAATATTATCCAAACAACTCACTACACTGTTACAAGTGAAGCTGAGAATTAATTTCTATTTCAGCACGAAATGTCTAGCTGATTTCTGTCGGACGTTGGCCTCTCAAAGGAAACAGCGAAAAACCCCAGTAAACTCGTCTGTGTCTCGAGAAGCCGTTAAAACAAAAGACGCATTACCTTAAAATTAACTTCGCTCAGGGTACTGTTTATCAATTATGGGTTTTATTATCATTATTATTATTTGAATGATGAAAAATTTGAAATATTTGTCTTAAAATTTAGTTCAAAAAAAACTGAAAATCTAATTATATTTATCGTTAATATGTATATAATATATCAGATTTATTATGATTACATAATTGAAAATTATGGCCAATAATTATTTTTGTTTTTGTGCTCGTAGAAATTCATTAAGTGGTAAAGTGTATCAAATTAATTTATGCAAATGATCAAGTTCATAACGAGAAATAAAAATTGACAACAGAAGTTTGTTATTATATATTAATAGAATAGAATTCAATATATATATATATATATATATATATATATATATATATATATATATATATATATATATATATATATATATATATATATATATATATATATATATATATATATATATATATATATATATATATATATATATATATATATAAAAATAGGAGCAAATATACTGTATGCGGCTTACGTAGATATCTCTTACACAAATATACTTCTATTAATAGAATAGAATTCCATAAATTTTTGGACTTAAAAATCACTAAACAAAATAATTTTTATGAATAATGTTGAATATATACACATCCATATATATATATATATATATATATATATATATATATATATATATATATATATATATATATATATATATATATATATATATATATATATATATATATATATATATATATATATATATATATATATATATATATATATAAATTGAGTATACTGTCACAGAAAATTCATACACATCCACTCATTTCCAAATTTCTTTATTGGTATAGATATGTTGACGACATCTTAGTATGTTTCATTGGAACTACTCGTCAATTAGACTTATTTGTTAATTTCATTAATTCCATCCATTTGAACATTAAATTCACGATAGAAATTGAACAGAACGATTCCATAAATTTTTGGACTTAAAAATCACTAAACAAAATAATTTTTATGAATAATGTTGAATAGAAAATTCATACACATCCACTCATTTCCAAATTTCTTTATTGGTATAGATATGTTGACGACATCTTAGTATGTTTCATTGGAACTACTCGTCAATTAGACTTATTTGTTCATTTCATTAATTCCATCCATGTGAACATTAAATTCACGATAGAAATTGAACAGAACGATTCCATAAATTTTTCGGACTTAAAATCACTAAACAAAATAATAATCATGTTTTTCGGTCTTTCGTAAACCAACACATATTGATACAATTATACATAACTACTCATTACATCCAATTCAACACAAAGTGGCAGCTTTAAACAGCATGGTACATCGGTTACTCAATTTACCTTTATCAGTAGAAGATAATAATGAAGAGTTAAACATCATCAAACAGATAGCCATTAATAATTCATATAATCCGGATATGATAGATCTAATCATTCGTAAAAACTCTATCAGAAAGCAATAAATGAAGTATATCCTATTCATAAAGACTATAAAATATTCAACAGTTTAACATTCTGCGGTTCTGCAAGTACAAATATTAAATCCTTTCTCGTCAAACAAAATCTTAATATAGCTTTCAAAACTTCTAATAACTTAGGTAAACATATTAAAAATAATAAATCTCGTGTTGAAAAATCAAGTAAATCAGGAATCTATAAACTCAATTGCGGTTCTTGTGATAAAATTTATATCGGTAGGACCTATAGGAGTTTTGGCATAAGAACATCTGAACATAAACGTAGCTTCGATAAAATAAATCTGATTCAAATTATTCAAACCACCTAATAAAAGAAAACCATTCATTCAATAAAAACTTTGACATATTACATATAAAATCAAAAAGTTCAAAATTAGATCTCCTAGAAGCATTAGAAAAAATAGATACAAACATTCGGACAAGCTTTTGAATGAACAGGTAGATTTGAATTACTCACCCCTACTTAACTTGTTTAATTAGTTTTTATTACCTTTCATACTAACTGTACAATGGCTCGGTGTGGATTTTCCTGTTATTCATCCAACTTGTTCTACGATTTGTTTATAATACCATACTCTTCATTCTATTTTTCATTCTTGATAAAGCTGCTGTGTCACCGAAACGTCGTCGAATTTTTTCAAATAAAGTGTAGATTAAAGTTAAACCTTGTGTTTTTGTCTCATTTATATCATGGATCTACATCAAGTAACGGCCTCCACAATTCAAATATACGAACTCTTAAAAAGTGAGATCCCCCTTCTCAATGTACATCCTACCCATTGAAATATAGATGGAAAATCCAGAAGACACAGGATAATTTTATTGGTTCGATTCAGTTGCATATGAATGCTATGATTTTCGGTAAACAAGGTTGCCAGATTGTAATCTATCCCTAACGAGTAAGAGAATACGGAACTAAAGAACATTAATTTATTAATAAATCAAAATATACAGGGTCATTGACAGAAATTATTCATAATTTTATGATCAGAGTGTCGATAATTCGAATTAAGAACTTGCAGTAGATTTAACGAAATATACTCAAATATATAATCAATCAATCAGCAGTCAAAAATTTAAAAGAATACAGTTAAATTTTTAACTTATGAAAAATAGGATACTGAATATTGAGAATCGAAGTACATATCAAATGATGCATGAGAATAAAATAATGTCTAAAATTTCACGTAATGAAAATTCGATAAAATTATTCACAAATATTCAAACTTCCTCCCATCATTTTCTAAACAGTTCTCTCTCAGGGTATTCAACAATTTCACTCTCGTACGTTACTTTTCAGAAGAATTTAAATATTGAGGGGATTTGACGTATTTTTTTACCACAAATGTATGTTGTGATTTCGGAAATTCGAGCATAGATGATCCTACGATAATCGTAGGATTGCAGGATATATCCCGACTTCTATTTTTTCAAATCCTATTCTAACAACACTTTGTTCTCCTTCCATTCCATCCTTGGTGAAATTGATTTTTTTCCAAATTGAGACAAAAACATGGAAAATTTAATAGAAATTATCTTGATTCAAAAAGAATTCAATAATCAATTATTTCATCACGTCTTGGAACTCAAATGGTTTTCTTCAAAATAATCCAGAGGGGGCTACCGAAAACCGAAAGTATAAAATCGTATGAAAGTTCCAATCTATATTATTAATAAACGATATGATGAAATGTGCATTTTCAGGTACGTAACTTTGAAATCTAATGGCTTCGAATTATTCACAAAATTTTCCATTTTCGTATTCCATATAATATGAAATTTGAAATGACACATATATCTACGTTGAAGATTGCACTTCACTAATTTTCTCCATCTATAAAATAATTGATATTTTCTATCCATAACCAATCTGACAACACTGTGTGTTTAGTCTGACGCCTCTGGCGGTGCCCGATAGCAGGCACCAGCAGCAAAGTTACGGACAACAATCATCGTTCGCTGGTCGCCGGGTTGGCGTGGTGACACTATAGATTGTAGAAAGAAAAGAAACACTAAAATATCTCTGTTGTTCAAGTGGGCGAAATATTAGGCTCACCAAGATTTTCTTCAATACAGGGAATCATGGCTACAGTTTTTTAGGGTTAACCGTTTCGAAGGGTTGTTTTAATGAATAATTTTATGCATTTGAAGTAGTTTACAGTTCAGAAACTGAAATTATATCTTATGAGAACCTAGAAGATCACAACAATCTCATAGGTATTTAATGAATATTGCGATGGAAAACTATTCATTGCATGTTACTTTTTCTATATCAAAATTGCCTTGTAGTTATTGTTTCAAATGCTATAATAATTCCGATTTAGATTGTTGGTGGTACTTATCAACGGTATAATACTCACATCATCGCCAGCACATCTTTTCTCAAGTAAAATATATCCTATTTTTAGAATGCTATGAAAAAGGTCCAAAAATCTTAATTCTTCAAAAACACTGGTTGCCTTTTGTTGCAGGCTCTGTAGCAATAAGCTAAGATATTCAAGTAATAGTTTTTCCCAGAAATCATATATTCTATAATGTTCTGGAGTTTGTCTACAAGGTTCGAATCAGTTTAGAATGTATTTTCAATAGTGAACGCAATATAGAATTTAAGTTTTTCGAAGATATACAAGTGTTCTTTAAATATGCAACCAAACATCAGGAGCTAATACTTTCAGTGAATTGAGGATATTGGTCTAGAAACTCTTCCATCAAAAATACGGGATATGTACTAAATTGTTATATATTGTGGAATGTGAAAGAAATTTGGCAATGATAAATGAATTCGCTATTTGTCTGATATACGAAAGCTCGAATTAGTAATAACGTTGAATAAACTTTTCCATCTTAAACAGTGATATTTTTTACGTAGTAATATTCGCAATCCTCATAATAAAACTATTTTGAATTTTTTAGAGTTGACTTCTAAAAATGTATTGTTATAATTTTGTTTAAAAAGTCATATCTCTATTTCTGTAATAAGAATCTAACTATTCACTAATAGTAATCTCTTCTATTCACTGTATAAAAATAAGTACGCCCATGAATTATCATTCTGAGATAAATTTGAAATTATTAGCAGCCATCTGATAGTAGGAACCGAAAATAAAAATTATTGTATTCTGTTTTACCAAGAGCCATCTATGGACCATCTATGAACCTCATCTCAATCTTTCAATCCTGACCTATCCTAACCAGCCAGGATCGCGATTCTGGCTGGCGAATAAGCTTCATTTTATTGTATGGGGTGCTTTGTCTTCTTCTATACTAGGTCTATGGAGTAGGTAAAAGTTACCAAGAGCCAAGTAGAAGTCGAAGAAAGAAGAATATCAAATTGACGACTGTGTATGACATAACCTTTATAAAATTGAAGTTGTTTTGCTTTGTATTCGCAAAGATTAATGAAAGATTTTAGATGATAGCAATGTAAGATGAAGTAATGCATAAAGACATATACAATCGAGAAAGACATCAGAGATAAGTGAAATAAACATACTTGAAGACAGGTACCATTGATATATTGCTATAAGTAATTTCTTGGACGTAAATACAACCAAGCCCTGTGCAATTTTGAAAGTTGTCAGAACCGAGGGAAAGAATTGTAAGTGTTCAATATGAACTACAAAAAGAGACAATTAAACATTTGACTAAGGCAAATTTCAAAACTGGGCTTCACATCAATTTAATCATCAAAGTTCTGAACAACCACAATCTTCAAAATAATGGCAAACTGAGATGAAGTGATGCAGGAAAATACCATCGAGAAAGACATCAGAGGTAATACAAATAAACATAGTTTAATATGGTTTCCATTAATTTTATGTTGCTGCAGGTCATTTGTTGGACACAAAGCACTGAACGCTATTCGATCTGGAATGTCTTTAGACCTTTCTTCCTGGAGCAGTTATTTCGAATCTGAAATGTTTGAAGAAATTTTGATAGTGGAGCAAATTTCAAAATGAAACCCAAAAAGTCAATGAGTTCATAGTAATAGAAATTCCAGATACTCTAAGTGAATGATATGCTGATAACGTAAAGTTTTCATGTTTCGATCTGTTTTTTTTAATATATTCTTACCGTTTTGTATTGATACCTCGGTCTGATTGTCTCTATATATTTAGTTTTTGGTTGTTACTCCTATTCTGACTGTTTTTCTTTATTTCTTAACAGGATATTAGAAAGTTTGAATTTTTCCCAAATTTTTCTGTCATTACTATAAACTGTAGCATGGATTGGAGATGTACAAGAGAAGTCAGTTAGATATAGTGCCTGACAAATATTTGAAACAATATCTATCAATTTGTTTCAATTTAAATTGAAAAATCAATAACTTAAAATTGGACTTGAAAGTGCTCATAATGATTTTTATATTGTTTTTTAGTGATAGGTAATCAATTTATATATACAGAAAGTAAGCTTGGTGGCAGTGAAGTAATATATAGGTTTCAACATTCATTTTTATAAACACGAAGAAATATTTTCTTTATCCATGACTGATTTGTTTTCTTCAATTCTTACTAAGCTTGAATAATGGAATAGAAAAGGACAATTGAAAATAATATATAAATCTTTGATTTGTTTTCTCATATATATGAGATATTTGATATATTTCCATATATATATATAAACTACCTAACCTATATATATATCTTGAAAAATTGTACTCATTCAAGTCTTTAGGATACTGATGCGAGAAAAGAATATATGCATTATATATAATATATATATATATATATATATATATATATATATATATATATATATATATATATATATATATATATATATATATATATATATATATATATATATATATATATATATATATATATATATATATATATATATATATATATATATATATATATATATATATATATATATATATATATATCTATATAAATGATTTCGAATCCTATTGTCTTATAATGCATATCACCTTCTTCTCGCATCAGTAATCCTAAAGACTTGAATGAGTACAATTTTTCAAGACAAAACAGGTTAGGTTAGGTAGTTTAGAGTAGTGACAAAAATATGGAAAATATCAAACTTTATACATACTATGAGAAAAACAAATTAAAGATTTGACATATTATTTTCAATTGTCCTTTTCTATTCCATTATTCAAGCTAGTAAGAATTGAAGAAAACAAATCAGTCATGGATAAAGAAAATTTCCTTCGTGTTTATAAAAATTGAATGTTGAAACCTATATATTACTTCACTGCCACCAAGCTTACTTTCTGTACATATAAATTGATTACCTATCACTAAAAACAATATAAAAATCATTATGAGCACTTTCAAGTCCAATTTTAAGTTATTGACTTTTCAATTTAAATTGAAACAAATTGATAGATATTGTTTCAAATATTTGTCAGGCACTCATATCTAACTGACTTCTCTTGTACATCTCCAATCCATGCTACAGTTTATAGTAATGACAGAAAAATTTGGGAAAATTCAAACTTTCTAATATCCTGTTAAAAATAATTCAAGAATTTGACATATATTATTCGATACTCACCTGAAGTGTGTTCCCTAAGTTGTTTCACATAAAATTCTCTCACTTTTCTTCGAAAAAGTCTTTCGAAGTGTTCAGCATTAATATAAGTCCCTTAAAATTTGCTCAAGCCCTTCTGAATCTTGCAGTCAGATCTCTTTTCTCTTATGTTCCATGAATTTTCTCATGATAGGTCTTGTTATTATATATCCTGGTGAAACACCATATATAAATATACATGAAGCATTGAAAGTATCTAGACTCTGTATATACATAATTTGATATTATATCTTACTTATTTTCAATTCGTGATTTTGTGAATTTATGTGAAATGAAAATGAAAGGAGCAAACTGGACTACAAAAACATCATATAAGTGAGTATCTTCAACAAAAATCATGAAATATAAACGGCACTTTTGGAGATTTTGAATTTTTCATAAAATATGTGATTTTCTTCAATTGAAGGTTAGGTTCGATGTAAATACTGAATATATCGGTTTTTCTTCAGTATGCTGAAAAAATATATATTACAAAATAACAAACTGACGACAGAACACGTTCACTTACCTTTCAAACATTATTGAAAGCCTGGTTCAATTTCTCAACCTATAACTTGGACAAATTCACATTACGCCATTTCGCTTCATTACCCAGCAAAATACTTTCTTATTCTTCATAAGAATTGAGTTAGAATTATATAGGCAATTATTCGATAATTTCGAAAAATACATTTGAGATTTTATATCTTATATCTTCAACATTCGGTTTGAATCACATTATATAGGTTAGAATAACTTCAGAATCTTAAATTTATAAAATTCGAAAGTTTGTCATTTCTTTTTTAAACAAAACATATATAACATGGACAAAGTAAACCTAAAATTACGTAAACTTACCTTCAAAAGTTTCTTTTAAGTTTCGTTAAACTTTTCATTGACATAAATTTCGGAATTCTCAAATCAGACATATCGACTATGAGACTGAATGAAATGATGACTGTGACGCAGGATATTTCATTCAGAAGAGAGAGAGAACATTATCTTCTAGATGTTGTTAGTACCAAAATTATGTTGGTAACGCTGAAGTAACTAACTGTTTCCATCTCACTATTTTCATTCGAAAGAGAGAGAGCATTAAATTTTACACGATGGTAAGGCCGACTTCCGATGAAACAAAGTCCGAAGAAATAAGCAGCTGTGCCGGCGACGGATATCGACTTTGGCCGGTAAATTAGGTTGACTGTCGACCGAGCTTGAATAGCGATCTAACGGACGGTAGGAGCGGTGACTGGCTCCGCCCCGTGTTTCCGCTCTTTTTCTCGAAAATCTAGGTCTCAAAAACAGTCTCGAATTCGAAAATTAAGTCTTGTAATGACGATTTCTCTTCGGGGACCCGATCTACAGATATGTAGGAATCGTTCCACGGTCGAATCCTTTCTTGCGGTGACTCCTTTTAAGTACGATAGATGAGAGAAAAACCCGTATTTTGACAGCTTGACGTTCGTTAATTCATTTAATTTCTGGCCGTCAGAGATATTCGGAATGAGGAAAGTAGAGCGAAATTTTGCGAAAGTCGGCCGATAGACCTTCGTTCGATCGAAGATTTTCCCGTTTTCCTGTGGAAAATACGCGATAAATATATCAGGAAGCATGATGGGGAAAGACGAACACTTCGTTCGGTAAAAAGTGCGGGACTGATTGGGCGAAGGAAAAAATTTGTATAGCCTGCTCGTTTGGATAATTTTCTCCCTGTCGTTTCGAGAAAATCGTGGACCTTTTTCTTTTCGCCGTTTTCGAAAGGTTTTTCGAGGAATTTCGAGATTATCGCCGCACGAATCGTCTTCCGAAAGACGAAATTTACCGATACCGAAGGAATCCGGCACTCGACTCTTTCCGTTTTGAAGATCTGGCGATATCGCGAAAATTTTCGAAAATTCGTATCTCCGCCGTTCGGAGTCACGCGGCCTCCCGATTTCGCACTCACCTTCGACCGACTACCTAGTTCGAAAAATCCCCGTCCCGGTTCAACCACATTCCATCCCCTCCATTTTGACGGGAAAGTGCCTTACGTGTTTAGTATATATACACTAGTCAGCCCATTAAGATTGCCTTTTATATCAAAATTGCCAATATACTAAACGCGTAATATACTAAACGCCTTTTTATATCCAACTCTATCTATACTGAACGCTTTCTTATATTCACTTCATTATTCATATATTTACTCAATAGTTCTTTATGTTACATGGAAATCTCTCATATATTACCTGTCATCCTTAGGATAACGCAGCTTTCAGTATTGTTTTATGGATATCATCAACCACACAAATTTCAACACTATCACTACTATTCCAATTCAAAGGGATACATTAAATTTGAAAATCTCAACTTGCGCAAATTGAGCTAGCATCAGATGAAATTAAAAACATTTCAACATTGATTCAAAAAACGAATTGTTCAATCACCCATTAGGCATAGAAATTCAATCATCAAAAACTCTAATATTAATTCACAATATTCCAAATTTCTAGTTCCAAAAGTATTAAATATATACTTTAGAAAGATCAATATAAGCAGATTTATAGTTTCACATCTTTAATTTTTACTCAATAGTTCTGATTCGTATTAGATCAGATAAGAATCCAATAAGATTCATGAATTATAATAAACAACAAATATGAGCTTGAAACAGCAAGAAGAATGACTTCTCAAGTATATTAATGAAATAGAAAATGAAAGTTCTTCTCAAATTAAAATTTGAGTGTTCACTACTGAACACATAGAAATTTCACCTTATGGGATTGCCCTGAATGTAACTATTTTGTATAAATTCAAATTGACCAAAATTCACACAATTTACTTACCAGAATGAACAAACATCTTCTGAATTGAAGTGATCTTATGGAAAGCAGAAATGAGATCCACAAATTTGTAAATTACATTATGGACCCTCATATACAATACAATGATATTAACTATATATCAGTTTCACTGTTTCTTGTAACTGTCAATTTCCTAGATCCTTAACTATCGAATTGGCAGTTGGTTTCGAGCGGTCAGCTTCTTATAAACTTGCTCTCTAATAATTTTGAAATTTCTATTCGTCAATATTACTTCTCTTCAATTCATTTTCTTGTGAATTTTTATTATATACTATGAAATGAAAATGAAAGGACAAAATTGCATTAAAACAACATCGTATTTCTATATTACGTGATAAGCATACTCATTTTACACAATTATATGAAATACCTATAGTACAACTACCCATTACAAAGATTGTCAAATTCTGAGCATTCTCCAAGTAGTAGTTGAATTTTTTTCCAAAATATGAGTCGCATAAGTAGCAGCATGTTTCCTGTGACTTTCATAAATCTTGGATTGAAAGTTGTAGTTGTACAAAATGAAACTTCATATGCTACTTCTACATTTTTGAACATCATGTTTCTCACTATCAGACAACTATAACAGAGAAACTTTCAACTTCAAATCAATGAGGAATTCCTGTTATTCATTCAACAACCTTGATAAAATTTCCTGCGAAACTGTAACTATGAGTTATGAATGGAAGGAACTCACAATAGTTACCTTTTGTGCAAATTTGAGATCTTATTTTCTTTGGTTCGAACTTGAACATTGTCAAACACATTGAATCTCATTAACTTTCACAATGGAATAATTGTAGAATAGAAACGTACTTCCACTTGAATAAACTGAAACGAAAATTCAATTTGAAATGGCACGGTCATATTGACATCCAGTTTGAAATATTTTAATACACATATAGCCTTAAGTGGATAGCTTTCAATATTCATATGATACATACTCTAAATGACCTAACGAAAACTTTATTGAATTCCTTCCAGGAAAAATATATATATGTGGTCTATTGTAATACAGGCTACTGCAGTTTTCTTCTATATGCATGATTCTCTCATCTGCATCCTGCCAAGCATCATGTATTTCTCCATCGCGAATGCACTTATTTAAAAGGGCTAGTATTTATGAGCTTTGTGTTGTAGTCTTTTTTGATGGTTTTGCTAAGTTTATTGTATTAAGCAGAGACCTTGGCCATTTACCGCCTCTTTCAAATCAATGCATAAGTAGCTTGACTTATCTTGCAGGTGCTATCGGTTTTCGTTTTGCTGCAAATAGTTTTCGTTGCTGTGCGAATTTATTTCGTCACTGTTGAACACACTTCGTTTAGATCAATTGTTTCAAAATTTTCAATATCAATCAATTCTTGGTACTCCTGCCGTTGAGCGTTCAGATGCTGAGAAGTGGGAAATTTGCTTTTCTCAACTAGTTTCTTCTTTTCCAACCTCAGATTTATCTGTATTTCTGCCCGTACCATCCGGTGGTCACTTCCTGTGTCGAAGCTGTTTAGGACTATCACATCTGAACACATGTCTTTCTTCGAGGTACATTTATAATCAATTTCGTTTCTATTCCTGTTATTCAGGTTTATCCACGTTCATTTCCATTTTAGGAACTTTTTAAGGAGAGTGTTCACACAGAAGAAATTTTCACTTCATATGAAGTCCATTAGCATTTGTCCTCTGGCATTTCTTTCTCCTAATCCGAACTTTCCAATATTTTGGGGCTTATCATCTTCTTTGGCGCCGATTTTCCTGTTGAAATCTCCAGTCAAGACACGAAACAGTGTATTCTCTCAGCGTATGGCTGCCTGAATATCATCATAGTAGTTGTCAATTTCCTCTTGTTCGGATGTACTAGTAGGAGCATAGCCATGGATAATCTGAAAATTATATCTTTGGTTTATCTTTAAGATGGCATAAATAACACGGTTTGAAATTGCTTCCGTTTTCACAACTGAATTTTTTATCGATTTGTGAAATATGGATGCTACTCCTCCAAGATGATGCGTGGTATCTGAGTTTTTCTGGTATAAAATGTGGTTCGATTTGAGGAGAGTTGTTTTTTCCCCTGGAAGTCTGGTTACGCATAGTCCCACCACGTGCTATTTTATCCGGTCCAGCTTTGTTCCAGACCTTTCAGGTGTTCTTGTTTACTTATTGTTCTGATGTTGTGAACATATAAAAATAATTTTGTTTTCGTATCCTTTTCCTTCTCCTTTTTTTGGGTAGTAGTCAAATTTATGCCTCCCCCAGAAGCCGTGAGGCTCGCCTGGGGTGATATATCGATTAAACTTGCCATTTCATGTTTTGTAGTGAGGTTGGATCAGTCGGCCACGGTTGCCGTGTGGGTTGGCGATGGTTTAATTTTGTAGTTTTTCTTCTCTTAGATGCGTTGTCGTTCTAGACTTACGGGGCTCATCTCCCCGGTAACGCTTTTGTGGCGGCTCGAATCGCTATTATATTAGATTCATCATCGACTTGTGTGGTTTTCAACGCCCCCCGGATTCCAACCCGGATAGCCTACACCTCAAAATTGGCCGCTGCTTTAGCCAGGGACTGCTTTTTTATGTATATCGCAGCTAACCTCTATATCTAGAGGCCTGTCGCTATCCGCCACCTGCGACCCTGTATGGTAGCCCAGCAGCTTGAGCACTAGTCACTTGCTAGACCATAGACCATACCCTTTTTTTATTTATATGCATAATTTGTGAATCTTCAAGAAATCATGTAATTGGAAAATAATTTATGATAACCCATTTTTAGGGCATCATCTCGAGTACTGGCAGCTCAAATACTTTCATATTATTTGAGAGAATAATTTGCGTTTCTTATATAAAGGGATTGAAATTAATGAACAACGGACACTGGTGTGTCACTTTTTTTGCATTTCTTGGAGTTGGAGTTGGTGAAATTTTGTATTTTTTTCTTTGGCTGATTTTGATAGATCAACGGAAACTAGCCAGTTTTCAAGTAAATTCAAAAAAATTAAATGAGTATTCAGTAATTACAAAACTCCAGGATTCGTGCTGATTATGCTTCTGTAGAGAAAAGGGATACGGGGAATTTAAGGGCTTCCTTCAAATAGAGCGATTTCTGTGTTGAATATAATTATGTTACATTTCGAAAGACTTCTACTTACTTCAGCGTGGCGGGCACTCTGTCACTTGAAGAACCACATATGTCAAGAGTCAAGCATTTGAAGCTATCGACAGTCAACCTAATCTTTTTGTTCTAGAGGACTAGGAGAAATACGAATTAAGACGACACAAGCGACCAAAAATAGTGATTCCAGAAGAGGTAGAAATCGAAAAGAATTTACTACTACTACATTACATTATATTACAATGAGAAGCTCTACAGCCTTTACAAACTACGATCTGAGTTTGTTCATAACCTCTATTTAATTGTTTCCCATTATATTCAAGTCTTTGACGATATCGAGATCTCTATGGAAGTTTTTGTTTCCACTTCGTTCGACCCTACTATTCTGCTCTCGAAATGCTCATGCTTCTCATGAGTAATTGCCATGTAACAGCAACAGCGAATAATTTCCTCTGAGATTTCGTCTCTCCCTTCACACATTCACTATATTGTCGTTTTCGAATTTCCATTTTGTTGAGATAGTACATCAGTATTCTATATTCTATTAAGAGGCTAGCTATGTTCTGAATTGAACCTTGTTCGATTTCAAAAGAATAGCTCGCGGATTTACTTGAACTAAATGCTCATTTGCTCAGAAAATATTAATACCTTTATTTTTCGAAGATTTATTAACCTCTCCATGAGATGTCACTTTACACTCACTTTCCTCTGTTAAAATTCATAGAAAGGATCTCTTAGAGTATTTTAACGTTTCTCGGAAGTATTGTATTCCTCAAACTTGTATCTCACTGTTAATTGTTGCTGAGTATTTGAATTTCAAGGAATAAACTATCTCTTGTAAAGCCTTTCTGAAATTATAAGAATTAGCAATCCAGGCTATCATGAATTCATCTGTATGATCGTTGATGTACCTTAAAATAGGCATGCATGATGTACCTTAAATATATATAAACATACATATGGAAAAATCATATCGCCTCTTCGTCGGTTTGTTGAAAACTAATGGTTTCAGCTTATTTATTCTAATTTGGCTCTGTAAGAGTTAACGATATGCTCAGTTATCCGTAACAAGTTCATACTAGTTCATACTTTGAGCAATATGAATTACAGAAATGTATACATTAGATATCGTGAAATATTGGGAGGTGAGCATCTTACACATGCTGTTGTTTCTTCAATTGTTATTATAGAGCAAGATTAATTCTGAGAATAGAAATTGGAAACAAACAGATAACATAATGAATATATTTGCAGTTTTTGATTTTCCATTTAATTTCATTTGTTATGTCATAATGACATAAACAAGATAAATTTTCATTATATTGAAGTAAAAATTTCAATCACTACATCATAAAATATTTCGATTTCAACATTCAATATTTCAGTATCTATCAGCTTCGTCAATACCTGGATCTGGTGAGTAGCTAGAATTATATGAATTTTAAGTTGTGTTTCTCTGAAATATAAATAGAGTGAATACTTTCCTATACATCGAAAAAGATCACATAATTTGACTGAAATGTCATGAAGATCTTAGAATCTTACATCATCCAGTATTAACATTTTAGAATGACGGGCATCAGGTAAATTTGGAATATCAGTGAGCAATAAGAAAGAGATAACCGTTTTACAAAGTGCTGATTGAGAAATATTAATTTTGAGCAAGGAATTAGATCACGAAGTTGATAGGAGAATCTGGTAAGTTTGTTAATACTCTTCTGTTGTTCAGTTGATCATCACCTCAGAAAGATATAAGATATTATATACATATATATACATGAGAAGTTATGTGAGAGTATGAACGCAGTTTCCGATATGGGTATCGTTTAATTTAAAATAGATATTTTTCCATATATTCACGAAATGAGGAAGAACAAGATATATATATATATATATATATATATATATATATATATATATATATATATATATATATATATATATATATATATATATATATATATATATATATATATATATATATATATGTATATTTGTATAACACCAGAATTAGAAGAAGCTGTTCTTAAATTACTTGATGAGCAACTCGATATCAGCACCAGAAAAATTGCTCAATAGCTACATGATAATCAAATGACGGTATTAGCCATCTTAAAAGAATAGCTCTTATATCCATATTATGTGTAACGAGTCCCATACACCGTTATCTCGTGATTTTCCTAAACGTCTTGCATTTTTGCCTCTGATGCTAGATATGATTAGACGACAACATGAATTTCTGGAGCATTTCTATTCTCAGACGGAGTAATTTTTACGAATGATGCCATTATCAATAACCACAATAACCGAAGAATGAGCGGAAGAAAATCTTCATGATTTCGTTGAAGCTAAACACCAGGAACAATTTTTATTGCACGTGAGAATTGGAATGATTGGAGATCACATAATTGGTCCACATTTTCCACCTAGATTGAATGGAGATACGTACTCATTTTCTAACCGAAGAGCTGCCGGTCGACTTGGTACTACTCTTTCAGGTGACAGGGGGGTGGGAATGTGGTACATGCACGATGGCCCTCGTGCTCATTTTAGTGTAAGAGAATGTCAAAATTTGACATATCATATCCAGATCCCTGGATCGGCCAAGATGGACTTTAATTTCGGCTAGCTTGTTTACCTGATCTGAATCCAATAGACTTTTCTACTTGGGAACCTTTGGAAATGTTGGTTCACAGGACTCCTGTACAAGACGTAAAATACTTAACAAACCGCATAATCATTTCTTGTAGGGCATAACTGGTATATTCAATCGATAATGAAGATTTAGGTGTCGATGTCTAGACCCCCATGTAGAAGCTAAAGGAGGTCATTTTCAGCACTTACTATGTTCGCTTCCTTCACATTATGATTTCATCAAATACATCAGATTAATCAATTCACTAGCCAACAACTTTATGAACATAATTAGTTATGTGAAAGAAACAAACCTCTTTATTTGTATTTAGCTGAACTTACACTGAACCAGTGACAATAACTATAGCAGTTGAGAAACTATAATGAAATAAATGAATGAATAATTTACACATCAACTGTGACAGTTGAAGGTCAATAGGTAGAAAGCAATTTTACTTGGTGATTTTTGCGTGAAGTATAAAAATATATTTTATTTTCAGTAAATATACAGGGTACGTGTCTTAGACGAAAAGTGAACTATGAACAAGAAAACGTAGAATTTTCACCATTTTTTTGTCATATGCCATATATGGTGTTTCGAAGACTACAGATTGAAAATATTTAGGACTACTTACAGTATTCGGAAACAAATCGTCATTAAGAAGATACGAGTTTTTTCCGAAAGTCAAAAGTTACATTTGCTCATTTGGTAACTAAATTGTTCCATGCTGTTCATCCCAAGTAAGAGAGAGCCTGAATATCTACCAAAATGAGGAGATTAAACTTGAAGCCTAGATAAAACTTGCCTATATATATATATATATATATATATATATATATATATATATATATATATATATATATATATATATATATATATATATATATATATATATATAGTATTGCAACGAAAATTTAACACCTCGATTTTCCAGTTTTAGAAAATATAGAATCGCTCAGGCCCATCGATTTCTGATTCGATGAGGATCTTTTCCAATTTTTTTAAACCCGTAACTTCAATTCCTTAACGAGGACGAGCACAACCTAATTTTTTGAATAAAGTGTTGTGATCATTTTGAAGATCTTATCGAGTACTATCTGACCCTAAATTTTCGCTGCAAAATTTTCATTGTTAACGAAATGGCTGCTAAAAAATGAATAACTACTTACTTTTGTGATCAGTTTATTAAGTGCTGAAAATTGGCACCATTCACTTTCATGCACTAAACAACGCTGGTGTATGACGAGCTTATGTTGAATTTACCTCGAGAATGCATTGTTTTTATTTATTTATCAATTTTTTGATAGAAAAAGTAGACGGACCATGTGTTCGGTTTACCTTAGTCTATCTTGATTTTTCAGGAACGTTGAAACTGTGCCAAAGCGATTGTAAATTTGTAATACGATCGAAGTGCTGTATTCCGTAAAAGAAAGGGTGGAAATGATGAAATTATTTTGTAGAAATAACGACTCTGCGCTATTAACAACGGCTTTATTCAACGAATGACAACACCAACAATGTGTCTGGTGTTCCACGCACAAAAATCATGAGAATACAACGTAGTGTGTTGGTTTGGGGTTCTTGAGAACAAAAGCGAATTTGCGGCGAGATGGATATTTTATTACAGAAGCAAAAATTTTATAATAAAAATCTGAAATAAGAGATATTATAGTGATACAGAGAACATATTGAAATTCGAATAAATCATTTACCTGAAACCAGAGACGACTTCGTATTTTCCAACGGAAAATCTGAGTTTCACTCTATAAAGGTTAAAGGAATTTACGTAGCAATTGAATCAAAATCGAATCGAACTTTTACAAGCGAGGCTGAATGGAAAGTCAAAATGAAGAATCAATAATAGTTGAAAAAAATCGAACAGATGTACGCAGTCGGTTTTGCCTCGTAGTCAGTAAATATAACTTCTTAAGGGAAATCAGTCAACCCAACTTGCATTTGGACGTTAACTGCGTTGATTAATAAGAACAAATGAATTTCAAAAATGAAAATTAAGATATTATAATACAACTTGCCCTCCCAGATTTCATCACCAACATTTTCGCGAATTAGACTCGTCGTCACTATGAAAATACCTTTTCAAATGGCACGCATGAAATGCGCCTTTTCCCTTTCGAGAACCTACCAATATGTACGTCACTAGTGAAATTCATTTTCTTATTCTATAGGGACCTTCGAAGAGGAGAAGTAATTTCTTGGTTACTAATTTGAGCACCGAAGAGACCGGGTTGGTGCGAACTAACAGTAAATCACCTATTGTGAATTCAGTGAATGGTCTACTAGGATATCGAGCTTTACGTTGCGCGCCACGTCCTAGCATTTCTTTATCTAAAAAAAATTTGAAAAAATCATCAACTTTTTTCAATTCTAGTGCCCATTTCTGTTGTTGATCGTGGTAAAACGTACGTAACAAGCGTCCTAATTCTCTCATTACTTTTTCCGATGGATTAGTTTGAGGGTGTCGGATATAGCAATGTATAGTTCTTATACCTATACTTTTATACCTGTACTTTCGTTTGTTTCCATTTTGGGGATGTGAATTGAGTTCTCTGATCACTCAAAATTCTTTTTACAGTGCCCAAAGTTGGTAGCTAATCTTTCATAACACGATTAGCTATAGCTTGAGTAGCCGCTTTTTTCAAAGCATACAAACACACGTCTTTAGTGAAAACGTTCAAAAGTACGAAAATATAGGAAACCCTTCCTCGACTAGTAGGCAAAGGGCCGTAAATGTCTAGAGCAACTAAGTCATTCCTATCTTCGGGAATAATACTTTCGATGGGAGGATTTGGTAGCACCGAACATTTGACTTTTTGACAAATGCCGCATTTTCTAACAGTTTTTTTGACGTATTTAGCCATATTGTTCCACCAAACTTCAGAACGTAATGCACTCCAAGTTTATAAGTTATAATTTTTATAAGTACCGAAATGGTCAAAAGCTTCATGATAGGTTTTCACGAATGCCGACACTAAGGCCTTTGAAACTGCGAGCAAATATCTTTCTTCATTGTTTTGACGGATGTATAGTATTTCTTCGAGAATAATAAACCTTTGCGGCAGCTTGTCAACTTTGTTTAATTTGTCTATAATTTCACTCAGTTTGGGGTCGCTTCGTTGGCTGACATTAATGTTGTCTAAAAGTTTACTCATGTGTTGTGACAGCTTATCAATTGTTAGAATTTTGAAATGCTTGTCTTGAGGCGTTGGTGGTCTAGATATCGAAGCTCGAGACAAATATGAAAATGAAAAATATGAAATTTTTGGCATTTTGGGTGATATCAAAATCAAACTCTTGCAAAGCAAGAGCATTTCTTGAAATTCGAGCTGACAATAAACGACATGTTTTGAGGTTAGTTGCGGAACTATTGTCAGAAAATATCTTGAATTTACGATCTAAAAGGTAAATTCGAAAACGTTTCAGAGCCCATACGACACTCAGCACCTCTTTTTCATTTATTGAATATCGGGTTTCACGAGGCCGTTATAAACGTGATGCCCACGCAATTGGTTTACGTTCACCGTCGACTATTTGAAAAAGCCCAAAGCAATATCACACGCGTCTGTCTCGATACAATAAGGCAAGTCTTCCTTAGGGTGATACAACAGGGTACTTTCTGATAGAAGTGATTTCACTTTTTCGAAAGCACTCTGTTCTTTTTCCGACCATTGTCACCGGATTCTTTTTTTCAGAATGTTAGTTCAAGGTTCTGCATAAAGAGAAAAATGGTTACAGAAAGATCTATCATAATTAGCGAGGCCCAAAAACCTCTGTAGCTCTATAGTATATATAGTATAGATATAGTTGGAATCTGCTTTCATTCCTTGCGAATCTAAGGTTTAACCTAAAAAAGGCATTTTTTTTCGGAAAAATTCACATTTCGATAATTTGAAAGTAAAACCAGCTCCCGATATTTTCTGAAAAACCGCGTCCATGTGATCAATGAATTCGTCAAACGTAGAGGTGAATGAAAGCAAATTATCCACGTAGGTAATTAAAAATTTTGAAAATGAGCTATCGAAAACTCGATTCAATGCCCTTCCGAATGCGCTGACACTGCTTTGAAGACCGAATGGAAGAACTCGAAAGCAATACGTCTTTCCATCAAACATAAATCACGTGTATTTTTGCGAATCCTCCGTTAAACCTATCTGCCAGTAGGCATTACTGAAATCAAGCGATGACATATATTTTAATTGCTGTCCTTGTAGCGTGTGCATAACTTCTTCGATAGGCTTAGGAGCATCATGCTCTTTAATCATTTTAGAGTTCAAGAAACGAGCATCCAAACAGATTCGAACATTCGAATCTTTTTGCAGAGTAGCCATAATTGGTGAAATATATTGAGTTGGACATTGCTTAATAACGCCCGATTTTTCCGTCAAATCCAATTGTTTTTGCATTGCTGCTTTGTGCGCCACTGGCACCGGATATTGTTTGCGGAAAAACGCGTCATTATTAATCAGCTTGATTTTATGCTGATATACTGTAGTTTGTCCTGGAGTATCGAAAAATATTTTTCGATATCTCAAATGTAATTTGGAAGAAATTTCACGTTGTTCACTATTTAAGGGACTGTTGTTGACTATTTCCTGAACTTCTTCCGAAAATTCATCACTACAATGCTCAAAAATGAAACTGTTGTCATTCAGATCAGAATTTCCAGATGACTTTATGAATCTTATGTTTCGAATCGTGTTAGTTCCGTTGGACGATCGGCCACCTCGGGAATTTCAACCCATTCAGTGTTGAATTTCAAAAGAAGTTTTCGGCTTTCAAAATCAAACTTTGATGGAACACTCCGTAAGAAATCTATTTCCAAAATAATTGGATAGTTCAAATCGAGTATTAATAAAAATTCATACTCAAATGAGTGATTACCAATATCAAATTGCAAAGAAGATTGTTGTTTAACTGCTTTCTGTTTAGCTTTAAAGGCACCCGAAACTTTCACATTTGTGCATGGAAATGTAACAATTTCTTTGTGAAACGGTTCCAATATATTCTAAGCTTGCTCATTGAAACAAGAAATCTCACTACCTTTATCGATGAGAGCAATCACACTAAAATTATTCATCTTTATCAGAATCATAGGGGACCTGAATTCAGGGTATTCGCAATAATGGTCCCATTATAATTTATAAGTTTCTCGTCGTTTGCCGGACACGTGTTATCATTAACATCATGTTCAGATTCGTTAATTTCTAAACAAGCTAATCGAGAATGATTAAATTCACGCGATTTTAGCGGAATTGTTTTTTAAATTTATGAGAATTATCCTCTCTATTGAACTGATACCCAAATTGTTTATTTGAAATCGAGTTTTTATTGTCGTTATCGACAACCCATGTATGGTTAACATTATAATAAGAATTCGCTTTTCTACGGCGCTCGAGGGCTTCGGAAAAATCATTTATTGAAATTAACAAACCACTTATTTGCGGAGGGAATAACCTAGAAATTTTTTTTATAGATTGCCGTTCAGCAACCGGGGGTTTTAGCTATTTCACCATGACATGCATCTCAGAAAATGTTGTACAAAAGACTCAATACCCTCGTATTTCGATTAATATACTTTCTCGCGATACTCTTCATGTATGTCTTTGGGCCAGAACTGTTGCAAAAATGCATCTTTGAAAGTTACAAAATTATTAAATTGATGGAAGCGAGCCTGACTCCACGACAATGCTTCTCTCTTTAATTGATTGTGTAAAATAAATTTGAAATATTCGAATGGCATATCATCATTTCTATAAAAATATTCCACCTGTTCTAAAAGATTAACAGGATGCAACCCTGTCTTATTGTCAAAACATGGCAACAATTTTGTTATATTCACCCTATTAGAAATCGAATTCGATCTATTTTCATTATATCTCCTGGTATTAGGTAAATAATTCATCCGTTGCATAGCACTCATACCATTAGTTATTATATTTTCTACATCATTTCTGCATACTAATTTTCATGAAATAAACCGTCATGCGATAAATCAACAAAGGATGAATAATTGCTTCCTTGTTCGTTCAAATTATCAGGAAGAATTTCAGTGGCCGGGCCTACATTCTTTCGAGTTTCATTAACTTTAGAAAATATCCTAGCAACACATTGTGTTAATGGAAAACTATTCAAATTTTTTTGTTCTAAATTTTTCGCGGCATTTGTGGTAAGAGAAGGACCCCCTTATGATGATTTATTGAACAAAGGACGATCATTTATCAATACATTTTTTCGTTTCGGTAATGGTGAAGTAGGTTGGTACATTGAACATATCGGTTGGTAAATCAAAATTAGTGCTGGAAGAAACCTTATTTGAAAATCTAATAAAGTCATCTCCCAAAATATGAACTGAGTTAGGAAAATTTTTCGGAAAATTAAAAGTTTCCTGAGTTTTTGGTAGAGGATTACTGTTATTTAACTTGTTTGTTCCAAAATTGAGGTTTTCAGTTTTTTCCTCATTACGAAATAATTGACACGGCCGCACTTCACTTCCTCTTCCAATCGGTGTTCGATCAGTAAATATTTTCGGCGTGCCACTTTCATTCTCAATGGAAAAAACATTTGTCCTACCATGAACTTCCAGATGGTCGGTCTCTTTCCTCGTGTTACTTGCACTTGCTTTCTTAATCGCTCCAGTATTTTTGCGATTGTAGCTTCTCAAATTGTATTCATCCTCCAAATTTTTTCACTTATGCCCGATGTTGGGCGCCATATGTGGTGGTTTGGGGTTCTTGAGAACACAAGCGAATTTTCGGCGAGATGGATAAATTATTACAGGAGCATAAATGTTTATTATAAAAATCTGAAATAAGAGATATTATAGTGATTCATAGAACATATTGAAATTCAAATAAATCATTTACTTGAAACCAGAGACGACTTCGTATCTGAGTTTTACTCTCGAAAGATTGAAGAAATTTACGTAGCAATTGAATCAAAATCGAATCAAACTTTTACAAGCGAGGCTGAATGGAAAGTCAACATGAAGAATCAATAATAGTTGAAAAAAATCAAACAGATGTACGCAGTCGGTCTTGCCACGTAGTCGGTAAATATAACTTCTCAAGGGAAATCAGCCAACCCAACTTACATTCGGACGTCAACTGTGTTGATTAATGAGAACAAATGAATTTAAAAGATGAAAATTAAGATATTATGTTACAGTAGACTCGGAAACCTTTGCTAGAAAGTGAATAGGAGATCACAATTCTGTTTCGGATATCTGATTTTGAAAGGATGAATTTCTTTTTAAGTTTCAAGGTTATGATCGTATTCGAACTCCAGCATATTGCGAGAGAAAGGCAAAAGTTCGAGAAAGAGCGTAATTATTATAACCTACGACGTGAGTCGCAGTAAAAATCAGGAGACCTGGTTATTCATTGGCTACAATCAATGAATTCTATATTGTTTACACATTTCGAATTATTATTGTAGGATCTCATCTTATTCCAATGTTTTGTTTTGAAAATTTAATGTTATCAGAATAAATTAACAATAAACTCCAGTATTGCAGCGACGATGCCGGTAGAAATAAAGATCTTTTGAATGTTGACTTTAACATTGAAATTCACGTCGCAATCGTTTTACAATTAACATTTCGGAATGGATAGGTGACTGATTATCGCTAATTCACTGAGTTGGTAAAATCTAGGAATATGTTATATTGAATCATAGCATGTTTCGAGGTTGACATTGCTTATGGTTAACGGTGCAAATTTATGGGTTCACAATAACAAGATTAAGGTTCTTTGTACAACGTAGACTCGGAAACAGTTGATAGTAAGTGAATCGAGGATTTCTAAAGGATGAATTTCTTTTTTAAGTTTTATGGTTTTGATCGTATTCGAACTTCAGCATATTGCGAGAGAGTTCTGGTTGTGACAAATTCTCATCCGAATGTCAGAATTTCCTCAGAAGGTAATCACTTGTTTTTCTTAAGGTTGAAGATAGTTTGGCAGAATCAAAGTTATTTGTTAGAGACTTTGAGCGTTTTGATATGTCAAGAGCTAGGTTTCATATGCTTTGAAAAGACTCGAGCACATTTCACCGGAATCAGTTGTAAATCCGACGAATGAAAAATAACGTATCAGTATTAGTCAGAGTGTTCTAACCTAGATACCTCAACAAGTTGCTGGAAGGGTTACTTAATTTTCTGTGAGACCAATACCAATCTGACGATGAGGTCTACAATTTGGCGGTAGGAACTATATGTCTGTTCTCGCTTTCTTGGGAAGACTCGCGGAGTTGTGTAGGAAAAAAGGTGTTCATGAAAAGAATGTAATTAATTTGAAGATATATCCAATGGCAGATAGGACACTAATTAGGTACCGTGCTGTGTGGTCGTGCAAAGTAGATTAGAACTATTTTGTTGGGGAGATCAAGTCGAAGATTGACCTCTCAATGAGAACACTCATTGATTGAAATTACCACTCAATCAAGACTCTTCTTCCTTTTTATTAAACTCAGTTCGCACGTGTAGATGCTCTGACTTATATAGACTTCGAGCGCTTGTGTAAGTAACTAAAGCACCATACAGAATTATAGAAGAAGCATTATAGTCTCCGACAAGAAAACAGAAAATCTCTGCTTCAGATCCGGGTATAGCTTATGTTGGTGTTAATGACTTAGCTAAGCTATATATTTTGGTAAATAATAAACAGGATTAGTCGCCTAGGAAAAACTCATTTTGTCTTTGATTCAAAAGTTTGAAGCCTTGTCCTTGTGCAATAGATTGTTTACAGAAAAAAAATATGCCATAGGTTTAGCAGATGTCACAGTTTGAATTTGTCGCAATTGTAATAGGTTTAACCGACTTTAAAATCCCCAATAGTGAGATATCCTATGTTTCAGAATATATTTCAGATAGCATACAGAGTGATGAACGTCGTAATTCACGTGTTTCAATTTATGGTACAGAATTTTTCTGATTACTGGATAATAAAGACTCATTACCATTAGTATTTATCGGGTCTGGTTGTAGTGCTACCTTCCTAGGATCAATTTGTGAAAGTTTTTTTGTGCTTATGAGTTGAGTACTCTATATTCAGGTGATGGGTGTAGTCTTATGTCTGAGCAGATAGCTCAATCGGAAGAGTAAATGGCTCGTAATTCTGCTACCATGAGTGAGAAACTTGGTTGCTCGACTGATGTAGAACCTGGGATTTTCATTGATGGCCTTGCAGTTCCATCTTTCTTTCTCGTTTGAAGGTTTGCGTAACATCCCCTCACCCACATCATCCACTTTCGTGAAATTTTCTATATGAGGAAGGGATTGTACTTTAGCTCTTCGGAAGGTTGTTCAATTCACCAGTTTTGCATCGTTGAAAGGTTAGAATAACCTTCAATAACTCAATTCCTTTTCATTAAGTTAATTTAATCAGATACCTCTTCTTGCTCAGCCCATGATACTGTTTCTGTTAATTTACGTTGTGCTTGTGCTTCACTAGTACTGATTGTGTGCATCTCGACTCAGTGCCTTTTATCTGTTACTCATCGGGGAAAAAGCAGATATTTTCATCCCGAAGTATCTGGCGCTTGAGTTCTGCTAGGGCTTTCTTTGGGTTTTAGGCACTGAAGAACTCGATAGGAATTTTCTTGATATTTATAGTTCAGTGGTAACCACCCAAAATAGAGATTAAAAAAAGACAAGATGTTTTCGGTACGGGTTAGTTCATTGTCTAACACACAATGCCTACACACTTTGACTTAGTTTCAACGATGCTTCAAAGCTATATTTTAGATCATGCAAAGTTCAAACTATTTATAAGTGCGAAAGTGTAGAAGACGATGAAGAGATGAGCAAACCGATGGTTAGCATGCAGCAAATAACTATTTGTATCTATGAAATGAAACTGGGGATGTACATACCAATGAAACCATGTACAATGAGGAATTAGAATCACTTGATTTACAACAATGTTGAGAGTTGAAGTAACTATACCACGACAAGCTTTCTGTGCATTTCGACTATTTGGGAATAATCTACTTGAATGGCAATTGGCAGATAGCCTTAAGCCATGAAACAGTAGATAAATATTAAATGAGATATATGAAAAACGTTTATCAGGACCTAAGTCATGACTTGAAACCATTTTACTTCGGAAACGTGCTCCTACGATTTCCACTAGACGTAATATACACAGACCAGTGTACCGCGTGCATCAGGAAAAGTACATCACTTAATCGACAGAAGTCTAAAAATCACCGAATAAACGAACGGATTCCCTTGTCTACAAAAAACTCCGCGCAGAATTTTCGAAATGCTACGATGACCCGTTTGTTCATTATCGGGGGAAGAGAACAGCACAAAATGACAGAAGTCCCCCAAAATAACTACGCAATTCAAATTCGGTTCAGGTATAGTGAAACAATAATAAAAATTATTAGTGAAAAGAAAAGATTAATAGGAAGTTTTGACGGCGATACGTCCTTCTATACAAAACTTTTTGAAGACAATCAATGACAAACACGGAATAGTACGGAATCGTGTATAAGTGTTGAAATGCCCATTTGACCAAAATTGTCAATTACAGAAACAGAGAATCTTGAAGATTCAATCGACACGAAAATAAAAAAATTGTTTTCTTCAGCGTACAGAAACTTTATTATTTCAAAATTCAAATCTTGCATTTCTCACTGCTGTTGCTTAGGAAGAATCCATTTGGATGATATTCTGCTGAGTCGATTGTTCCCGCGAATTGATAGAACTATCAATGAACACTTCTAAGAAGCCAGAAATAATTATAATGACTTCCAATTCGATTCTTGTGAGATTCACAATCTAGCTGACATAATACTCAGTTCGGAATGCAATGTATAGTGTTATTAGCAACATTATCATTTTATTCGCTAGCTTATTTTGTTGAGCTGTGATCTTTCCTGATGAAAAAGTCGAACGACTGGCGCGTTGGGCTTTGCGTTTGCAGAGTTGGGATTTTGAAACTGTACATCGGAAAGGACGCGAACTAGTTATTCCTGATGTCCTATCTAGATCTGTGCCTGTAATTTAGTCACTAGAAGTAAGCTGTGAAAATATAGTTAGAGATAAATGGTATGTTAATTTACTGCAGTTGGTGAAGGAGAAACCTCTGAATTATCCTAAATTCCGCATAGAAATACAGGTAATAAGGAAACTTACACGTCGGGTCATACCAGAATATTCAAAACATAAGTCTTAAGCAAAGGTACTTTCGGCCAAAGATGCAATCTGACGTAAACAAGTATATCAAAGGTTGTACCGTTTGTGGCCAGTACAAACCTAAGCAAAATAAACCTTATGGCGTTATGTCGACCCGACTGATAGCCGAAAAGCCTTGGCAGATTATTAGTATGGATTTACTTGGACCTCTACTGAACACGCTTGGCTAAAAATACATTTTGGTCGTGACAGACTGTTTTTCAAAATTTTCCTTTTTAGCTCCGTTGAGGAGAGCCAGGGCCAAGCCTGACGGGAAGTACGTTGAGGATAACGTTTTTCTATTGGTTGGGGTCCCAGCTTCCATCATTACGGATAACGGTAGACAGTTCACGTCAGGAGACTTTCGAAAGCTATGTGATTCTTACGGAGTTAATATATGGTTCAACGCGCGATATCACCCGCAAGCAAACCCCACTGAAAGAGTAAATAGGACTCTGAAAGTCATGCTATCGTCCTTCGTGAAGTATAACCACAAAACATGGAGCCAGTACCTACAAAAGGTGGCCTGCGCAGTACGTACCTCTCTACATGAAACAACCCGTCAAAGTCCATATTTCGTGAATTGTGGCAATGAGCAGATTTTGTGGGGAAGCGGTCATAAACTTGTAACACTTGGCGACTAACCTGAGCCAACAGAACGCTCAAGAGCTTTTCAGAAACTCTATTCGGATATTCGGCAGAGAATGACGAAAGCACACGAGCACAGTAAAAAGTATTATAATATTAAGCCGTCATATGGAGTACCAGGAAGAAAACTTAGTTTGGCTGAGAGATCATTCTTTGTCGGATGCCTCTAAGAGTTGTACTAGTAAGTTTGCGCCAGTGTTTATAAGGCCGTTCAAAAAAGAGAAGAAAGTTTCCTCTCAGACTTACGAATTGCGAGATGAGCGTGACAAGTCCAAAGGAATATGGCTCGTTAAGGATTTGAAGCCTCAAATGGAAAATTTCACGAAGGAAATTTTCTACCGGCCAGAGGGGGGATTATTATGTTTGGATTGTCCGCAACACGTTTCAATCATTCAAAAAGTATTATAGTATTACTGATTGAATAAAATTCCACCTAGTCTCGGAAGCTTAATGGTCATTCCCGACATCTCGCGGATTGATAATTCCTCTTAATCAAATTCACATTTGAGAATTATTGTTGGTAATTTTGGAATCGAAAGAGGATCATATTAGATGTGAGTACAATTAATTATAGATTATTAATCGTTGAATTTGATAATAACGTTAGCTTGAACGTCTCAATTTCATTAATTCATTCTTTGTTTCTTTTTCTCGTAGCCTCTTTCTATTGGGCTTTGGAAATAAGTGTATATGGGAAATTTAGGGATCGTGATACCGCTACTAGAATTCTGATTCGCCTACAAAAGTAGGAATTTCAATAACGTAGCCATTGCCAGTGTGGCGAGAGCTCTATGTTTTGAGTCGGCGTTAGGACAACCACGTTATTGACAAAGAGCGAGAAGGGAGGAACGACGCACTATAAAGGTTGTACTCATTTTCTTTATTCCTTTTAACTTTAAAATTTGTGAGTGAATTCAGCAGTTCCGTCACAAAACGAAACATAGTGAAAGTATATGCGGCTAGACTTTCAACATTGAAAACTATCATTTAGTGGGGATAATACATTGCATTGGATCCTTATTTGGCACCTTTTCCTTAGTTTTAGTTCTTGTTTATATATAACAGTAGTCTTAGTTATCGTTCGAATACAGGGTGACCGATAATTTACTGAATTGTTATTCGAATTTGAAGGTTTTTCTATGAATACCCCCTTATTCGAATTAACCTGAAAATATTGTATATAATATTCAATTCATTATCAGCTACGAAGTTGACATAGAGCCAGGGTTTTATGCACCATACTCATTTGTAGTCTCCCCATATTTCTCATTCTCATATTTCTTTGCCTATATTAAATATCTTCACTTGATTTTGCGATACAAACTGTGTTAAGGGAATAACTGAGAGTTGTATAACTTGAAAACGTAGGACGATTAACGGTAGTTATTTTCGGAGACCAACAGGTACATCAAAGCGGTTACTCATATCGAGTTTGGCCAATCTCGCGCGTCAACTAGCTTCTTCCTTTTTTTCATCTAGTCCTAAATTTGAACCTGAGTTTTGTCATACCGATACGCGTGCCTATTCACTGCTGAACCTCTGTATATGTTTTCTTTATTCTAAAATACTTTGAAGTCGAGTCAGTTTGACAACATTTGACAAATTTGTTTAAGAATTCTAAGTTGTGAGGGTTAGTGGTATTTTTTAACCAGTTTCATCTACATTGTGTTTTTCTGAAGTCATCAATTACATTTTGTCTATATTGAAAGGAATTTAAATAAAGATTTCACAATTTTACTCATAGTTACTACATTGTTTAACTGGCCGAAGTTGAGAGTATCTCCCAAAATTGCGTGACCCCCCCCCCCGGATATATTAATATATTACAAATGTCATATTTTTCGAACGACTATCAACATTTTTTCGCAAATTTTCCTTAAAATTGAACAAGTTCCACGAAGAATTAATATACGGGCGATGTCAAGCCAGATTATTGGGTCCATAATGATTCTAAAACATAAATAGATCATAATCGGCATCACTTGGAGGACTGAACCTGGTCATCGGGGCCCTCTAGATCAAACAGAGATAGAATTTGAGGAAATATCGCAGGTTATGAATTTTTTTCATTATCACCTTAGTCCTTTTCATGACCTTGATTGCTATGTAAAAACTTTTCTCAGATTTGTTTAGACATATAAGAAGTATGATTGTTGAAATATTCTTCTGCTGGTTTTCTTTTTCCATTGTTACAGATTCCTGCCCCAAACCTCCTTTTTCTCACCCTTGTCTTCGTTTGGAAATCATGGAATGCAAGAGAGTATGAAGCGGCTAAGCAGGAAAATCTTTGGTATTCTTTTTGTACACACGACACTAACACAACATAAACAGACAAGCTATTGCTGGTGCAATAACGACAGGGAAACGAATTTTTTCCTCGGGTTCTTTCACTCGTTTATTGAATCATATAAAAGATAGTATGGTTCCCCTGTTACATTTCCTTAGCTCACACTTGTGCTTTTTCTGACACACACCAAAATTATAGATATATTTATATATATATATATATATATATATATATATATATATATATATATATATATATATATATATATATATATATATATATATATATATATATTCTGTTTCTATTCGTCGAACCCACCTTCTCGACTAAGTTAGTGGGCTAAACTTCGAAATGTCAATTTTCTCAACTTCGGCCAGTTAAACAATGTAGTAAGTATGAGTAATATATATATATATATATATATATATATATATATATATATATATATATATATATATATATATATATATATATATACTATTGTTGATTGTTTGTTTTTACTAAGAAACAGAGCTCTACAAACGTTAGATTATGAACCTACTAAATGACAAGAAATTAAAAAACTTACAAACCAATTAAAAAGATTTACATTGCAAAAATTTATATTATATATATATATATTCTGTTTCTATTCGTCGAACCCACCTTCTCGACTAAGTTAGTGGCCTAAACTTCGAAATGTCAATTTTCTCAACTTCGGCCAGTTAAACAATGTAGTAAGTATGAGTTATATATATATATATATATATATATATATATATATATATATATATATATATATATATATATATATATTTACTATTGTTGATTGTTTGTTTTACTAAGGAAACAGAGCTCTACAAACGTTAGATTATGAACCTACTGAATGACAAGAAATTAAAAAAACTTACAAACCAATTAAAAAAGACTTACATTGCAAAAAGATAACAACCATCTCATAAAAACATGGAAAGAAAAACAATATATTTCGGAAGATCTTGCAAAACAATTGACAACACACAATAGTCTCCCTCCAAGAGTATATGGTCTACCAAACACTCATAAGGAAAATAATCCATTGCGTCCCATTGTATCATACATACCAGTCGCCTTTGTACAATCTATCAAAATATAAGTCAAGTATAGTAAAGAACTGTATAAACAAAAACAAATACTACACAAAAGACTGTACAGATCTGAAACAACATCTCGACCTTATAAATGTACCATTCAACCACAAAATGTATTCCCTAGATGCTATTTCCCTATACACTAACATCCCAATAACCATAATACCAACAATAATCAAAATAAAATGGACTCAATCGAAACCCACACCTCCATCCCAAAAGAAGAATTTATTGAAGTATTACATTACAGGGTGCTTCAACGAAAACTAAACAGAGGGTATATCTACCAAGATATTCATTTCTGATCAAAACGCAACCACAAGTCAATGTTTGTTTCAAGGGAGACATCTTTTGGATTACAAAACTTGCCTAAAATATCAACCCCCTAAGCGGGAGTTGCAATCCTTCAACATTTTGAAATGGGAAGATGGGTCGGGTGATGACTCAAAAGAAAGATGGTATCTTTGTCTACATCGCTTTGAACGAATTTCCATTTCTGATTGAAAACTGTAATAGATACAGGGTGAGCAACTGAAAGATAGGGAAGACTATTTTCCTGAGACTATTCAAGTATCAGTGAAGTAAAATAGAACAGATCCATGCTGATCAATGGCAGTCATCATCAAGTACCATCCTCATCTCGAATTTCAACCCCTAGAGCAGGGGTGACCACCCTTGAAAATTTGGAAGATAGTAGATGGATCGACTGATAACTCGAAAGAAAGGTATTATCTTTGTCCGAAATAATTTGGGTATATATTGAATTTTGATGATCTCGCAAGAATTAACAGAGAATGCTTTGAAATATTTGAATCAAGTAGCTGAACTGGATACCCTCACCTGACAGGTGCCTAAAGTTAATGTACTCGACACTTCGTTCATTCGAATTTGATATTTCAACAAGAATTGTTGGTAATTTGAATTGAAAATTTTTGGAAAACACCAGATTGATAATAAAATGGCTGATTATTCTAACGAGGGTATGTTTAATCTCCTTTTAATGTATGGCGAATGTCAAAAAAAGGTGGATAGAACTTGAAGGCACTTCAATCACCAATTTCCAAATTTGGCGCCCATGAGTTGAACAAAATTTTGAAGGATTAGTAGCAATTTTTTGCAATTGGAGGAACACAATACATAGAAACTAGAAGAAAACCAATTCTCGAGGACGACGACAATCAAATCAATACGCTATCGTATTTTCGTGCCAATCCACATGCGTCCATTAAGTCAGCATCAATGGATATTGGATTGAGTTATACTTCCATTCAAAGGATCCTTAAGAAACATAACATGCACCCGTATTCTTTTATCAGACTACAAAAATTGAAACCAACTGACTTTTCCAAGCGGCTAAATTTCTGTGAAAATTTATTAAGTCGGCATCAAGAAGAAGAGAAAATTCTACAAAAAATTATATGGTCTGATGAAGCCAAGTTCAATGAAAGTGTAATAACCATCAGGAGAAATCGACATTTTTGGTCCGCAGAAAATCCACATTTCATTGAGGTTATTGATTTCCGAAATAAACTCAGCGTGAACGTTTTTGCAATTTTAATGAATGATTTGTTGGCTTATCACATTCATGAGGAAAATCTTTATGGACAAATATACCTGGAAATTTTGAGAGGAACATTAGCAAATTTTTTATTTGGATTACCCCTTAACATTCTGAGGGATTGCTATTACCAAATGGATGTTGCACCAGTACATAAAACACGAGCTGTAGATCGGCAGTTAACAGAAATGGTCGAGGATAGATGGTGGAGCAATCAAGGACCAAATTTATGGCCTCCGTGTTCTCCAGAACTGACGCTTCTAGATTTTTATTTATGGGGCAAAATTAAGAGTGAAGTGTATCTTACTCCTGTAAGAAAGAAGTAAAGAAGAGTTACTAGAGCGCATTCATAATGCTTTTCGTAATATGGATCCTGAGGAAACTAGGCAACTCATCATGTTCGTATACGAGCTGTCAAGTGTATCGAGCAAAATGGGCCCATATTGAGCTCTTATTGTTATGATGTTTGCTATTATTTATTCGTATTAATGTAATTATCTTCAATGATTGGTTTTCGCTTAGTTCCTACAATGTTTATTCATCCGAATTGTAGAAAATTTCTTATAATGCTTCGAAATTTTATTTTACTCATAGAGGATAAATTTGGAAATTGGTTATTTAATTGCCAGCAATTTCTACCCACTACTTTTGACATTCTTAAATGAACCAAAAAAAGATTAAATATATTTTCGTTTGAATAACCAGTGGTTTTATTCCAAATGTGTTGTATTTTTTGGATATTTTCATTCTGAAATAACGAAAACTCTTGATGAAATATCAAATTCGAATGAACGTAGTGACAAGTACATAAATTTTAGGCACCTGTCAGGTGAGCGTAGCCAGTTCAGCTACTTGATTCAAATATTTCAAAGCACTCTCTGTTAGTTCTTGCAGAATCATCAAAATTCAGTATATTCCCAAATCATTTCGGAACTATAAGAGATGGGTATAGTACATGCTTATACAATCCCATCTGAAAGTTGACGCTTCATCTGATGGCGATATGAAAATTGGCACGTGCAATTTGAAAAAAATTGAATTATTGCTGTTTGAAGAAGGCCAAATTGAAAAATCATACAAAACAACGCAATTATATATATATATATATATATATATATATATATATATATATATATATATATATATATATATATATATATAAACGGCGTCAGGTATGATCGCTCAGATGCATGGCACGCCCACATCGGGACACACCGGAGTTTTCAAGACATTCATGCCATTGGGGCAACATTATTCTAGAACAAAAATGCGTCAAGTTGGAAAATATGTAAGGAACTGTTGTATATGTGCTCAATATCAGCCTGAACAGAAAAAGCTTCACGGGGTAATATCTGCCAGACTGATGCCAATAAACCTTGGCAGATAATCAGTAACCCAGTAATCAGGGTTTGTTCACGGATTTGTTCTCAAAGTTTTCAATGCAGGTTCCGTTAAGGCAAGCTGCCGTTGGGCTGATTATCAAGTATTAGGGAGATTATGTTTGTTTGTTGTTCGATGTTCCAGTGACTATCGTAGTGAATAATGGCTCGCAGATTACATCCAAAGAATTTAACAGTTTATCTACTTCTTATGGAGTTGAGGTTTGGTTAAACGCGCTATATCACCCGCAGACTAACCATACGAAAAGGATAAATCGGTCTATTAAAGCTTTGTTTCGCATTTATTGATCGCGACAACCATAAAACATGGAGTCAATATTGCTGAGGTAGCTTATGCTGTTCGGACTGCGGATCATAAAACGACCAAACAAACACCATATTTTATGAATTTCAGGAAATAACAAGTTCGTTTGGAAAATGTCCATTGTAATGTACCAGTTGAACACATTCCAGAAGGTAACGTACGGACGAAAGCCTTTGAAAAACTGGGATATTCGTAACAGGATGACCTTGACCCATGAGCGTAGCCGAAATTTGATTTGGGACATCGCCCTGTAGAATATCACGAAGGTGATTTAATTTGGTTTAGGGATCACAGCTTATCAGTGGCTGGGGGATAACAGAAAACTCGCACCTCGATATGTTGCACCCTATAGGGTACAGAAAAAGATTTTCTACCAAACTGGTAGAAAATCGATGTTCTTATGATTTTATCCTCTAGTGATTTTTGGACTTGATTTTGAATTTCCAGCTGCATTATTTTTGGATGGCGAAAAGATTTCACAGAGACCGGTTCTTTGTCTTTGGTATGGATTTTATGTTTTACCGTGTTGCTGAGTGAGAAGTCGCAGTTTTCGTTATAAAGAATACCAAAATTCACCGCATAATTTCAATATCTTCTGCCTGTCTTCGGTATTCATATGCGCAGTTCTGATATGGTCTACAATTTTCAGACTCCGGTTGTTTTCTAAGTGCGGTTCTGAAATTTTGAAAAGGTGTGACTGGGATTCGTTCAGAAAAATTGACTTCGATATTAGCAGACTCGTGAGTTGGAAGAATGCAATAGATATTTCGAGCGTTATCCATAGATTCTGGATCTGTAAATTTTTCATGAAGTTTTGTTTCTGGAAGAAAAACTTCCCCATGTTCGATGGAAACAGGTAACTTGATACTTGAATTAATTCTTACGAGTTGAGGTTCAATTTCGAAATTAGCGAATTCTAGAAAAAATGGAATTTCGAAATTATTTATTTCTGAAATATTTCTCTGATAATCTATTTTTGCACACAATTTTTATAGGTCATGAATTCCTAATAGAGCGTCGATGTTTTTATGCAATTTGACGACTTGAAACTGGATATCATCATAAATACCAATTTCAGGAATTAAAGGTACCTTCAAATTATTTTCAGTATAAATTGTATTTCCCAGACTATAAACGTTTTTTGTACATAAATTTTGAGGAATTTTTGAAAGCTGGTTGGATTTATGACCCAATTTGTTGCACCTGAATCAATTTAAATTTTGAGATCTGCCTGTGATAAGTAAATGAATGGTAGTTTCGACTTCGTTCGTAGACAGTTCAGATCTATTTCTGTTGGGATTCCGAGGCTATTGAGCAACAATTTTCGTCAGTCTCGTCGTTTTCGTCATGATGATTTTCTTTATGTTGTTCTTCCAAGTATTCGTTGCAGTCATCGTTTTGAGTCTCGACATTATAGAGTTCTTCAAATTCGAAAGTTCTTTGTTGTGGATGTTGTTGTGGTCCTATGGTTGCTGTCGACATAGGGGTTGGTTGATACTTTGTCTTTGTGAAACTGGAACCAAGTTTTCTTCCAAATACGTTCCTGTTAGTAGGTGGTACATTTCTTGAAGGAAGTGGCTTATTTATGGAATTTGAAAAACTCTGGTTATTGTAAGAATACGATTAACTGGTAAAATTTTCTGGATTTGTTTTCTGTGGTTGCTGTATGAAGAACGTTGTTGATTTGCAAATGAAAAAGAATTTTGTGGTTTTTGTACAAATCTAGAAGGTTGTTCATTTGCAAATGAAAGAGAAATTTGATTTGGATGTTCGCAATTCATTTTGTTCATAGATCTGTATAAAAGAAAATTTTGTGCAGGCTTTCTGACTGGTTCTTGAGTTCTTCTGATGAACTCACTGAAATCCCATTCTTGCTTCCTATTATCATAAAACTGGCATTTATTTATACAATCTTCGATAGAATTAAGTTTAAAATTACTCAAAAATCTTTTTTGTGGTTCCAAAAACCAATTTGAAGAGTTTTTAGGCCCAATCTCGCCGTTTCTTGCTTTTTGTATTAAAAAAAATCCAGGATTCGCAATATTCAACGTAAGATATTGGTTTGAGTCACTGAATCTTGGGAATTCTACTATAATATTCCATGTATGTTTCATTTTTTATGTACACAATGAGTAAGGGACGAGACTATAATATTCCATGTATGTTTCATTTTTTATGACACTCCTGTGATGACCGTACTTTTGAAGAAGAACACGCCTTTTCGAAGACCAATTTGTATTGTTTTTGAAAGCAAGAGAGTCTCTTGCTTCACCTTTGATTTTAGATCTTATGGAAAAATTGTCCACATAAAATAAATCTGCATTTAACCTACCCTCAAGGAGTTTACATAGATTATGGACTTCATTTACAAAAATTGAAAGGTTCCCGTCAGGAAGATATTGAAAAAGTAGTTGAATATCATTTTCAGAAAGTGGTTCGAGGCTTGATGTAGTTTCTGAAGCAATTGAAGTTGAGCCTGTCTAACTTTGGTTAAGACCCATTTTTGGCAGAGTCTCTTCCTTTATAAGTTCGTAGTTAATAAGCGAACATCTAGCTTTCATCGAGGGATATGAATTCATATTGAAATTAGAGGGATTATTTATATTGAACCTGTGTAGTTCCTAGATTAGGAGTTTCTAATTCTGCAGTAATTAATTCGATCTCGTTCAAGTCTTAAAGATAACTATCAGACATAAGTAGAAAATAATTGTGATAGGTATGAAACAAGCAATTATTTAAAAATAAGGCGAGGAACAGAAAAGGACATCCAGCACCAAGATTTGCATCCTGAAGTGAGTGTCCTCTCGATGTAATCCTCTGTGGTAGGTTGGAATATTGCACAAAGACCTAAGAGTCACCAAGAGTACTCCGAACACGGAAGTTTTGTCTTTTTTTTGGTAGATGAAAAAATTTCCGTATTCACTAATGGAATCTTTGCAAACGATTTATAACGGTTATAAACAAAAAATTCCTTGATCCTCCTTCTATCCACCCAAGCAAAAATTGTATCTGTAGTGCAAAAGATCTACGAACTACAATTCTTTTCAATGTTCCTCAAAAATCGAGTTTATAACAAAAATAATTGAATTTGTCAAAAGTTTTGACAGATAAGTGCCAACAACTTGGGTATTTTATGCCTTGCTCAAATGTCTTTTCTAGATGTATAATAAAAAAGGTAGATTGCCATTTGAAATAACAAAGTGATGACCCACTTCCGGTATAACTGGAAATGGTATTACTTCGAAAATATTTCATTCCAATTGGAAATCGCTAGTTATGTCCGCGTATAAAATTTCAGTTTGGTAGAATAGAATAGAATAGAATAGAAATTTTATTGACATCAAAAAAAAATTACATGTCTCGTCAGGGTGTATATAAAATACTAAATTATCATTAAAATAGACAAATATGTAAAAACGCATAACAGTATATATAACAATATCACAGTTAAAACAAAGAACCAGTTACGCTCAAAATACACAAACACGTCTTATCAAAACTTAGCCTCAAGAAATTCTTTTATACTGTAGTACGATCCGTCAATGAGTAGCTTCTCGATCGCTGCATTGAACTTTTCTTCTCGAAGAGCTTTTATTTTTTCAGGTAATTTGTTATATAGTTTGATGCCCCAGTAATCGAAGAACTGTTGCGTTTTATTCAGCTTATGTAGTGGTGTTACAAAGTTGTTTTTTAAACGAGTGTTATATCCATGTGCATCTGAATTCCTTAACAAGCAGTTCTTATTCTGGTAAGTATATTTAATGCATTCGTTAATATATAGAGATGGTACGGTAAGTATTTTTTCCTTTTCAAAAATAGGTCTGCAACTCTCTCTCTGGCCTAAGCCTTCAAGAATTCTGATGGCTTTTTTTTGCAATGTGAAAGCTTGCTTAGAACATTGTCCCCAAAGAAGTATCCCATATGAAAGAACACTATGTACGCATGCATAGTAAGCCGTTTTTGCTACTTCATAAGTTGAAACTCTTTTCATTTTTTAAGGAGGTATAGAGCTTTAGACGTTCTTCTGCAGATGCTATCTATGTGGGTAGACCAGCTCAGCTTTGAGTGGAGAGTAATTCCCAGAAATTTTACTTGCTTATCATTTGGACCTGCCCTGAAAGTAAGTTCTTCCGTTTTGTCTTCATTCAGTTTTAGTTTGTTCGCAGCGAACCATTCTTTTTTATATTTTAAAGCTTTCAGTTTTTGTGTGCTTATGTCCAGCGGGCTTTTACTTATAATCAACACCGATGTGTAATCGCAGTGAAGACAAGTAAACTCTGATTCTGGTACTGTTAGATCGTTTATATAGAGGATAAACAGGATTGGTCCAAGTATTGATCCTTGGGGAACTCCATACTCGACCTCCACCTCATCCGAGAAATTGCCCTTCCAGAACACCCTCTGGCTACGGCTCTGCAAATAAGACTTGAGAAGTTTGTGAACTATACCTCTAAATCCATAAAAATATAACTTTGACAAAAGAATTTAATGTGATACTGAGTCGAATGTTTGCTTAAGTCAAAATTTAGCATTTCTAGTATCTCTCCATTATCCAGCGCTGATGTTATGGATTTAATGACTTTTGTTAATGCCGTGGAGGTACTTCGTTTCGCTCTGTATCCATGCTGTGCATCGTTCAGTAATTGGTGTTTTTCTAGAAACTTAACAATACGATTTTTTATTGCCAGTTCAAAGATTTTTGACAGGCTAGGAAGTATCGAAATAGGCCTATAGTTGTTGCATTGGCTTCTGTCTCCTTTTTTTTTATATATTGGGATTACCTTTGATTTTTTGAGTTCTCGAGGAAAATAGCCATCCTGAAAGCTTTTGTTTCTTAGAATGCTTAATGGTTCTGCAAGTTCTTTCGATAGTAGCTTCAGGTGAGAGCTGGAAACATAGTAGCTATCCACTGTATTTTTACCTTTTAATGATACAAAGAGTTTCCTGATTTCTGTTCCTCTGCAGTCGAAGAGGAAGCAACTCAACTTAGTGTCCAACTTCAAGTCTTCAAGGTTATCCGCATATGAGACTGAAGTTTGATCAACTTCTTCAGCTGTGGATTGCCCCACTCCCGCTAAATATTCATTCATTTCTCCAGCCGTTAAATTGCTTTTTTCTTCTTCGCTTTTTCCTCTTGCAGGTTTTATGATTTTCCACATTGCCCTGGATTTGTTGCTTGCTTTGCGTATCTGATTTCCGTTATTTTCTCATTGATTTTCAAATTGTAGATCTTCTTGAAGATATCATATGCCTTTTTTGATTCTGCGTCCCTTCGTACGGTTTTAACGACTTGCAAAGCTTCCAACTTATTCTTCATGTCTTTTAATTCTTTTGTGTTCCATTTAGAGTTTTTCTTCTCTTTTTGATCTATAACTATCTCCTTAACAGGCACCCATTTGTCAAGAAGTGAAACAAATAATTCGTGGAAACTACTGAAACCATCTTCCGCATTTTTATTGTGCAGAAAATTCTTCCAGTCAACTTCAGAGAGTTTTCTCTTCGATTGGTAAGTTTTTTCAGTATTGAATATCCTTTTTTTGATAGTTTTCTTTTTTTCAGGTATAACTTCACATGATTGAAAACTGAGTGTCTGTGCCATATGATTTGACATGTGTAGCTCGATTGTCCGTACAACCGTCTTTTGTAGAATATTTGTCAATATATTGTCCACACAGCTGACAGAAGTGGCAGTAATTCTGGAAGGCTCCCTTTACTCTACTTTCAGTCCGTGAGAAAGCATTAAATTTATAACGGTGGTGGATTCTTTATTTTCATTTTGTAGTAGAAAGTCAACATTAAAGTCTCCTGCTATGATTAATGTTTTATCATTTTATTTATTTGTTGTGAAATGTAGGAGCGCCGAAATAGAGTCTATAAGACCATCAAACGTTCCTGATGGTGACCTATAGATCGAAACTGCGACCATATTTAAATTTGGAATATAAACTCCAGTGAACTCCGCTTCTTTTTCTGTTGAAAATTCATTCACTTCCGGTATTTCTGCAGCCTTCCATTTTTACTTACAGCAATTAGGGAACCTCCATTTTTATAGTGTTTTCTACAGAATGCACTTACTTTGTTATAGTTTTCTATGTTAACTATGTCAATTTGATCAATTTTGAGCCAATGTTCCGTCAGAAATATTATGTCTGGCAGACTTTCCGAAACTTGTGCTCCGAGTAACTCCGTTTTGCTTTGTAGTGATTGGATATTGTAGTTTAGAATCGAAATTTTATTGGGATTCTTGTCTTTTCGATCGGAAAAACTGGAATTTCTTAATTACAATATTAGTAGGCCATATTTTGGGTTCATTTATTGCTTCCAAAAGTTCAAAGTTGAAAACCACCTTGTAAGACTTGTTTGTATTTGTATTCGATTCATGTTTCTGCAGTTCCTGCACAACAAAATGTTCACCCGGGAAGAGTTCTTTTAAGTAGTTTTCCAATTTGTCCGGAGTCGAGGCTGGTGTTGCCCGACCGACGTAAAGCCATCCCAGTCTATCGGCCCCTTTGAATTCCCCATTATTTTCAGCTGTTCCTCGGATTACTGCAGGTTTTGGTTTTATTATTTGCGCACCCATTCAACGTCGATGGTACCGGTTGACCTTGTGACTTCAGTACATTAGGTCTACGGTTTCGTTTCTTTTTCTCGGCCTTCGTCCATTCCAGCTGGCCGTTAATTTTAGAGCACTGTTGGCTGGTTAAAGGCGGATTCATACCATGGTTGTCAGTGGAATCCGAAGAAAACGACTGATTTTGTTTACTCTCTTGACGTTCATTAACCTCACTATTTTTGATTTTTAATAATGTGATTATTTCTTTTTGATCTTCGATTCTTGATTTCAACTGGTCATTTAGCTTATGTTGAACCTTAATTATACCTTCTAGAGCATCTATTTGTCCATAGTTTCTTTCTTGATTTTCATGCAAGGACTCTTGGAATTCGTCTATATTCTTGTCCATTGGTCTTCCAACTGCATTTGGAAATAGTTTTTTCAAAACTTCACCTTTCAGTTTCACATTTTCGACGTTTTTTGTTATTAAAAGTTCTATTAATTGGCTTTTTGTTAAAATATTAAACTCTCGTTATCGATATTGTTATTGGAACTTGAAAGTTTTAACAGACGGTCCCGGCAGATATCCTGTATATAATATATATATATATATATATATATATATATATATATATATATATATATATATATATATATATATATATATATATATATATATAGGATATCAGCCGACCGTCCGTTAAAAACTTTAAAGGGCTAGTTGTTTCAGGCGAATGCTTCACGTTTTCAACCTTATGCAGATGAAAAGAAGGCAAAGTTTTTCTTCTTTTATCAATTTGCCTTTTCCAAATTATTCCTACTTCAGGTAAATTAACTAAATATACAATTTAACTTGATTTATCCATTATATAACCCTTAATATTAACTTTTTCATGCCTATAGTCCTTAACCCATACTGCTTCATGCATGTCTAATCTAAGGGTTTTTCCTCTCTTATAAAATTTTTATTCTGAGTGAATATTATCAGCTTTATTTCTTAAGTTACTATCATTTTATCCACAACTCTTTATTCCCTACAAGGTAATAAGATATCAAATTAAGATCTTGTCCGAATATCAATTTGGAAGGACAGACTCCAGTAGTGTGATGTGTTTCTACAGTCTCATAGAAATCTGGATAGTATAAGATTTGCATTATTACCAGGATTATCATACAGCACCAGAGCTGTTTCAATTTTTTTGACTGCATTTTCAGCAGCCCCATTCGAAGCTGTGTTGTATGAAGGAGAAGTTATGAATCTAATGCCGTTAATTTCTAGGAAATACTAAAAATCGGATAATTTAAAAGCCGCAGCATTATCGAAAATTACACATTCTGGAATACCAAATTTCGCAAACATACTCCTCGGGGCTAAAATAACTAAATTAGAATTTGTATATGTCACTTCAAGAGCTTCAACCCACTAACTATACGCATCTAGAATAATGAGGTAATATTTACCGTTAAATGACTCCTAATGATCCATATGAATACGTTGCTAAACTAAATTTGGCCAATTCCAAGGTATTACTCCGCATTTTGACGGATTGTTACCCAATACAGAACATGCATCACATTTTTCAATTATTTTCGCAATATTCCTATCTTAATCTGGCCACAAAATTTAATTTCATTATAACAAAAAAAGTATGTAATTCATTTCTATATCTTCTCCTATAATTTCATTATATATAAGATCACACTTCTCTAAAGTTACTGTGAAACCTGCATTTTTCAAAATACTTAGAACCTTCTAAACACTTTTTAAATTAGCTTGCTTCTTTAGTACTCCCTGTTTAGAAAAATATCATCCATAAAATTATAACTCAACAATAATTCTTTGAAATTTCGCAGTGGCGCTAGCTACGCCGAAGGCTAAACAATTGTATCTAACTAGTCCTGAATGAGTATTTATAGTAAGCAATTCCTGCGATTTTTCATCAATATCTATTTGTGTTTACACTTGTGATGAACCTAATTTATTTATAAATCTACCGCCTCGTAATTTACAAATCATATACTCAATCCTTGGTAACGGGTGAGAATCAACTTCTATAGAGGGGTTGACTGTCACCTTGAAATCTTCGCACAGACGAATGTTACCACTTTTCTTCATAACTGGTACTACTGGAGTTGCCCAACAGGAGAATTGAACTGGAGTGAGCATGACTAGGGTGAAAACAAGAAGAAATAAGAAAGAAAAGAAAAAAGTTTATCACAGAACAGGGGTAAAGTATTTTGAGCCATCATTAGCCCTTGCCTGTGATCGTACTGGAATATCCGATAGAGCCTCTGCTATTATAGCTTCTTCTGTCTTAAAAGATGTTGGCATTATTTCCTAAATGATCCAAGTCGTTTCATTGATCGTTCTAAGTTGCGCCGTGAAAGAACTAAGGTCAGATAAACTTTACAAAGAAACAGACTGCAATAAAATGCTTCTCGGTTTATATTTTGTTGGCAGGAAGGATACGACTTTGCTGCGTATTGAGACAGAAGGAAATTTTACGAAGACGACAGATAGAAGATCATTATGTCATTTATCAGAACCAGGAAGCAACCATTTCGGGCATGTCACTTGTGAGTCGGGGACTGCTAAAGGTATTAAAGACACTCTAATATCTCTCTTAAAATCTAAGTTTGCATTCTAATGATCTAGCCAAAATTTTTCAAAACATCGCAAACATTTATAAAACTCCTGAGCGACAGTTATTACCGGTAGAAACATGCGTGTTGAAACTCTAAGGTAGCGGGACGTGGGGGAAGGGTATTTCGGCGAAATACCACTTCCCCGCGCCGTCATACCCAAACACCGATCGAGTGACAATTAGTAATTTCGCGCGCTTACAGCCGTTCATCTGAATGCCGTTCATTCATTTGAGGCATCAAATTTTTTTAGTTTTTCTTCTATTTATCTACTGCCTAATTACAACTGACCTAACACCTCTACACTTTTCACATATCACCTATGCTTATGCACAACTTGTCCGATACATTATTTAAATACATTACACTATACAACATTTTTACCGACAAATAGCAATTCACAAGAGATGCTGTATTCAATTTGAGGAATACCCATGAATGCGCTGACGTGAATCCGCATTCGACACTTCAAAGAAATTCGCAGCATAAGTTTTCAGTGAACGTGTGGATAGGCTTGTACAATTACCATATCCTAATTTTCTGCAAGAAGTCTTACTGAAACTCTTGAGAAATGCTAATATACACGAGCCTTGCCATGTGGTTCCAACACGCTGGAGCACCCCCAAATTTTGCCGCCGAAGTGCGAAATTTTTTGAATGTCGCACATGATAATCGTTCGATAGGTTGGGGAAACCCCATGATTGGCCCTCAAGGTCTCCAGATTTTAGTCCAATGAATTATTTTCTGTGGGTTTATTTAGAAGCAGATTTCGTTCGGTGCAAAAAATTAATAGAGATCACTTAATAAAGAGAATTAAACATTTCTGTCAGGAAATGATACATAACGCGTTGATGATACGAAATGCAGTTGCAAACCTCTCAAAGCGGGCAGAAAAATGCATTGAACTCAATGAAGTGCATTTCGAAAATATTTTGTCAGGAATAATAATTATTCTGATGTTTTTCTTATCGTTGTTTCTCTAGTTATGTGTTTTTTTGTATTATTCGTTATTGTGTGAATATTCCAATCATTTTTGTCATCTACGACACATAAATGCTGGTTGCTCTTTTGAAATTTCATGAAAAATTGTGAAACATTGTATAAGATTATGTTCCCAAGCAGTAGCAATAGAATTTGGAGAGAAGAATATCGTAAATCTTCCATTATTTCGAACAACCTACTTCTGTATAGACCCTCAGCAACACTATATGTGGTACGAAATTTCGCCTTTTGGCTTCTCATAAAAGCTCCTCGAAGCAAAAAAAAAGCATTGCAGTGAAATTCTGATGAAAGACGGTGGGTATTCCAAATCTTCAGGGACATCGATCATGTTCAATCGAGAACTAATTAACGATTCAAAAGTTTATAAAACTCATATACTTCGTGATGGTTTCGCGAATTTACACAAAAGTACAAGTGCAGCCCTGATTCTCCCAAAAAAAACAGAGTATTTTATCATTTTAGTTATCTACTGGCATGATTAACCATGATACAGCGTGCAAATATTGAATTCCAAACACGTCTTTGGAAATAATGATCGCGAAAACTGAATGTGAGGGAACTTTAAATTAGAATTGTATTCGACTGAAAAGTGCGACTAATCGAACAGGGGTATCACTGGGATTCAATAAGTATGGCCCAATTCCACGACAACCGTATACAGGGTGACGAGTTCAGGCTGTAACACAAAAATTGTGAGAAAAAGTACGGAGCTGGATTATCCGAAAACTTTCATCAATTTTTCAGTCAACATCAATGACAAAGATAATGTGTGAGAATACCAGCGCCTAGTACTCTTTCATATATATATATATATATATATATATATATATATATATATATATATATATATATATATATATATATATATATATATATATATATATATATATATATATATATATATATATATATATATATATATATATATATATATATATATATATATATATATATATATATATATATATATATATATATATATATATATATATATATATATATATATATATATATATATATATATATATATATATATATATATATATATATATATATATATATATATTTTTTTTTTTTTTTTGTTTCATCCGGGAACACCCTGTATATATATACGTATATCAATTTTCGCGAACATTAATTCGTGTTTGGAATTCAATTTGCACGATATAGCATAGTTGACGATGCCAGTAGACAACCAAAAACCCAAATACTCTTTTTTTGGGAAATATCAGGGCCGTATTTGCATTTCCATATTAGTGGCGCTCCTTGAAACCATCAACTAGTATATGATTTTTATAAATTTTGGAATCGATAATTAGTTCTCGATGGAACATGACTTGTCCGATCGTGGTTTCTGAATATTTGAAATTCCCTCCGTTTTTCATATAAATTTCACTGGAATGCTTTTTTGCTTCGATATGCTTTCATAGAAAGCCAAAAGGCGAAATTTTGTACGACACATAGTGTTGCTAAGGGTCTTTACAAAAGTATGTTGTTCAAAATTATGGAAGAGTAACAATATTCTCCTCTTCGAATTCTTTTTTTCTGCTTGAAAACATAATCTTGTTCAAGGTTTCACAATTTATTATGAAATGTCAAACACCGCGTTATGTCGTATTTCCTGACAGAAATGTCTAATTCTCTCCATTAATTAATCCCTATCTATTATTTGCACCTAATAAACTCTGTTCCTTAAAATAACCTACAGAAAATAATCCATTGGATTAAAATCTGGGGACCTGGAGAGCCAATCCAGGGGGTCCACCCCAACCTATGCAGGGATCATCACATGCGACATTCAAAAAATCTCGCATTTCGAGGGAAAAGTGCGGGAGTTCTCTATCGTGTTGGAACCACATGAATTCTGCGGTAGATGAATTAGACGGATATTATCCACGTGCGTCGCTGCTATTGTTGTTCGCGTTGGTCCTACTACGTTTGTCGGTTTCACCTCGTGTGCGAAGTAGCGGAATTCTTCACTTGGAATCTCGTTATCACCAATTATCGGCTAACTCAGTCAGTGATGGGTTCTTTTCCCCAACGAAGAAAACAATGTCTTAATGCACACGATGGGCTCCAGTTGATACCGTAATGGGGTCACACACACGATGTTCGCGAAAATTGACATACGTATGATATGTGATGATATGTGACTGAAAAATTGATGAAAGTTTTCGGATAATCCAGCTCCGTACTTTTTTCCACAATTTTTGTGTTACAGCCTGAACTCGTCACCCTGTATACGGTTGTCGTGGAATTGGGCCATACTTAATGAATCCCAGTGAAACGCCTGTTCGATTTGTCGCACTTTTCAGTCGAATACAATAGTTATTTAAAGTTCCCTAACATTCAGTTTTCGCGATCATTAATTCCAAAGACGTGTTTGGAATTCAATATTTGCACGCTGTATCATGGTTAATCATGCCAGTAGACAACTAAAATGATAAAATACTCTGTTTTTTTGGAGAGAATCAGGGCTGTACTTGTATATTTATGTAGCTTCTCGAAACCATCACGAAGTATATGATTTTTATAAACTTTTGAATCGTTTATTAGTTCTCGATTGAAAATGACTTGTCCGATCGATGTTCCTGAAAATTTGGAATACCCACCGTATTTCATCAGAATTTCACTACAATGCTTTTTTTTGCTTCGATAAGCTTTCATGAGGAGCCAAAAGGCGAAATTTCGTACCACATTTAATGTTGCTGAGGGTCTATACAGAAGTATGTTGTTCGAAATAATGGAAGATTTACAATGTTTTTCTCTCCAAATTCTATTGCTACTGTTTGGGAAATAAATCTTGTACAATGTTTCACAATTTATCATGAAATTTCAAAAGAGCAACCAGCATTTATGTGTCGTAGATGACAAAAAAGATTGGCATATTCACACAATAACGAATAATACAAAAAAAACACATAATTAGAGAAAGTCATTGTACAAGCCTATCCAGACGTTCACTGAAAACTTATGCTGCGAATTTCTTTGAAGTGTCGAATGCGGATTCACGTCAGCCCATTCATGGGTATTCCTCAAATTGAATACAGCATCTCTTGTGAATTGCTATTTGTCGGTAAAAATGTTCTATAGTGTAATGTATTTAATTAATGTATCAGACAAGTTGTGCATAAGCATAGGTGATATGTCTAAAGTGTAGAGGTGTTAAGTCAGTTGTAATTAGGCAGTAGATGAATAAAGGGTGTATAATTAAAATCGACTTAAACTGACTTATTTATAAGTGCACACAACTTTATATTGACGACGAGGTGTTTAAGAACAAGGTAGTAGTCGTGAATTTGATAAATTCGATAATTCAAATATTTTAATTAAAATATTCTGGGAAAAAGTATCGCGTCTGCATGTGTCCCAAGATGCCAGTCGAAGCTGAGCAAGGTATGCCATGTGGCGTGATCGGAAAATTACGTAAATTTCCATAATATTCAACGAAGTGGACAATTCACTAAGCCCGACTGAATAATTATTTCAACGCAAATGACATAACTAGTCTCGAAGAAAGAAAAGCCATTTTATTAAACATGCTGGACAAAGGAGCATATCGCCTTATCTACAGTTTGTGCTGTCCGACGAAACCCGAAAATAAAAGTTTTGTAGAATTAACCGCAATATTAAATACACATTTTACGGCTCATCAAGCAATTTTTGCAAAACTTTATAAACTTTATGAAGCCAAAAATGTCGAAAAGGAAAACTCTGAGGAATGGGCAGCACGAGTTAGGGCATAAGCGGTGGTATGCGAATTTGAACCAGAATTAGAAGTGTTCCTTCGAGATAAATTCATCATGGGATTTGGAACAGGTCAAGTATTAGCTAGACTATCAGAAGAAAAAAATTTCGATTTCATTTTAGGAAGCGTTGGTAGTAGCAGAAAACAAGGTGGCCGCACAAGTTCATTTTGCTTTTCCAGGCACGCGTATTAAAGAAGAGTACATCAATTTCGTTGAAAATCGGTGCGTAGAAGGAAGAAGCAGTTTTCAAGGATGAGATAAATGGACATGAAAACGACAGCAACTCGCGTCAACTAAAAGTCCAAGTAGGGGTGCTCAGATTACAACTCGTAGGTGTCAGGTTTGTGGCAAAGACGACCACTCAGCAGATGAGTGTTATTTTAAATAAAAATTTTGTCATAAATGCCATGAAAATAGGCAACTAGCAACAGTGTGCAAAGTAAATTCAAGTCAAAGTATAATTTCATTTCAGAAGGAATTGTAGAGGAAAATTTAAATTTGAACAACGTGATTTTGTTTAATATAGTTGATAATTAAAATGAGCAATATGATGTTGATTTATTGGTACCTGGTTAAATGGTAAAAATGGTAAAATAACATTTCAAATTGATTCAGGTTCCAGCAAAAACTGTATATTAGGGTGGAGCGAAAATAAAATTTAAAAAAAATATTTTTTTAACGGAATAGCGATGCAGAGTTGCCTTGTTATATACAAAACAAACATAGAAAATATCACACAATTATCTTAACGTTCTAAGGTGCCCCAGAAGGGATGAAAAACATTTTTTATGTTTAAATTATTTATTACAAGAAATATCCAGAAGCATTAAAAACACAGTTCAAATATTAAATTGATTTTTTGTGTTAAAAGTAGGCATACGTTGACGAGATAGTAATCTTGCTCTGATAAAACCATCTCGTTTGTTTTCACCACAAACTGCACGCGATGCTTCTGTCACCAACTTAATGCTGCGCTCCACGTTTTGGGTGTGGCATGGAAAATCTTTAATATCCTGGCATGTGCCGAGACCATTTTTTTCAATTTCCTTCAAGGTTTCATCAGACAAATTTGAGGTTAGGGGTGGCTCAGTTATGTCACAGTCACGCCACAAAATCATGTCAGTACAGTCTTTAGCATCGAAACTGAACACCGGCACCTTGAATTTTCGAAGTTCCGAGTATTCTGTGATCTTGATTTTATAATTCTTCGGTATGCCAGATCTCGGATAACCTCTCTGTCATCGCCAAGCATGGCAATGATGATATTTTCTGGATGACCGAAATATTAATTTCGTTGGATTACTTTGTCAATGATAGCCTTCATATCGGAGTTGAATTAGCGACTGAGATTAATAGTTTGCCAAAGGTGCTTAGCCCCGTCGATGCAAGAGGAATTACATTTTATTGTAAACCACATCCGTCCATAAACTTTCATTGCGTACGTGGCTAATACCACTACTTTTTCTTCAGGGTCAGTTTTTGTTGCATACAACCTTAGAATTCGATTAGTTGTTGTTAGCCATCTAGAATGGTTGAGGAGTACAGATTCTATATTAGCTAAATCAGAAGTAAGATATACCAGTACTGATAGCGGTCATAATATCGTATAGATACTTTTGGTCGGTACTCAACTCTGTCCTAGTAATTTCAGGTAATATTGTGGGTATAACGGAGAATGCGACTATCGGAATTGTTTGACAATTTTGTAATTGAGATCCAATGGCACCTGAAAAGCATTTCGGCCCTGTAGCTTTTCCATCTAACTGTAATAACAAATGTCGCAGTGGTAATTCATTAGAATGCAACTGGCAGATAAACCACTGTAATGGTCTGTTTAGCTCTTCTTCCATCAGACGAATAACGCCATCTTTGAAACCTATATTGACCACTGTTCCATCGCAGCCAACTACAGCTATTTCACCCAGCTTTACTGACTTAGATTTTAAGTGAGATATTAAAGTGTTCTTCAATACCTTTAGCAGTCCCCGACTCACAAGTAACATGCCCGAAATAGTTGCTTCCTGTTTCTGATAAAATGACATAATGATCTTCTATCTGTCGTTTTCTGTAAAATTTCCCTTCTGTCTCAATACTCAGCAAAGTCGTATCCTTCCTGCCAACAAAATATAAACCGAGAAGCATTTTATTGCAGTCCGTTTCTTGTAAAGTTAATCTGAGCTTAGTTCTTTCACGGCGCAACTTAGAACGATCAATGACACGACTTGGATCATTTGGGAAAATAATGCCATAAAATAATCTTTTAAGACAGAAGAAGCTATAATACCAGAGGCTCTATCGGATATTCCAGTACGATCACAGGCAAGGGCTAATGATGGAAAGTTTAACATCTTTTTTTTTTGAGGTAGTGAACCTTTTAGTTTGACCTGTTCTAAGTTTTCATGGTAAGGACTAGAAGATAATACGGGTGAGCTAGCGCATGAACTGCTGGTTTCGATTGAAGAATCATAGGTCAAAGAACGGGAACAACAAGATGTGTCAAAATACTTTACCCCTCTGTTCTGCGATAAACTTTTTTCTTTTCTTTCGTATTTCTTCTTGTTTTTCACAGTTGCAATTATATCAATACCGCCTATCATCATTTTTCTGTCTGTTCTTTGGTCAATTATGAAACTTGCTTCCTCCTTGGGAGGATGACTACCTTTTACACAGTTACAATCACATATAACTTTGCACTTGCAACTGCTAATATCAAACAGTCATGGGACTCTGATATAAATGTATTAATCTTTGCTTGGTATTCATCATTAGTTTGACGGCCAAGATATGGTTTCATTAGGCTTTTATATTCGTTGTGGTAGGCACGAATCAGTTGTAAAACTCTTTTTACACTCACAGTAGGCAGGACGATTTTTGCCATATTTTTATAACTTCGTGAGCCAATCTTTCAGATATTTCATGAACTGTTGGCTCTTTCATTATTTTATCAGGCTTGAACTCATGTTTTATAAACAGATAATTCTTCTTAACATCGTTATAAGTTGGTAATTGCGATGCTGGTAACTTTTGCGGCAAACCAAAGACAGGACAGCTCGTTGTTTTTCGTGTTTTAACTTGAGACATATTTCTGCAAGTAACACAAATATTAAATACTCTAATATTACAGTCAGGAATTAAACTAGAAGCATACAATTTGATAATCACTACTTACAATATACGTCACAATCCCAGTTGAAGAAAAACTAATAAAATTTGATGCCTTAAATTAAATTATTAATTGTCACTCGATCGGTGTTTGGGTATGAAGGCGCGGTGAAGGGGTATTTCGCCGAAATACCCTTCCCCCGCGTCCCGCTTCCTTAGAGTCTCAACACGCATGTTTCTACCGGTAATAACTGTCGCTCAGGAGTTTTATAAAATGTTTACGATGTTTTGAAAAATTCTGGCAAAACTCATAATTTGCCTAAATTTAGCAAAACTTTAAGACCTTGAAACATAGCATAATCCAACAGACTTTTTTTGTGCTTAACGTTGACCTAAAAAAGCAACTTTTTACAGGTATAGCGATAAACATAAAAAATGAAATCGATCCACCGTACTCTATATCATATAATCTTTATAAAAATACCTTTTCTAAAGTTAAATAAATCAGAAGAAGAATTTTGTTTATATAATGGAGATAAATTAGTTCCTGTAGAATATATTGTAGCTCAAATTAAATATGAAAATCATAAACATGATTCAAATATTTATGTAATAAAAATGGTGGCACTCCCATTGTTGGTCTAGATTTTTTAAATATAATGATACTCCATGAATAAAAAAAATATAAATGATTATAAAGACGCTTTTCTCCAAAATTAGGGCTATCCAATGAGGGATAGCATCTATTTATTTCAAGGAAAATTCAATACCAAGATTTATAAAAGCACGACCCGTTCCCCACGCATTAAAAAGTGGTGTAGAAGCCTAAATTACTAGATAACGCTCCCTAAGCATGCTCACTCCAGTTCAATTCTCCAGTTGGGCAACTCCAGTAGTACCAGTTATGAAAAAAAGTGGTGACATTCGTCTGTGCGAAGATTTCAAGGTGACAGTCAACCCCTGTATAGAAGTTGATTCACACCCGTTACCAAGGATTGAGTATATGATTTGTAAATTACGAGGCGGTAGATTTATAAATAAATTAGGTTCATCACAGAGTGTAAACACAAATAGATATTGATGAAAAATCGCAGGAATTGCTTACTATAAATACTCATTCAGGACTAGTTAGATACAATTGTTTAGCCTTCGGCGTGGCTAGCGCCACTGTGAAATTTCAAAGAATCATTGTTGAGTTATAACTTTTATGGATGATATTCTTCTAAACAGGGAGTACTAAAGAAGCTAATTTAAAATGTGTTGAGAAGGTTCTAATTATTTTAGAAAATGCAGATTTCACAGTAACTTTAGAGAAGTGTGATCTTCTATTAAATGAAATTATAGGAGAAGATATATAAATGAATTACATACTTTTTTTTGAAATAATGAAATTAAATTTTGTGGCCAGATTTAGATAGGAATATTGCGGAAATATGTGATGCATGTTCTGCATAGGGTAACAATCCGTCAAAATGCGAAGTATTACCTTGGAATTGGGCAAATGTAGTTTAGCAACGTATTCATGTCAAACATTAGGAGCCATTTAACGGTAAATATTACCTCATTATTCTAGATGCGTATAGTAAGTGGGTTGAAGCTCTTGAAGTGACATATACAAATTCTAATTTAGTTATTTTAGCCCCGAGGAGTATGTTCGCGAAATTTGGTATACCAGAATGTGTAGTTCCCGATAATGGTGCGGCTTTTAAGTCATCCGATTTTTAGTATTTCCTAGAAATTAACGGCATTAAATTTATAACTTCTCTTTTTTACAACACAGCTTCGAATGGGGCTGCTGAAAATACAGTCAAAAAAATTGAAGCAGCTCTTAAAAAGGTGTTGTATGATAATCCTGGTAATAATACAAATCTTATACTATCCAGATTTCTATGATACTGAAGAAACACATCACACTACTGGAGTCTGTCCTTCCAAATTGATATTTGGACAAGATATTAATTTGATATCTTATTACCTTATAGGAAGATTTGTGAATAAAAATGATAGTTATTTAAGAAATAAAATTGTAAATATTAACTCTGAATAAACATTTTATAAGAGAGGAAAAATCTTTAGATTATGACATGCATGAAGCAGTATGGGTTAAGGACTATAGGCATGAAAATGTTATTATTAAGGGTTATATAATGGATAAATCAAGTTAAATTGTATATTTAGTTAAATTACCTGAAGTAGGATTAATTTGGAAAATGCAAATTGATAAAAGATGAAAAACTTTGCCTTCTTTTTATCTGCATAAGGTTGAAAACGTGAAACATTCGCCTGAAACAACTAGTCTAGTATATTGCAGAAATATCCAGGTCTGGTATGGTTCACTGGTTGGCTCACTCTAGATCAATCGTTAGAAACATGCTTTTCTGTATGTGAATGAAGTTGAATTGCATATTGTTCTAAACTTCGTCAGTGTAGAGCACTATTTGAGGCATGAGATTACTTTCAACTATTTCAATGATATTCATATATATATATATATATATATATATATATATATATATATATATATATATATATATATATATATATATATATAGATATTTATATGTATCTCCTTGATGCATTGGCTCGATTTCGATATATATTGAAATCTTTCAATAGAAATTTTTATATTTTGCATCATATGAATATCATTGAAATAGTTGAAAGTAATCTCAATTGAATTATTTTATATATATATATATATATATATATATATATATATATATATATATATATATATATATATATATATATATATATATATATATATATATATATATATATATATATATATATATATATATATATATATATATATATATATATATATATATATATATATATATATATATATATATATATATATATATATATATATATATATATATATATATATATATATATATATATATATATATATATATATATATATATATATATATATATATATATATATATATATATATATATATATATATATATATATATATATATATATATATATATATATATATAGATAGATTTGGATTTTGTCAAGAGAAGACAATTAACCATAGCAGCACTAAAGAAAATATTAGAAGTTCATATTACAAAAGACTTAGAATTATCATCAAGAGTCATTTATCTAGTAAAAACCTTTTCAGAGCTATCAACTCCTATGCAGTTCCTATTCTTACGTCTTCTTTTGGAATAATTTAATGATCAAAACTGATCTAAATGAATTACAATGTCAAACGAGGAAAATGCTTTGTAAATATCATAAGCACCACCCAAAGTTAGTAGTTCAGAGAGTTACACTACCTAGACATCTTGGAGGTGGTGGATTAACCGATTTGAATAATATTTATAGTAAACAGATTTTTCATCTGCGTTCTCATTTTTATGATAAACAGAGAACGTCTAAATTACATGATATTGTTTTTGCTTCAGATTATAATCTTACACCTCTGAACTTGACAATGCAAAAGGTAGATTTTGATATATTTGATGATAATTCTAAAAGAGAAAGTTGGATGCAGAAGGAATTACACGGAAAGCACCCTCAAGAATTGAAAAATGATTATATTGATGAAATCGCATCGAATAAATGGTTAGTATCTGGAGAGTTGTTTGATGAAACAGAAGGCTTGGCAATTGCGATCCAGGATCAGGTTGTTTTCACGAGGAATTGTAAAAAACACATCATCAAACAAAATATAGATGATTCTGCCCGTAGAAGTTTCTGTTCTTCAGAAATAGTATTTCATATATTATCATCTTGCTCAGCCCTTGCTTCAACAGATTATTTAGAAATACATAATGCCGTCGCTAATATTATTTATTTTAATCTAGGAATTAAACATGACCTAATTCCCAAAAGAAAAAATTTACAAATATGAACCTGAGATTATTTGTGAAAATGACAAATATAAACTTTATTTTGATAAAACAATTCTTTGCAACAGAGCTGTAGAACACAATAGACCAGATATCATTCTTAATGATAAACAGAATCAAATAACATATATAATTAATATTGCTATACCCGACACACATAATATACAAAATAAATACAATGAAAGAATTTCTAAATATATGATGCTAGGCGACGAGATTAAAAAATGTGGAAAATGAAAAAATATTTATTCTACCGATTATTATTTCCACATTTCCACAGATTTTGGGTCTGAAGAAAAATTTGTTTGAACAGTTACAAAAGATAAGTCATCAAATCTTGTAATATTCTTCGTAGGTTTCTTTCCGAAATAAATAATGAGGTAGAGTTATAGGTTTTCTTTAGTTTATATTGCTCAGAACCTCATTTCATATTTTATTAATTTGTTTATATAAATGTAATATACTTAACTGACAGTTTTGTCATATTTATATTCAGAGCAGTATTCTATTGGATCGTTCACCACTTCACTCAAAGGAAACTATTAATGAGTAACATTCAGTGTTACTTGACTAAGGTCCGTACACTGCATTTTTCTGGGGATACATTGATATCATTGTCTGATGATGCTATAGTATGTATATATTCTGGTAGATTGAAATATTCTCATAACATTTAACGTTATCCTAATATATAAAACTATTCCAGGATATGTTTTATTATAATCAATGCCTGGCAATGGTATTAATTACCGGGTGGTGGATTTATAATTTTTTTATGAAATCAATTTGATTGCATAAACAGATATATGGGCAACTCGTCGGGGTGAAACCCCACTATATATATATATATATATATATATATATATATATATATATATATATATATATATATATATATATATATATATATATATATATATATATATATATATATATATATATATATATATATATATATATATATATATATATATATATATATATATATATATATATATATATATATATATATATATATATATATATATATATATACAGGATATCTGCCGGGACCGTCCGTTGAAACTTTTAAGTTCCAAAACAATATCAAGCTGAAATTTTATACGCGGCCATAACTAGCGATTTCCAATTGGAGTGAAATATTTTCGAAGTAATACCATTTCCAGTTATACCGGAAGTGGGTCATAACATTGTTATTTCAAATAGCAATCTACCTTTTTTATTATACATCTAGAACCGACATTTGAGCAAGGCATAAAATTTCCAAGTTTTTGGCACTTATCTGTCAAAACTTTTGACAGATTTAATTATTTTTGTTATAAACTCGATTTTCGAAAAAAAATGTAGTTCGTAGATTTTTAGCACTACAGATACAATTTTTGCTTGGGTGGATAGAAGAATGATCAAGGAATTTTTTGTTTATAACCGTTATAAATCGTTTTCGAAGATTCCATTAGTGAATACGGAAATATTTTCATCTACCGAAAACAAGACAAAACTTCCGTGTTCGGAGTACTCCTGGTGACTCTTAGGTCTTTGTGCAATATTCCAACCTACCACAGAGGATTACATTGAGAGAACACTCACTTTAGGATGCAAATCTTGGTGCTAGAAGTCCTTTTCTGTTCCTCGCCTTATTTTTGAATGATTGCTTGTTTCATACCTATCACAATTATTTTCTACTTATGTCTGATAGTTATCTTTAAGACTTGAACGAGATCGAATTAATTGCTGCAGAATTAGAAACTCCTAATCTAGGAACTACACAGGTTCAATATAAATAATCCCTCTGATTTCAATATGAATTCATATCCCTTGATGAAAGCTAGATGTTCGCTTATTAACTACGAACTTATAAAGGAAGAGACTCTGCCAAAAATGGGTCTTAACCAAAGGTAGACAGGCTCAACTTCAATTGCTTCAGAAACTTTTTCAATATCTTCCTGACGGGAGCCTTTCAATTTTTGTAAATGAAGTCGATGTCTATGTAAGCTCCTAGAGGGTAGGTTAAATGCAGATTTATTTTATGTGGCAAATTTTTTCATAAGATCTAAAATCAAAGGTGAAGCAAGAGACTCTCTTGCTTTCAAAAACAATACAAATTGGTCTTCGATAAGGCGTGTTCTTCTAAAAGTACGGTCATCACAGGAGTGTCTAGTCTCGTCACTTACTCATTGTGTACATAAAAAATGAAACATACATGGAATATTATAGTCTCGTCCCTTACTCATTGTGTACATAAAAAATGAAACATACATGGAATATTATAGTAGAATTCCCAAGATTCAGTGACTCAAACCAATATCTTACGTTGAATATTGCGAATCCTGTATTTTTTTTAATACAAAAAGCAAGAAACGGCGAGATTGGGCCTAAAAACTCTTCAAATTGGTTTTTGGAACCACAAAAAAGATTTTTGAGTAATTTTAAACTTAATTCTATCGAAGATTGTATAAATAAATGCCAGTTTTAGGATAATAGGAAGCAAGAATGGGATTTCAGTGAGTTCATCAGAAGAACTCAAGAACCAGTCAGAAAGCCTGCACAAAATTTTCTTTTATACAGATCTATGAACAAAATGAATTGCGAACATCCAAATCAAATTTCTCTTTCATTTGCAAATGAACAACCTTCTAGATTTGTACAAAACCACAAAATTCTTTTTCATTTGCAAATCAACAACGTTCTTCATACAGCAACCACAGAAAACAAATCCAGAAAATTTTACCAGTTAATCGTATTCTTACAATAACCAGAGTTTTCAAATTCCATAAATAAGCCACTTCCTTCAAGAAATGTACCACCTACTAACAGGAACGTATTTGGAAGAAAACTTGGTTCCAGTTTCACAAAGACAAAGTATCAACCAACCCCTATGTCGACAGCAACCATAGGACCACAACAACATCCACAACAAAGAACTTTCGAATTTGAAGAACTCTATAATGTCGAGACTCAAAACGATGACTGCAACGAATACTTGGAAGAACAACATAAAGAAAATCATCATGACGAAAACGACGAGACTGACGAAAATTGTTGCTCAATAGCCTCGGAATCCCAACAGAAATAGATCTGAACTGTCTACGAACGAAGTCGAAACTACCATTCATTTACTTATCACAGGCAGATCTCAAAATTTAAATTGATTCAGGTGCAACAAATTGGGTCATAAATCCAACCAGCTTTCAAAAATTCCTCAAAATTTATGTACAAAAAACGTTTATAGTCTGGGAAATACAATTTATACTGAAAATAATTTGAAGGTACCTTTAATTCCTGAAATTGGTATTTATGATGATATCCAGTTTCAAGTCGTCAAATTGCGTAATAAAAACATCGACGCTCTATTAGGAATTCATGACCTATAAAAATTGTGTGCAAAAATAGATTATCAGAGAAATATTTCAGAAATAAATAATTTCGAAATTCCATTTTTTCTAGAATTCGCCAATTTCGAAATTGAACCTCAACTCGTAAGAATTAATTCAAGTATCAAGTTACCTGTTTCCATCGAACATGGGGAAGTTTTTCTTCCAGAAACAAAACTTCATGAAAAATTTACAGTCCCAGAATCTATCGATAAAGCTCGAAATGTCTATTGCTTTCTTCCAGCTCACGAGTCTGCTAATATCGAAGTCAATTATTCTGAAAGAATCTCAGTCACACCATTTCACGAGTACAAAATTTCAGAACCGCACTTAGAAAACAACCGGAGTCTGAAATTTGTAGACCATACCAGTCTTTGTGAAATCTTTTCGCCATCCAAAAATAATGCAGCTTGAAATTCAAAATCAAGTCCAAAAATTACTAGAGGATAAAATCATAAGACCATCGATTTCACCTTACACTGCACCAGTTTGGATCGTGCATAAAAAGGCCGACGCATCTGGTAAGAAGAAATACCGGTAATTGACTATCGCCGCTTAAATGGGAAAACTTTCGAAGATAAATATCCGCTTCCTTAAATAGACAAGATTTTAGATATCGACCTATCCCAGGGGTTTCACCAGAACGAAATGAACGAGAATTGTATCGAAAAGACAGCTTTCACTGTCAACAATGGGCATTACGAATATTGTCGTATACCCTATGGCCTCGAAAATGGTCCTATAACTTTTCAACGTGTGATGGACAATGTCCTGAAAGAATTTCTACATACATTCTGTTTCGTCTACATGGACGACGTGGTCATATTTTCAAAAAGTTTATGATAGGAACAAATCTGCTATCTTCAACTAATTTTTCAAAAACTTTAATATTTTAATCTCAAAATTCAACTTAACAAGTCCGATTTCGTCAGCAAAAACATAGAATTTTTAGGTCACATTATAACACCTGAAGGCACAGCTCCAAATCCGTTCAAAGCGAAAGCAAAGTCGAAATTACCTCATCCCAGAAACTGTCAAGGAAATTAAACCATTTTTAGGCCTAACAGGTTACTATCGAAGATTTATACAGAGTTTTGCAAAGATAGTTTCTCCCATAACAAAATGTTTGAAAAAGGGCTCAAAAATAAATTCTGATGACCCAGAGTATGCTTCAAGTCTTCAACTTTGTGAAAAACTTTTGATGAATGCTCCAATTTTAGATTACGCTAAAATACAACTACAAGAAAGACTTCGAAGCTACTACAAATATATCAAACACCTGGCAATGGAAGGCGTTCTTTCACAATCTGATCGAGCAGTTGCTTACTATTCTCGAACCATAAATTCAGCTGAACGTAACTACTCGACGGATGAAAAAGAACTGTTAGCAATACTTGACACAACGAAATTTCTCAGACCTTATAATTTTGGAAAAAAATTATTATAGAGACCGACCACCATCCTTTCGTATGGCTTGACAAAATAAAAGAACCAAATTTTAGGTTAATTCGTAAGGATCTAAAATTGGACGAATTGGACTTCGATATTGTACACAAGAAAGATAAGGAAAACGAAGTATCTGACGTTTTATTTCGTGTATAAGTGAATAATACCGAAAACAATGACGGCACTGATACAGACGACAGCTCTATTGTCCCATATATTGAAGAAATTCCAATCTTGACTGACGAAGACTTAGACCGAATTTTAGAATCACAAAATAATGATATTATCCAGATTCCTGAATATTCTGAAATTCTCGAAGAGCTAGAGAACTCTAAAGATCAGAACAACACACAGCCAGAATTCCTGCGACACAGTTCATTCAACCCAGGAAGATTATGGCGAAGCTATCCCAAATAGTGAGTGAATTTTCAATCAATATTTTTTTCAATAGAATCATTTTGAATACTAGCGAACAATATAAGATGAAGTCACTGAACCATCCAGTAAAAACACCTACATAGTACCAAAAAGAAATAACCCAGTAACAACTGACTTATCAAAAATATTCAGAGAAATATTTGGATCCAACGAAACCTATGGTATCTTTCATAGACCATTATCTACGCCTACCGTTCATTCAGTTTTGCAAGGCAAATTCAACTATACGCCAAAACTTATAATTTCTAATAATTTTTGCAAAGACGTAACGCTAACGGAGAGTCAAAAAGACTTGGCTAAAACTTACCTTGACAAAATCCACAAAGGTATTGCAGAGACGTATAATTATCTGAAACAAAAATAGTACTGGTCTAACATGAAAAACACCATAGCCGTTATTATTGATAGTTGCGTACAGACCGAAATTTTCGGGACCAATTTTAGCAAAAAGGTCATTTTACGTCATCCACATTGACACATTTTCTTGTCAAAATTCCAAATTCTTAACAGTTATAGAGTTTTTTTCGAGATATGGCCAAGCAAATCTTGTGAAACACGGAACAAGTCTCACAATTTGGAATAAATTGCGTCACTACTTCTCTCATCACAATCTACCGCAAAAGATTGTCTCATATGCAGGGAAAGAATTCAAAAATAAAACACTCATAGAATTCTGTAAAGTGAACAAAATTGACCTACGTTTTACAACGGTTAATAATCCAAATTCAAACTCACCAATCGAACGTTTCCATTCTACCACTCTGGAGAAACTCAGGATTCTCAAACTGAAGAATCGAAATGAACTTCCCGCAAATCTAATGATATCTGCCACCCTTATCTATAACCAATTAATACACTCCTCCACAGGATATTCCCCATTCCATTTACTTTACGGACTTTACGATAGACCAATAAAATTTGACTTAGTCATAACTGTATCTGAACAGTATAAAGAGAAGAAAAAAGCGAGAAAGAGATGTTTCACCGTTTTTCGTTCAAATTTATTCAAAAAATGAAGAGATAGCTAGGAAATTTTAAATAGGCGTAACGAAAAACGTAACGAACCTCCCGATTTAGATCAAACAGAAGTGTTTATTGTATGAAATAGGCCTCGAAAGGTTGATCCTATTTTCGAAAAATTACAGTTGAAGGTCAAAAATACAAGAAAAATTACAGGAAAAACTGAAAAATCACGTACAACCACTGCAAACATCGAACATATGAAGAGACTAAGGAAAGGCATTTCTTGTTTGCAGAATAATCCCGATATTACTGTCGCAGATCCAAACGAACCAGGTCCTTCAAATCAAGCTGACTAAAAATAATGAATCTTCGAAGAACCCTTAGGCGAAGTCAAGTTCTTAGACCATTATCACAGTTTTCTTCCCTTCATTAATACAATGAATTTGGTGACCAATTATAAAAATTTCTTCTACAACTCTCGGGTACTTCAGAGAAACAGCACTACAAGTCACTCATCGAATTTATTTCCAACTCCAACGGAGTATGCAAAAGTTCAAAGTTGATCAGTAAAATAAGTTTCAAAAGAATAAAACGAGGACTGATGAATTTCCTTGGGACAGGTGTGAAATTTATTGCCAGTAATGTTGATGATGACGACCTTAAAAAAATAAACGAAAATCTATGGGCCCTCCACAAAAGCACAAAGTTCTGAAATAGATAAAATCAATAAGTTAATTCCATTCACTAACCCCCTGTCTGAGAAATACTCTGATGACCTGAAATTATTCAATAAAAATATTCGAAGAATTTTTTTAAAATTTGACAACGACAGAAAAAATCAGAATACTTTCACAAAATTAGGTATTCCATTCGGAAATGTTATGAGATACTCTATAAATGTTAGAAAGAGTAGCACGTCCTGTCCTCAATGAAATAACAAATCGTGAAATTAAAACAGTTAAGGAGACGTTAGAAATTCAAAACTATATAAAGAAAAATTACAAACATCACAAATTATCTCCACTCCATCATATCCCTTTTTTCAAGGTATTAGAGTTTGCAAGGATCTCTATAATCGGTACAGATCAAGCAATCACTTTCCTCCTCAAAATCCCCATTTTCCAAAATATTATGGCTAATTATTCCCGAATATACCCTATCCCTAACCACCAAGATATTGTTTTGCTTCCACCGAAGAAGTATCTTGTCAATCTTGGAAGTGAAAACCGATGGGCCAACGAGGAATGTCGAAACAGCTCTGATTTCATATCCTACTGCTATCAGAAGAGACTTGCTGAGAACTGCAATCTCCAAACTTTTTAATATAGCCGTACTGTGAAGGTAAAAAAAAACGAAATGATCCACGTCCTGACGAATAAAGAACTGCTAGTACTTTTTCAAGGACCAAAAGAAATTTTTGAAACTGCCAAGGAAAGCTGACCTGAAATTCTGTTAAATGAACGAGTTTGTTGAGCTCACCATGCAAGATCATTATATAACATTATATAACACCGTTTCAGTATTCGAGATTGCTACGAAGAATATTAGTGAAATCGACCTCAAATATGAAGAAAGGATCGATCTCCACCTACCTCACCTCAACTATCCAACTGAAATCATCAAAGAAGCCAAATAATTTAACGAACGACCCTTGTACCTACAGACTCTAACCCAAGTATTCCATTATTCCTTGAGTGTAATCGTCGCCTGTTGCATGATAATTAAACCAACAAATGAACTTACCGTAAGTGAAGTTCGATCCGTAATTTCATATAACTTCAGTCCAAGATATCACTTACCTGGTAGTACGCCCCTTGCGCCCGTTACTAAACGCAATATTCAAAGCATTAAAGTTTTTTCCCCCACTCTCGTCTCTAATCATACCCACATGTCTGTCTTGATACAATTTCATTTTTCAAAGTATTACCATAAGCAGCTTCCGAAATCGGGTACCTCAGAACAGGGTGGGCAGTGATATCTCGGACTGAAGTTATATTAAATTACGATCGAACTTCAGTTAAGGTAAGTTCGTTTGATCGTTTCATTTTACTTCAGTCCTTCGATATCACTTACCTGGTAGATATTCAAAGTATCGTAGGAGTATGCGGTTTGCAAAATTCGCTTCCCCAAGTTTGAGGTGAGTAGTTCACGTTTTAAGAAGTATTCATTGTAGATTCATAACCGCAAATTTGTTGAAAAAAGAAAACATCAAATGAAGAACTAATATAAAAAAATCAAACCACTCCAAATATTCATCAATGACTACTCGACTGCTCGAGTATAACTTGCCTCATTTCTTATTGGCCTGCAGTAGAATTTTGTGAAGCTAGAAGATTTCTCTGACCAACCTGCCGATTGAAATATGAGGTCTGTCGATACTCCTCGGCTGTATGCTGCTAATGTTTAAGCAAGGCACGCAGAATGCGGCTTGAATACTTGCGAGTTTTAATGTGCTTTTTACCCATCTGCTGAGAGTCTGTCTTGATGCACTTCATGTAGGGCTCTTTACGGTTAAGATTAAAATGGAGACATCTGTTTTCAAGTTTCCGGTTTGCCTCAAATATTATCCTAATGTACTTCCTACGCAAAGAGCAGGTAAGCCATGGAAAGAAGGTAAATGTAAATATGATTGAGGTTTCATTATTCCCGTGGTTTTTATTTTGTCCGTGATAAAAATTCTGAACCGTGAGTCTCCATATTCGACGTTTCCTGTCCTAATCAACGACATTGTTTGCAGTCTCTGCCCTGTTGTGAGTAGAAGAAGCATCAATAAATTCGAAGATAATTATTTGAATGAGATCTTTCCGTTTGGATACCAATTTTTCAACAAATCCAGCACAGTTTCAGGATTCCAGCGGGTCTTAAATTCGAAAGTCCTTTGAGATATCTTTTTATGAGGGATTTCTCTCCTGAGTTATTCGGCAGAATCAACGATAATGCCGACCTATGTCTATTAAGCGTGCCATACTTACTTTCCGAGGAAAACGTTTCCTCATATAAAAATTCCAGAACTATTTGTTCATTACCTTTGTAAACCGAGTAACCAAGATTTTGACAAAATTTCCACCACATTCTACATGTGGTGTCATTCTGCTTTTCTGTTGACCTGGAGATTGAATTCCACAATGTATCGTGGGCTCCCTGGGGGACCCTTCTTTTCTCAAATGTCTTACTAATAAAATTGCTGCCTCCAGAATAAGGTTCTTGAGAAGTGGTCTCGTGTGGCTGGAAAGAGAAGAAATAAGGTCATCATCTGGTCTCAATAGTAGTGGGTGTTGAGTTCGTAGATTCTCAGATAAGGGAAACCAAGACTGAGAATGCCACAATGGTACAACTAGAATCCCCTCAGCCTCATCTGACATAATTTTCACCAAAATCCTCAGAATAAGTGAGAATGGAGGGAACGCACAAAAGAAAACATTAGACCAATTTATCGTAGAGGCATCCACTAATACTGACCTGGGAACCATGAGATGTATCTTTTGCATTTGTGGTTTATAATAGATGCTAATGAATCTATCTCCGGTGCTCTAAATCGTCTTACAATTGTCGAAAACACTTCCTTCTCTAATTTCTGTTTCTGTGGAATGACATCTGCATCCAGTTGCCTTTCGAATTTTTGTACGAATGTACAACTTCCCATATTCACACCATTGCCAAATTGTTTTCGCAATTTTTTGTAAATGTGGATACTGAACATTGAAAACATTTTATTGATATAATATAATGCCGTTGTATTATCAGTGCAGATGAGAATTTTGTAATTTCAAAAACTTCTGGCAAAGCATCTCAAACAGCTTAAAGTTCTAATAAATTTATATGTTTTTGTTGGTTATTTTGATCCCATAAACCACGAGATATTTGATTGTCATAGCAAACTCCCCAACCGGACAAAGAAGCATCAATAAAGATTTCTAGCCTATCTGGTTCTCTTTTGAAAACTCTTTTGGATTGTAATAAAGTGTTGCTCCATCAATTTGAATCCAGATGTATATTTGTTGTCAGAGGCTGATTGTAATCTCCGTTGTTCTTCTTGTTAGCCCAAATTTTTTTTGTTTCCATTGACTTGGTCTATAGCGACCCATAGGAAACAGCAGGACAAGATCCAAGAGACTTTAGTAAATCAACTGCATAAGAGGTATGTTTTAGACATTCCGAATATGAGTGGCCCATTATAATGAAATCATCGAGATAGTTAACACAAAGAATTCCCTGTTTTCGGAATCATCTGATTATTGACTACATGAGTTTATTGAAAGTAAAGGGACCTACTGATAATCCGAATGGAATACAGGTAAATTCTTAAAGTACAATCTCAAATTCGAATACTAAATATTTTCTTTCATTTTCCTCTGCCGGTATCAAGAAATATGCATCTTTTGAATTTATTCTACACATAAACATGTTTTCCTGAATAAGACCTATAACCGTTCTGTGTTCTTTCAATTTGAAATGTTCTTTTCTAATGAACTGATTCGAGATTTTTAGATTCAACATGAATCGTTTTTGGCAATTTGGTTTATCAGCTAGAAAATTTCTCGAAATGAATTGCTCCGAATGGCAATTACATTTTCGTATAGCTATTTATGGAATCTAAGATCTGAGAATAATGATTGGGTGACAGATATTCGGTACATATATCTGCCTTGGTTCCTGAAAAAATGGGATAGTGTAACCCTTAATCCTCGAAAGTAATGAGGGATTTGGTGTTACACTGAAAAATATCTCAACCTTCCAGCATATTCAATATTATTCACCTTATTAACTTCTGATCCTTGTGGAATTCTCTGTGATAGGAGTCCCTTGAGAATCGCCCTTTGTAGGAGTTCGTCCTCCTCTTGGATCGAGTAAGGTCGTATCGGTTTCACGAATTGTGAATTTTTGTTACTGGGGTCAATTCTCTCCATATTTCTTCCCCCTCCCTCTTGAAGTCGCTACTCGGAAGGAGAGATTATCAGGATGTGGAAGAAGTTCCTTCCCCGTTTTCTTCAACAATTTTGCTTCTTTAATTTTTCTCCAAACGATTCTACAAATAAGGATTTATCTGGTGAAATATTCTCAGCTACTCCTCTTATTGATTTGCTGACAATTAGTATTAGGAGTGTCCTTCTTATATTTGTTGTTTTGTGAAAATAATAGTTTTGAAACTGCATCCCATAGGGATGTCAATAACGTTTCTCTTAGTTCTTTTGGGATTTATTCAGTGTCTTCTGAGATACTCGAAATTCCTTGACTTAGAGCCAATAGACTATGACGCAATTGATTTTGAATAGCTTCATAACAAGCATCTTTCTTTTCGACAATAAGATTAACTATTTGAGCCAATTCTTTGTTCGTCTCTGATGAAGATGAATCGAGGTTGCTAGGAAATACATATTTTTCCGATAATGTGCTCCTCTCTGTATCAGATAGTCCACTAGAGGGTGCATTTTGCCATCTTGGGCAAATTGCTTCATGTATTTCAATTGACTTTTCTTTATTTTCATTCGGATTTTTCCCTGATATTTGAAGACTATCATTCCCAAAGTACCACGTCATTTTTTATAACTTATACGGGCGAACTATTCCGTCTCTCTTGCGTAGATATTTGAGAATTATCAAGATCATACTCTGCGTAATGAAGCAATGGAATTCTCCTGACTCGACGTCGGTCCTCTTTGAAACCTATCGTCTAATCTTTTTCTTTGCGCCCGGCGATGCCTCGATCGAGATTGTTCTCGATCATGGACATCGTCCAAAGCCGTTGAAGATGAAAAACTTAGACTCTGTTTAATGTTTCTTATATAATTTGCTCTCTATTCGGTCTAATCTCTTCAATAATTTCTTTTTGGACATCCTATCATAACTGTCCGACGAACTACTGCGATGTTTTCGTTTTCCCATGCTGAAAGAGATCTAACAACTTTGTAATTGTTAATTTTTTTTATAATACTAACGAGCGGTAAAACAGTGGAAGTGGAACACTTGTCACATAGCAGCGCAAGAGACATAATGAAATTGTATCATCACCGACGACGTGGGTATGGTTAGAGCGGGGAGTGGGGGAAAAAACTTTTATGCCTTGAATATTGCGGTTAGTAGCAGGCGCCAGGGATGTACTACGAGGTAAGTGATATCGAAGGACTGAAGTGAAGTAAAATACTCTTCACATTAATCATACGACACAGAAAACGAGTAATTGAACTGATCTACTATCCGAAGCAAATCAACTCTGAAAGTGAATTTGAACGAGGACGTTCAAAACTAAGGGGAGAGGAATTACGTTATGCTTCACCACGAAAAGAGTAAAGATAATCACTCCAGGTAGCTGACCCCATAGCGGTCTTTCGACTCAGGTGTCTCTATGTTCAACACTTGTAAAACCATTTTTATTTATAAATTTTTATGTATATATACTCGAAGTCCACCACGTACAATACGTTAAAGGACCGAACAGTATCAAATCCAATCTAATAATGAATTTATCCAACGATTTTATATCAAAAACTATACAAGGGGTAATTTTAAAATGGATTTGAGACGTCTACATATTGATAGGTTTTTGATTAGTTTAGCCATGGATATAGTATTATATCTTTGTAGAGCACAATAATAATACGACACATATTGTTGTACCTTTGTAGAGCCTATCGACGTTGCCAAATTTATTGTGAATTTCTCTGCGGCCTATGCGGCATTTCCTAATTGATAACGATTGTTTATAACTTCAAACCTAAACAATAATTTTTTGTTTCCAGGCAGATGGATTTTTATCTTAGGATAATCGTTAGCGTTGTGGTGTATACAGGGTGTAACATAATAGTATGTCACAGCGTGAGGGGATAATTCTACGTGCAATTTTGAGACAAAAGTTCATATAAACATAGGTCCGCAAGCTTCGTAACGGTGTGTTCAAATTTCCGGAAAAAAATGGTTTTTTCATCAAAACTCCTGCAGTTTTCGGGACATTAAGCCCAAATTTGGGATGCAATCTATTTTTCACAGCCTCCGTCATGACACGTCTTAAATTTTAACTAGAATCTACAAGGTGTCCTACTTTCCGTATTTTTTTTTGCCCTTCGAACTTTTTTGCAGTACGCTACGATTTCAACTGAAATTCACAAGGTCTTTTCTTTTCCGAGACATGTCTCCTTTTGTCCTCTTAAACTTTTTTGCATTACGCCAGTGATCAGCGCACAATCACGTTTCGTCATCTTCGTTTAATTTAGAGACTTTTATAACAGGCATAATTTTTTCATGTCTCCAACCATTCTCGAGCAAAAAATTATTAAAAGATTTTATGCATTGAAAGCACTTCTAATTAAAAAAATGACTAGTAGGCTTGAAGTGAGATGAAATGGTAATTTTTACTAAGGCCGAATTGGCTGATATCCATTACATGTACGACCTGGCTGACGGAAACAAAATAGAAGCTAGGCGTTCGTATCAGGTGCGCTTTCCAAGTCGAGTAACACCAGACAGGCGAACAATCTCAAATATCCACAGAAGGTTGAGGAAAACTGCTTTTTTCACTGTGAATAATCATTTGAAAGGTGCAACTCAAACTATGAGAACCCAGATATTGAGGAAACTGTTTCGAATTGTATTGATTTCAATCCTCATGTGGGTACAAGAAATATTGGAAATCAGTTGAATATTTCACATGTTTTCGTTTCGTTTTCGTTCGACTTTTTACAGTACCCGTGTCAGATTCAATGCGTCCAAACTCTACTTCTTCGAGACTTTCCTTCAAGACTGAATTTCTTCTGTTGTTTCTCAGATAAAATTAGAGTAAACGCTCATTTTGATAGTGAAATAATGTTCACAGACGATGCTAACTTCTCGAGAACTGCTATCACAAATTTTCACAATAATCATTATTGGGCTGAGGAAAACCCCCTTTTGATTGAAGATTCTCATCATCGAGAACAATTCTCACTCAATAACTAGGTCGGAAAATAATATTTTTTTATTTTGAACTTAACGTCTCACCAACCACTATAGGGTTATTAGAGACCATATTTACATATCTCAATTGTGCCTAACAGTTGTATTCGATTGGGCAATATTTTTGCCTAACAGACTAAACGGTCTCACTTATCGGCAAGCAAGGATGTGCCACTTTTGGCGAGAAATATGATGTGGTTCATGTATGACGGGCACCATCACATTTCAGTGGAGAAGCCATGGAATTCTTGAATAATTCATTCAACAACCGATGGATAGGTCGGAGTGGGCCAGAACCATGGCCTTCTATGTCCTTAGACTTAAATAGTTTAGACTCTTTTATGGGGATATTTTAAAAGTTGAGTTCATACCAATCCAGTGTAGAAGAATTGAGAAACTGAATAATACCCTCTTGAGACATGATAAGAAATACCCCAGGAATATTTCAAAGAGTGCGTGATAATATGCGAAGAAGGACAGATGCCTGTATACTTGCAGGTGGAGGACAATTCCAGCAATTCATCTAGGGTTCGGTCCTTACCGGAACAACAAAAGCCAGCTATCTGAGAATCTGAAATTTATTCGTTATTTTTACCACAAATCAGTTAATTTAATTATTATTTCTCTGTGCAACAACAATCTTACTAAACATACTGTGTATCGCAGTAAGTATCAGCCAAATATAACAATTATTGTGCCGTAATATCGTCAAAAGTTGTGGGATCAGGACGATTTCTACACAAGAAAGTAAACAAGAGGTGCGCGCACAAAACCACCGCATCTGTTGCGGAGAGGGGCAGGCCAGTACCAGCCCATTCTGCCTGCGGCAAATATTCATGAATCGTACTCTCATGGCAACATCTTCTCAACTCAACTCCAACCAACCACACAACAACCAATCAACCAAAATGCAACCAAGCATCAAAAAAACCTACTCCAATGCAACACAAACAAAATACCTAACAAAAATCAGGCAATAATTTTCAGCGCCATCGAAGGCGCCCAGATACAAGATTATCTCATACCACTAGGAAACGCTATCCAACCGAAAAATATTATATTTCTATCCAAAATGACGAACAATAGAGTCTGCGTCTACCTGGCTAATAAAAATCTAGTAGACCGATTTATGTCAGATTACGGTGAGATAACCGTCAATGGAGAAATACTCAAAGCCCGAAAACTTATCTCCCCAGCAGATAGAATAATCTTATCCAATGTATGCCCCACTATACCTCACGAGATTTTGATAGATAAACTGCTCAACTTAGGTTTGAAACCAGTCTCGGCAATGACAACTCTAAAATTAACACCACTCTTCAAGAATTCAATCATATACTCAGCTTCAGAAGACAAATATTTGTGAATCCTGACAACATTGAAATCCCAGAATCTCTAGTAATCAACTACGATAACATCTCTTATAGAATCTTCTTAACTCGAGATGGTATGAATTGCTTCATCTGCAAAACATCCGGCCATCTTGCAGCAAATTGTCCATCTATCTCGGAAAATGACAAGGAAACAGACCCAGATGACAACCTCTCCCAAGATACTAACCTGACCACCCAATCCAATATGGAAACTGATACCACAACAGAATCTCGTGCACCCCACAACATTTCACAGTCAACCACCAGCTCAATCGAGTCACCAAATATTTCTAAGAAAACCTTATCCGAAATATCTAGTCCTTCCCCGAGCAGTGCACCGGAAAATGAACCACAATTCATGAGACCAATGATAAATACACCAAAGAAGAAAAAGACTGATTCCAAAGCTCTAGCCCCACCAATGAACACGAGTATTCCAGAAATGCTTGAACCTGCCAAAGATTACATATCGCAACATTCCAATGAATTACCCTTAAATTTCGAACAACTGACGAACCTTATCGATAATATCGGAGGATCTCAATTCCCCATAGAGATAATAAGAGACTACACCACCGATTTTCCATCACTCATTTCAATGCTGTCGAATATTCACCCCTCTTAGTCACGAAAATATAAAATCAAAAATCACGAGACTGAAAAACAAATTACGTAAATACATAGGACAAGACTTGACGGATATCGAGAGCGACTGTTCTCAAACATAATTATATATCGATAATGAATTTCAAGTCCATATTACAATGGAATGTGAATGGCTATTATAAACATTTAGCCATGCTACAAATTTTACTATCAGAAAACCATCCAGAAATTTTATGCATCCAAGAGACACACTTTAAAAATAACTATTTCCACCAACTCAGAGGGTATCAATGTTTCCACAAAAACAGAACTCACAGAGAGCACGCAAGTGGCGGATTCGCCATATATGTATCTGACACATTGGTAGCCGACATCATTCACCTGAATTCTCCAATGGAAGTAGTAGCAATAAAATTGTCAGGCAAGCAAACAATTAACATCTGCAACTTCTATATACCCGATGGTCCTATTAATTATCAAGATATATGCACCGTTATCGATCAAATTCCACCTCCACGGATAATACTGGGTGATTTTAATGGACACAACATAATTTGGGGATCAGGTGCTACTGATGCCAGAGGTCGAATTATAGCGGATGTTATAGACTTTTATACTTTCTGTTTGTTGAACGATGGATCGAAGACACGTTTCAATTCTGCAAATGGCAACTCATCTTGCCTGGATCTGACTTTTTGTGACTCAACAATTACACCAATTCTCACCTGGAGCACCCTACCCTACTTATATGATAGCGATCATTACCCCATTCTAATCGAGAACATCAACGCAAAATATACCAATGACCAGCCACCTCTCAAATGGAAAATAGATGCGGCAAATTGGAGCTCGTTCGCTGACTTAATAGATGAAAAACTAAAAACTCACTACATGGCTGAAAACATCGATACAGAATTAAATAATTTCGAAAATATCATTGTAGAAGCTGCGGAACTAGCAATTGGTAAAACGAGAATAATTTCAGGTCGCAATCCAGTTCCGTGGTGGAACAATGATTGCGATAGAGCGACCAGAGCTAGTAAACATGCTTTTAATTATAATAAACGTCATAAAACTACAGTAAACTTTGTCGAGTTCAAACGGTTGAGAGCTATAGCGAGGTTCACTATAAAAACAGCAAAGAAAGAATCCTGGCGAAAATTTCTGATCTCGATAAACAGCTCAACCCCAATCTCCACTTTTTGGAAGAAGATCCGTGGCATTTCTGGTACCAACACTTACCAAAAAATATCAATTCTGGAACACAATGGAGTTATAGCTTCAGCTCAGGACGAGATAGCTGAAATCCTGGCAGACACTTACGAAAGTCACTCCAATAACGCCAACTACAACGATAATTTCATAAACACAAAAAACTTGATGGAATCCGAAGAACTGGTAATCGGGGAGTCTGATGACCCATTGAATTCTAAAATCACAAGATTGGAACTTGATGAATGTCTAAACGAAATCAAAGATGTCTGTGGAGGTCCAGACGATATACCTAGCGTTTTTCTCAAACACCTACCCGAAAATGGCAAATTGTCTTTACTTAAACTTTTTAATGATATATGGACTCAGCAAGTCTTTCCGAACAAGTGGAAGAAGGCAATTATCATACCAATCTTGAAGCCAAATAAACCAAAAATATCTCCCGCATCTTACCGACCAATTTCACTTACATGTTCAATGTAAACTTCTTGAGAAAATAGTCAATAAACGTCTCTTATGGACTCTAGAAAAAGAAATCTCCTGATCCCCGAGCAGAGCGGTTTCAGACAAAAAAGGTCAACCCTTGACAATCTAGTAGACCTTGAAAGTTTCATTCACGAATCTTTCGCACTGAATCTCAAATGCATGGCAGTATTTTTCGACATACATAGAGCTTTCGAAATGACTTGGAGGTACTACATTTTACAAACAATGCAAGATTGGAATATACAAGGACATTGCCTAGCTTTCATCAAGAACTTTTTGAGTGACAGAACCTTCCGTGTTAGAATTGGCGGATATACTTCAAACGAAAGAACCCAAGCTAATGGTACTCCTCAGGGGTCCATTATGAGCCCTACGCTTTTCCTTATAGGCCTGAATGGTATACTCCAAAACCTCAAAGTTCCCTTGAGGGCACGCCTTTATGCAGATGATCTTGTTGTCTACGTTAGAGGAAATCAGATTCGAACAATGGAAACAACTATACAAACCTTTTTGGACAGCTTAGATAATTGGAGCCAAAGTACCGGCTTTCAGTTCTCCCCCTCTAAAACGCACTGCTTACTCTTTTCGAAAGCAACTACGGTTTACCAACCTAGCCTCACACTCCACGGCCAAATCCTACAAACCACAACATCAGTCAAATTTCTTGGAATGCATTTTGACCAGAAACTCAACTGGAAAATACACATCAATCAACTAGTATTAAACTGCCAAAAGCGTCTCAACATATTGAAAATAGTCGCCAATAAAACTTGGGGAGCAGATGGTCAATGCCTTATGCGCCTTTACAAATCTCTCATCAGATCATGCCTGGATTATGGAGCGATCGTGTATAACTCATCCAATGCCTCAAATTTGAATCAACTAGAAATTATTCAAAATACCGCCTTCAGGATCATTCTTGGAGCATTTAGAACTACACCTGTCAAAAGCCTCCGTTGGGAACTAGGAGAACCCACCTTGAAGTCGAGAAGAGACAATTTGAGTTTCAATTATGCCGCAACTATACGTGCTAACCCATCAAACCCAACATTTCACTCTTGTCATACAAACAGACTCACAGGATTTTTCACAAACAAACCTAGAACAGCTAAACCCTTCTATGAAAGGTTTAGAATCATCCTAGCCGATTTCCAACTCTCACTACCCGAACCATACCAAATAACTCACTTCTTCAAAGATCCTTGGCTAATTAATGCACCACACTGTATCACCTTCCTGACAAATTACGACAAACAAAACTTGAGCCCTGATGTCATAAGAGAAAAATTCAACACCCTACTCGAAGAATATAGCGATTACCAGAAAATTTTTACGGACGCTTCAAAATGTGCATATGGAGTGGGTGCTGCAGTTGTGACCACCCAGGGGAATTCCCTCTATAGACTCCCCTTACAAACAAGTATTCTTTCTGCCGAAATGTATGCCATACTACAAAGTCTCATCTTCATCAACCACCATCCTCACCACAAAACTTCATAATAGTCACCGACTCACTCAATTCGATACACTGTTTACGACAGATATATCCAAATCACCCTTTAGCTCAAGAAATCAGAAATCAACTAGATATTGCTGATAATTCAAACATTAAAGTCATATTCATCTGGGCACCCTCACACATAGGCATCTCAGGAAATGAGGAAGCTGACAAATGGGCACGCCAGGCTGCTATTTCAGAGAATGAAAACACCATCAACAGTGTTGTAAGTTCTGACTTGAAAAACTCATTGAATAACAAAATCATTACGCAGTGGCAAGATCAGTGGAACCAGTGCGAATCGAAATTACGCGAAGTGAAACCGTTATTTCGTAAATGGTGCATCTATTCAAAAATCGCGAATCGCAATCGAAAATCTCACGCCTCCGTCTAGGTCATACCAATCTCACACATTCGTACATAATAAAACGCGAAGACCCCCCTCTGTGCGATACCTGCGATGATACGACCTTATCGGTGAAACATTTGTTAGTGGACTGTCCTAAGTTCCACCGAGAAAGAGTACAGTACAACCTACCGAAGACACTTCAATCAATCCTCAACCCTACAAATAGTGAAACTTTGTTGAACTACCTAAAAGCTACAAATCTGTATAAACGTATATAAATCCATATAGTTAATCACTAATTTTGTAATGTCGCTAATAACCTAATTGGTTGATGCGACAATATTGTTTCTTTCAAATAAAAAAAAAAAATCTAGTTTTTAATTAATTACTATTTTCTTAGTTTGGTATTGAATAAGTATTAGTTGAGTCTCAAAAGACGAGCTATCAAAATGAAAGCAAATTTTGGGCATACCTATCGCGTATTTCTATTATTTTTTATTTATTTAGCGAATAACATACAATTCAAATAATTCAAATTCAATAATTTTCAACTCGAAAACGGTTGGGGATACGAAAAAAATACAGGTGTCAAAAAGTTTCCAAATTGAACGAAGATGACGAAAATTGATTGCACGCTGATCAGTGGTGTACTGCAAAAACGTTCGAAGGGGCAAAAGATGACATGGTTCCGGAAAATAAAACACCTTATAGATTCTAGTTGAAATTTAGGACGTGTAATGATGAAAGCTTTGAAAAATAGCTTGCATTCCAAATTTGGGATGAATATCTCAAAAACTGCAAGAATTTTGAAAGTCTGTAGCTCCGTAACGAAGCTTTCGCGGACCTATGTTTCTATAAATATTTTTTCTTAAAACAGCTTGTAGATTCACCCCCTCAAGTTGTGACATACTATTATGAAACACCCTGTAGAATGACTGTTAGTTATAAGGTGCTTCTATACATTGCTGTCAGATTCTAGTCAGAAATAGCGAGAATGAATTATAATAGATGAGATTCTGATTAAGAAAATATTCATTCAATGAGAGAACACTCTCTATATTTTGGCAATAGTAATAAAAATTCTATGGCGAGAATGAATCATAGTGGACGAGATTCTGATAAAAAATATTCGTTTGTTAAGAAAAAAAACACTCTCTGTATTTTGTCAATAGTAATGAAAATTCTTTTTTCCATTTCAAAAATGTATAAAATGACTTCATCTGTATCTTCTGTAATTCCATAAATGAATGCAAACATCTTAACTTTCTGCGTTTTCTTGCTCAGAGTAGCCAAAATGTTCTTGGTAATAATAACTAATGAATGGTAAAAATTATTGAGACTGAAACGAAGATTTATATTAGTTATGTTTTAACTTTATTGAGAACAAAAGAGGAATACAATCATGTCATATATTTTTGTATTCCTGAAAAGTCAAAAACGTGTTCTATTGCAAAATACTCAACCTCACTGTTCATGGATGAAATATATGTTCTGGCATTTCTCTACAGCAGCTACATCAGCGTTTATTTGACAAGTATATGTTGACTATCTCAATTTAAATTGCGAAAAACTATGTTTAAACATCTAAGAAAAATTTATACCATTTTGCCTAAATTTGAAAATACAACATGCACGTTCTTATTGAGGTAAGGTTGGCTTAGGGAAGTTCGAAATTTGAAATTTGAATTTTTGTATCCTTTGCTCAGCTGTCCAAGTCATTGTAAACTTCTATTTATTAATGCTAAGTTTCAGGCCGAAAACACCAGGCTTTTAGAGAACAAAATCCAACTTGATTTTTGAGTTTACTTGCTACTATTCTACCAGAACAACTCGTCAAATGGAAAAGAAAATATGATTTTTATGTCATTTAATAATATCGTTGATGCATTCATATGGATGTGAAACTTTGGTTTATAACAAAACAGTTTGCTATGTTTCTGACATCGATGTGAAATTTGGCACCGACCTATTGTAACTGCAGCAAACTGAGTTCGAAAAATTTGAATCTATATTCAGAGTGTAATATAAATCGTGAGTTAAGAACAAACAGGGAAAAATAATCTAGTAACAAATCAAAGAAATTTTCAATACTGAATTTTCTTCCATTTACTTCGAATGATTGGTGGATCTTCGTGAGATGCCTATTTTAAATTTTTGACAAATTAGGCACTTTCGTGAACCATTGTATTTTATATGATTTTTTTGGTAGTTGTAGAAGTTATTTTTAATTTTAACAAATGTTAAAAACAATTTCAAAAATTTTCGCGAAAGCTAGTAAACGTAAATAATCTAAAAACCAGTACTTGTATTCAACAAGGCGCATTATTGTACTTCTATTAGAATTTTGCTAGTATTCACTGATTTCGAATTACTTGCAAATTTTTGCAAGTTTTGTTGAACTAAGTTGAGAAATCTTATCGAAGTATGACAAGAAGAAAAACGTATCATTCGAGGCCCCTAAGAATTTTTGACATCTGTAATTGTTTTCGAGGACATGGTAATTTTCCTATGTTTTGCCAGATATATTTTTTCCAAGAAATGATGATTCCTCTATTCTTGTACATTAGTTGACAGAATTTCGAGATTGCAACAAGTTAGTTTCAATAACACCAGTTAGAAGCTACGGAATTTTAACAGGCTACACAAGAATTAACAAATAATAATCAATAATTGTAAATCAAATTTTCTTTCATGCTTCATTTTAAATAGATTTGCATCAAGTACTGTAAGTAGTGTAATTAGGGATTGTCAAATAGGAATCCCGATTTCAAACTCTAAAGGCCGATGAATGGTCCAAGAACAGTTGGATTTGTCCCCTATTTCATCTTCATGTGAGTTCGTTCAATCTTGGAAATAGTAAATATGCTATGAATTTGATATTTCAACACAATAGTGGATAGCTCAGAGTGCCATCATAGTGAAATCATAAATGTTTTAATTATTTATGTACCTATTTCAATAATTCAATGAATTTCACATGAAATGCTTGTAAGGCTATGTTAACACGTAAAAGGTACACCAAACATAAATTTTGTAAATGGTGTTTCGACCTAGCTTACCATGTTACTAGTTCAAAGTAGTGTTTCACGTGGTAGCTAGCGAATAGGCCACTTAATACGTAAAAGTGTAATACTCAAGAATTCATGGAATAAAAAATATGACGAGTTTTGAATGTTTTTGCTGATAATCCGACACAAAGCCGTTATTATAGTATCGCATATCGATATTTGCATTAAAATTTTAATATGTAAGCAAAATAGATGGAATTAAAATATTTGCAGCGTTCCAAATTCAGAGGCTCCACAAGATACTCATAATATATCTCTACCATACATAGAGACAAGGACATTCGGTCGCGCCATCTGCAACTCTTTTAACGAACTATTTTGTATATTTCAATGAATATACGTATCTTTACTAAGCCCTCACAATATTTTTGCAGGGGAGTATTCTACGCCCTATAAGACGTTTGGTACTAGTATACACACTACCCGTTGTTTTGTCGAAGCTTGGGCTGTATAACGTAATTTCGGGCTTAACGACATACCACTAACATGTAAATTGGGCTCAATAATGACCTTATTATATATTGGTATCAATCTGAAATTTTGGTAATTAATTCAGCTAGTCCGAAACTTCATTTTCAAAATATTTTCACCTCAATGGTTATTCCTGAAGAGCATACAAACATTGTTATTTAATAAAGAACATCCTGTTTATTGAAGACTGCTTTGAAAGAAATTGTTATTCCAATCACAAATATACCTAATACATAAGTCTAGCTCATTTTGTACATCAAATATTCTAGGTTTACTCGAAAATTTCCGATATTTTTGCTTTCTGAATAAATTGATAAATCTCGAAAACGGCGTGAGCCACCAAAATAATGAAAAGTCGATTTACTTCGAACAGAATGGCTAGCTATACAAATGAGCAAATACTTATTTCATTTTACATTCATGTGTTTTGCAAACAAGAAACTATACTAGACATAACTTATATCCGACTAAATCTGTCAGTATACAGAGTTTCTTTTTCCGCCTCACATTTCTAAACGAGGAAACATCGAAAACTACGTTTTTTCAAATTGTAATCCATCTTCTTTTTACAATTCATTAGATTTGCCGTGAAAAACTAAAGGGTACGTACCCTGTACCAGAGATTTCGAGTTTTCGAGCTATGGCAAAAAACGAATTTTACGTACCTACCTGAAGCTGCCAAGGAGGCTTAGATTTCTGCACGTGCATAGACATATCCCAGAGCAGTAGGCTCCTGCGCATAGATAACAAACTACTATTGTTTTCACTGTCAGTCGATCTAATTCGAACAGAATGGCTAGCTACAGAAATGAGCAAATACTTAATTTATTTTACATTCATGAAGATGAGACACGGAATGAGAGCAGAACTTGTAGGAGATTTGACGAATTATGTACAAATATGCCGTCTCTGGTAGCTAGAGAGTCAGGAGATACGTTACAAATTTATTTTTTTTCGCCTGTAGTCAACAATACAGACAATGAAATCGCCGTTCTAGCCTCTTTTGAAGTTAATCCACTCCCATAATTGGCAATAGCAGAGCATGATCTGAATTTACCGCATTGTAGTATTCACAGAATTCTAAAAAACATAAGCTGCTCCCTTATAAAATTTCATTGGTCCAAACTCTACAACTCCTTGTTCTCCGAACACAAGAGGATCCCGATTTTCTCAAGAGGATAATCTGGACGGATGAGGCCAAATTTTCGTATGAGGGGGTTTTTCGCCGTAATAACTCACACTTTTGGGCTAATCAAAATCCTCATATTATGAGGGAAGGAAATCGTCGAAATAAATTTAGTTTTAAATCTGTTTGCACTTTTGAAGGACAACAGACTTCTGTGTTTTGTGTATGAGGAAAACTCAAATGGTGAACTTTATATGGATATTTTGAGGATGGTAGTAAGTGACTTTGTTCACTTTTTATGAGTAGCTGAATCAAGGCGTTGTTGGTACCAACTCGATGGAGCGATGGCTCATCGACCAAATAAAAATTATCGAATTTTGACTTGATGTTTGGAGATAGTTGGATTGGTAGCCTCCAAGGTTACCTGACCTAACACATATCAATTTTTTTCTTTAGGGATCACTGAAGGATAAAATTATTTCTGTACCTATGACTTCAAGATATGATTTGCATAATAGACTGCAGAATGCTGTCATGCAGTTGAATGTGGAGGAACGCATCACAGGGTACTATGCGTCGAGTGGAAATATATATATATATATATATATATATATATATATATATATATATATATATATATATATATATATATATATATATATATATATATATCCACTCGGTATTATATTATCTTTGTCTGCATTCCCGTGAAAGAATGTTCATTTTGATTGAAAACTGTAGGAGATACAGAGTGAGCCACTGAGAAATAGAGAAGACTATCGCCTAGAGACTATTGGAGTATTAGTGCGAAAACCTGAAACAGATTCATTTAGATCAAAGATTTGATCTGGAATAAATCTGTTCCATTTTTTTGCCCAAATACTTGAATAGCCCAGAGCGATAGATAGTCTCTCTATTTTTCAGTAGCTCACCCTAATATATATATATATATATATATATATATATATATATATATATATATACTGGGTGATTCAACAGTGGCGCGGTGCCCTGTACTCTGTAGCTCGTTCACTCTTGAAGATTTCATTTTCGTTCAACGGTTTTGTATTTAGAAAGTAAAAATCTACTTCGGCAATTTATTTTGAAGTAAACAGGGTGCCCTAATTTTCTATAAAAAAAACTTGGGAGCTTTTTTCAGACTGAAAGACCCTTTTTTGTTGAAGATTCAAGAGCGTCCTAAACTCTGCTATAATGTTTTTGGGTTATAAGTTTTTCGGTGAGTAGATTCGTCACAATATTTCTTTTTCCATAAACATTCATGAAAATAGGCTCTCACATCATCGCATGCTCCTTCGGTCAGAGAGGATGAATAATTTTTCCTTTCGTTTTCTTATTGCCCAAGGATAGCGTTATTGATGAATTGAAATACAAAGGAAACTATTAATGAGTAACATTCATTGTTACTTGACTAAGGTCCATACACTGGATTTTTCCGGGGAGAAAGCCTCTGACACTACTCGTTGGTACATTGATATCATTGTCTGATGATGCTATAGTATGTATATATTCTGGTAGATTGATATATTCTCATAACATTTAACGTTATCCTAATATATAATTACTCCAGGATATGTTTTGATTATAATCATTGCCTGGCAATGCTATTAATTACCGGGTGGTGGATTTATATTTTTCATGAAATCAGTTTGATTGCATGAACAGATATATAGGCACCTCGTCGGGGTAAAACCCCTATATATATATATATATATATATATATATATATATATATATATATATATATATATATATATATATATATATATATATATATATATATATATATATATATATATATATATATATATATATAATCGATAGGGTACCCCGATGTAGCTAGATAGGATGCGGGATATGCGACACTGATGAGCTCCTAATAAGGGAGAAAATGCAGTCTGCTACTTCGTTTCTCGGCATCCTGCTTAGTTGCACTGTTGTGGCTCTTATGGGCTGCGTGCATGGCGGGCAGATTTGGGAACAAGTTCTTGTCAGGAAGGATTATTAATTGATCTACGGAATTTTGAATAATTCTTTGTGTCTCAAGTTTACATATGTAGACTCTTCGCGAAGTTTGTCATGGAAGATATTTGTTCTATCAAATATTCACCGACGGGAGAATTAATCTCGGAAACAGAGGCCCAGAGCACAATTTCAACGGGATTTTTTCGCTCGTTTTGTACCGTTGATGTGATTCACGGACCGGCGAAAGATGTATCCAAGTGTTGGAATTTCTAACGTTCTCACATCTGTTTGTTATTGTTCGTATCTTTCTCGAAGTCTGGTAGCGGGATCGCCGTCTCGGTCCATAGAGGGCGACTCTCGTACGTATGTACGGGATGCGTTCTTTCTGGAGTCGATAGGGTACCCAGATGTAGCTTGAGTAACATTAGCGAAAAACACCAAGACACGTCGATTTTTGTTTCGAGGGGGAGCATTTTTTGAAATAATTCGAAACTTCTCAGATCAACCCCATACCCCCAGCAACCCTAACTTTGAAATTCATCATAGGGAATAAGGGTCGAGTGGCACCTTACTGAAAAGGTCTGTCAATTCTCCACCATGATTTGTCATTTTTAGAATTTTAAATTAACATACAGGGTGTCCCAACCAAGGGTGAAGTTGAATTCCTGGAAATCCCAAATACTAAATGAAATAGATTTATTTTGGCATAATGCAAGCGCAGGTTTATGCTCGGTCTAGAAAAACGACCTACACTTGTGAATTTGGAGTTGGTGCAATCAACCCCCTATTTCCAGCATCCCCAACTCAAAATCATTCGATCGATAATAGGTCAAGTGGCACCTCGTTGGAAAGGTACTGCAATTTTCTCTTCGAATTTGGTATTTTCGAAATTCAGAATCATCATACAGGGTGTCCCGAAGCAGGAACATTGAAAATCCAAATAACTTTTGAAACTGGTTCATTTCGGTATACGAGAACATGTTTGATCCGAGAATAGGACTTTCTTGTGTGGTTATAGAATTTTGCAATCAACCCCTTCCATTCAGCATCCCCAACTTGAAAATCATACAAATAATTCAAGTGGCATATCTTCAGAAAGGTTTTTGAATTCCAGAATGATTAAAGCATTTCATTCAGTTCGGCTCTCCATACAGGATGTCGCTTTCGAAAAATTCAATATCGTCATTTGAAATTATCAACTAAAATTAATTCGAAACTGTTAAAAGTATTGGGGTACGATGTGTTGAGCATCAATTACGAAGAAATAAAGCTGATTTCTGCATTGAAAATGTTCAAATTTTTTCATTTCCATCTGCCGTGCAGTCATCTGTTATTTCTCATTTTGCAATGAAATATTATTATTATTCAGATCAGTTCCTCATTATTGTTGTTGTTCGTCAGTTGAAATTAATCTGAAAATGGTTTATTCCACTGAGGAAAGGGTCGAAATTGTATCGACGTATTTTCGAAATAACAGTTGTGCCAAAGAAACGGCAAGGATATTCGATAGGAACCATCCTGAAAGAGAAAGAGTCAGTCACCAGTACGTTAAATATTTGGTTGACAAATTCCTAGCTACGGGTTCGGTGGCAAACAAAAAACATGAAGTGGCATGTCCTGTCAGAAATGAGGCAACGGAAGTGGCAGTAGTGGGTCATCTACAAATGGAGAATACTACTTCGATCAGAAAACTATCTCGTCTGACTGGTGTATCAGCTACAACTGTCCATAGAATCGTGAAACATCACAAATTTCACCCCTACAAGGTAAAATTAGTGCATGAAATAAACGAAGATGATCCAGATCGTCGTGTTCAGTTTTGTGAAAATCTAAGTGAAAACCTAAACGCTAATCCAAATTTTCTGAATAACATCTGTTTTTCTGATGAAAGCACCTTTATGCTCAGTGGTGAAGTGAATAGACATAATTGTCGATATTGGGACACACAGAATCCTCATTGGTTTAGAGAGGCCCACACGCAAAGGCCTCAGAAGTTGAACGTTTGGGCAGGAATTTTGGCAATCATCTAGTTGGGCCTTTCTCTATTGAGGGTAATCTGAATGGAAATGGCTACCTACAGTTGTTAGAGGAACACATACATCCTAGATTGACAGAAATTTTACAGAACGATCCAACTCTTTCTGAGGACGAAATGCGTTTTCAACAAGACGGTGCTCCTCCGCATTATGATGCTCGGGTGCGCCAATATTTAGACGAAAATTTCCCAGGAAGGTGGATTGGTAGAAGAGGACCTGTTGAGTGGCCAGCCAGGTCACCAGATTTAAATCCCTAGATTTTTTTTGTGGGGCCATCTAAAATCTAAAGTTTATGCCACAAGACCAGAAAACCTGGAGGAGCTGCGGATGAGGATTATCACAGAATGCCGACTTTTGACTCCTGAAGTTTTCGCTAATGTGAGAAGAGAGTTCGAAAATCGTCTGTATAACTGTATGGAGGTGAAGAATTGAAATACCTTTCCAACGAGGTGCCACTTGACCTATTTTCGATCGAATGATTTTTGAGTTGGGGATGCTGGAAATAGGGGGTTGATTGCACCAACTCCAAATTCACAAGTGTAGGTCGTTTTTCTAGACCGAGCATAAACCTGCCTTTGCATTATGCCAAAATAAATCGATTTCATTTAGTATTTGGGATTTGCAGGAATTCAACTTTACCCTCGGTTGGGACACCCTGTATGTTAATATAAAATTCTAAAAATAACAAATCAGAATGGAGAATTGACAGACCTTTACAGTAAGGTGCCACTCGACCCTTATTCCCTATGATGAATTTCGAAATTAGGGTTGCTGGGGGTAGGGGGTTGATCTGACAAGTTTCGAATTATTTCGAAAAATGCTCCCCCTCGAAACAAAAATCGACGTGTCTTGGTGTTTTTCGCTAATGTTACTCATTTCGGAGTTATAGGGGGGGTCAAATTTGCGTTGGAACACACTGTATATTTTTACTGACCATTTTCTGCCGTTGAACAATCCTGAACGTTTCCTGCTTCAACTTCATCCGATGGTCTCGCAGATACGTGTCGGTATACAAGTTGAATTATAGGACTCAAAGCATCAAAATTGAATTCGAGAATTCAAAAATCACCTCTAAGTCTTTGTTGACTAAACGAAATTAAATTAGGAGCACCTAGACTTTTCGCGTATACCGGCCTAATTCGACCGTGGGATAATCGTTCTGCACGACGTTTCATATTTTCTACTCGACCTGGATCGCGCTTTGGACACCAAACTGTACAACGTGCTCAAGTAACGGTGGCGCGTAAGTTTCATAGAGTTTTATGGATGCCCTGAACGTGATCTAAGAAAGGAATTTGCGAATAAGATGAAACAACGTAGTGGGCGTTTACACACACTATTTACATGACCAGACCAGTAGAAATAAGTGTAAGAACCACTCCAAACCTACTTGCGACGAGACTTTCTATCGGTGTATGATATAAGCTTAGGCCACGAGTGAATTATTCCTGTCCATTTGCAAAACAACACAAGTGTTCTCTGAAAGGAGCCAATCACCACACCAGCTTTCGATAAACTCCATGTCATACATACTATAGGATAGTATTATCAGATATCAGAGATATCACTAACGAACGAAACAAAAAAGGGAGCCAATTATTGATCCTTAGGCAATCCACTGGTTAGCTATTTCTTTGAACAAGAACCTGCCAACTCTACCACAAACTTTCTTTTTTTTTCGTTTGGTTGAACAGTCTTCAATACAGAACACTAGCCATGTTGTTTTTGTAATATGAGTTGATGCTGCGCCAGTAGAAGCAATATTTCTTCACCAATTCAAGACTATCATTTTTGAAGGCATTGAAAGAAGAAGGATAGAACATAATTTGAGATCCAATTTATCGAAACTCTTGAATACAGCGGTGATAAATACAGTTTTCTACGAGAAAGGTTCTGGAAAAGAGGGTCTCTACCGATAAATATATATACAACTAAAGTATTGTTTTTCCGTCTATGGTACGCAATTCTATAGTCCAATCAATATTGTCGTATAGAATGAAAAATTGTAATAAGGATAGCGTTTTTTCCAGTGGATCTCAAATGTTGTCCGTAACCTCATAAATTGCAAAATTTGAGACGTTTTATCGCAAAGAAATGAAATGAACTTAAGCTCGAAGGAGAAATCTTACAGGTGTTGTACCAACTTGACGCTCGAAAAATATTATTTAGGTGGGAAATAGATAGAACGTGACGTAGGGTTTGAAATTGTATAATTTTTTATAACTGAATGCAGTCAATCTATGGCTCTACATCACACGAAAAAGAAATGCTGTTTTGGAGAATTAGGAGCTGTTTGAAAGATTTTGTTTGACGAGAAAGGATTTAATATTTGTACTTGCAGAACCGCAGAATGTTAAACTGTTGAATATTTTATAGTCTTTATGAATAGGATATACTTCATTTATTGCTTTCTGATACAGTTTTTACGAATGATTAGATCTATCATATCCGGATTATATGAATTATTAATGGCTGTTTGATGATGTTCAACTCTTTATTATAATCTTCTACTGATAAAGGTAAATTGAGTAACCGATGTACCATGCTGTTTAAAGCTGCAACTTTGTGTTGAATTGGATGTAATGAGTAGTTATGTATAATTGTATCATTATGTGTTGGTTTACGAAAGACCGAAAAAACATGATTATTATTTCGTTTAGTGATTTTCAAGTCCAAAAAATTAATGGAATCGTTCGGTTCAATTTCTATCGTGAATTTAATGTTAAAATGGATGGAATTAATGAAATTAAGAAATAAGTCTAATTGACGAGTAGTTCCAATGAAACATACTAAGATGTCGTCAACATATCTATACCAATAAAGAAGTTTGGCAATGAGTGGATGTGTATGAATTTTCTGTTCAATATTATTCATAAAAATCTCTGCTGAAAGTGGACTCAAGGGATTTCCCATGATCGAACCATTTTCACTACTGTAATAGATGTTGTTGAAAGAAAAATACTTTTGTTCAATGCAAACGTCCAACAGTTTCAATATTTCTGATTTAATTATGTAAATGTAAATTTATATCAGTAGGACCTTTAGGAGTTTTGGCATAAGAACATCTGAACATAAACGTAGCTTCGATAAAATAAATCTGACTTAAATTATTCAAACCACTTAATAAAAGAAAACCATTCATTCAATAGAAACTTTGACATATTACATATAAAATCAAAAGTTTAAAATTAGATCTCCTAGAAGCATTAGAAATAAATAGATACAACCATTTGGACAAGCTTTTGAATGAGCAGGTAGATTTGAATTATTCACCCCTACTTAACTTGTTTAATTAGTTTTTATTACCTTTCATACTAACTGTACAATGGCTTGGTGGGGATTTTCCTGTTATTCATCCAACTTGTTCTACGATTTGTTTTCAATACCATACTCTTCCTTCTGTTTGTCATTCTTGATAAAGCTGCTGTGTCAGCGAAACGTCGTCGAATTTTTTCAAATAAAGTGTAGATTAAAGTTAAACCTTGTGTTTTTTATCTCATTTATATCATGGATCTACATCAAGTAACGGCCTCCACAATTCAAATGTAGAAGAAAGAATAGTTATCTGTATAAATACATATTTCTCGAAGAATGTGGCTATGTAACAATTAGGTCGATAGTCATGATAAAAATGATATGATAACGATAATAGGTAGAATTATAGTTTATATACAAACTTCTTACGGACATCATCTCTTATCTATTCAATGATAATGTTACAATCATAATCGAACTCAAGTGCAATTTACAAAATCGTAAAATCCATTTATACAATTTTAATTGAAGATTTCAGTGTTATCCTTTCTTCATTATACTTCCAAAAATTTTTAATTGAATATTATCGAAAGCCTTGACCTTGTTGTTTTGTGGATATTCATGTATTTATTATAAATATTTCGATTCAAAATTCATCATTTGATTATTTAACGGTTAGTCTTACCGAATGAATAAATATTGGAAAAGCTTTCATCTCTTTTGAATTTTTTTTTTGGAATAATCGAAATTTGCCAATTACGTTGCGAAATTCTGCAATCGCCAATTGCATCTTGTAAATTTTTACCACCCCATATAAAGATCGTCTATCCACTCACTAAATTCGTTTTACCACGCGCCATATTCCTTTCTATTTATACTTGGTGCAGAGCTAACTCGACGTTTTATGAAAACTGGTTTTCCGGAGTGGAAAAATGTACATTTCTTCTAGAATCGTTTCACCACCTTCAGAAATCGTTTATCCATCCAATAGTTTCTTTTTAGCACATCTGAAAACCAGTTTTCAATAAAGGTGAAGTTAGCCCAGAATTATATTTTTTTCGCTTAGTCAAACGAATTTAATGAGGGAAGGTGAAGGAAATATCTGCTACTTATATACATTAGAGAAATAGCTTCAATCCAAAGGTTAGGTACTCAAAATTATCCGAAAATATTGTTTTCGGTATAAAATTTTCATTTTAGTAGAATCACGGGACAGGTCTTGGATAATCTTGTAGTTACGTTGGATAAACGATTTAATAATATTTCAATCAATTTTTCAAAAGATTCCAGGCTGTGTGGAGTTAGCCCAGAATTTCGTGCACATTTGAATTTTATTTTTCTGTGCTAACTTCACGGACCTTATTGTTTGAATTTATTCATGCGAAATGTATCGCTTTATATACAAAAGCGTTGAAAACTTCTATTCAGGGACGAACAATATCAAACTTTCCGTAGTTAACAGACAAACTTGGAGCTTTAGCTTTTCGAAAGATCATATCTTGCAGACACAGTGTGTTGCGTTGCGGTGAATGGTTGAAATAGTGAGACTCCTTGAAGTTTTCCGTTTGATTTACCCTTTGTTTTCATTATTTTCTCATGGCGCTGGTAGTAGACCCTATCAATTAGTTGGAGGGCGCCAGTTGTAAATGTATACATTTACATGTTCTCGATGCGCTCCAGGTTGAGATGAGTAGGTGGTAGTTTGGCCTGGTTGTGTGAATAGGTGTGCAATACACATGATGTATTCATGACATCCAACCAGACTCTACCACTACTGTGTGGCCTGATTGACGATGATTATAAAGGGTGGTTCGAATAAACAGCTCCTTCAGAGAGGGATATGTAACATTCGACGAAAAGTTGAATATTGTTCCCTGAATAAAAATCTTCAGTGAATAATTTCATTAAAAAATAAAAGGGGACTGAAAACTTCGAATTGATCTCTTTTAAAGTACTGTTTCGGTTAGGAATTCATTTATCCCAACGTTGATTCTACTACTGGAAAGGAACCATTTCATCCAAAACAAACGGGCGATTTTTTAAAACACAACTATATTGAACTGCTAGGATATAGGCCGCAGTCGGCGTCGATTTTCCTGCACTGATTATGATATTTCACTTGCAAAGAGCCCCCCTTCTTCTTCAAGAAGCAAATGTTCGACCTACACCCTGTACTATGGTGGAAAGGTTTGAAAAAAAGCAGCAGAACATTCCTTTATAGACTCTATTGTGCCTACATAAAGCTGATGAGTCGAACTTCAGCTTCGTGCAACTCAAAATAACAAATAAATTGAGCTGGGAAAGGTGTACGAAGGTTGGGTGTACAGAATGTTCTATTAACAGAAAACAGAAAAAAATGACGTTTATGTTCAACTCAAACTGACAGTATCGATACAGAGAAATCAGACCGAACAATATTTTTTATGTAAACGTATTTTTTTCCATTTTAATGTTTGTTTTTCGTTTTCTTTTTTCAACCATGTTAAAAATATATCTTATTTTTGTTTATGTAAGTTTCATTTCATGTGGAGTTTTAAATATCAAGTGGCTGAAACTCATTTTGGCCTGGACGGTTTTAACCACCTATCGAAATCGTGCCAACCGTGGACCGAGATGTCAAGTTCTTCAGTAAGCTCTGAACTAGTCATTCGCCCAGTTGAACGAACTTGTTTGGTAACTTGTGTGCACATTATCATCAGTTCTCGAGGTTGAAGGACATCGCGGATGTTCCTCGTCCTTAAATAACTCATTTTCACTTTTGTATCGCCCTTTCTACTTGAAGTATAAATTTATCACATTGGCCTCATCTGTATGTATGATTTTAATATTTCATGAGATTTTTTAGCACTTTTTCCAACTTGAATTAGATCTTAATGTGTTGCTCGAGATCCATGTTTCATGGTAAACACGACTTTTAGAAACTAGTTATAATTTTATATTAGTAGAACAGACTTCACAAAGAACAAAAAAGTATTAACTTCCGGAAAGAATAGGATTCGAAAACTGGGGATACTTTGACATTGCGAGTTTTTTCAACATATTTCGGGGCATCTTCAGCACTCGTGAGAAATCGTAAAATATGTGATTTGACATCTAACCGTTGTTTCGACAGTTATGTCGTAACGTTCGACACGTGTAAATGCAGTTAGAAACACGTTGTGAAAGAGGGTTAGATCGTACAGAAAAAGGGGGGGTTAGAAATTAAAGGGACAATAGTGATGCCGTTCTCAATGACGCAGTAGGTGCATTAAATCAGGTTGATAACATAGACTTCCTTGTATAATGTATAGAATTCCAAGAAGGGTTCTCCTTGAAACTCAGAGTGGGCGGAGGGGATCCCCTGGAAATATACACCTCTGGATTTTGATTTCACCGGTTCTCACCCCCCCCTCACTTGTTTGAACACACTATGATGTTCGCCAATTGCCCATTAGCTGCTGAAGGAGGTTGACGATTGATTCGGAGATGCCATACAGGTTCAGCACTTTCAACAACCAAGAGTGGGGCACCGAGTCGAAAGCCTTACGATAGTCGATCCAGGCCACGAACATATTCCGTAGTTTTTTCCGGGCATGCTTCGTTTTTATGAAGTCTTCAACGAGGAGTTCCTTGCATCCCTTCGCACCTTTTTGGCATCCATTCTGCTCGTGAGCCAGTATGTCGTTCGCCTTCACATGGGTATTGATATACGTAGCAAGTAAACCCATCAGTATCTTATAAAGTGTGGGAAGGCAAGTGATGGGCCTGTATTTGTACGGGTCTTCAGTCACAACATCTTTTGGTAATATAAATATTATACCCATTGTAAGGCACTCACGGACCGTTGAAAGGATCGTTAATGCTTTCTGAAACAACGTTGCCAAGATGTTGTGGGCTTCAAGGAAATACTTCCACAAGTAACTGTGTACTCTGTCTGGCCCTCGTGCCGCCCAGTTAATTGCTTTTTCAAAAACAGATGCGATATCTATGACGATATAGTGATTGGTTCCATATGGTATTAAGGTGTTTTCTGTTCAAGTACTGCCATCCAGTGGGCGTCCTCATCATGAGGATAATTTTTGGACCATATATCTTTCCAAAACCCCTGCATGGTTTCTGGACTGGGTGGAGTACCAATCCATTTCTCTATCCCACCAGGTTGCGAAAGAACTGTTTTTGGTTCTTGTAATACAGGTTGTTATTCCTGAATCTCTTGGTTCTCTCGTTGTACCTACGTGTTCGGTTACCCATAACATTCATCTTTTGTTTCATCCTCTTACATATGGTGTTGATTTTATCTCTAAATGCTGGATCTCTTATTACTTTATTCATGGCTCGATAGTATTTAGATAAGTGTGCATTATTCCTATTTTCTTTCTAGTGGTAACGATATTTTTTTTTCCTCCTCCGTGGCAGCTGATCTTCAACAGCCGTTCTTCTTTCGAACGTAGGTATAGTCCCATACCTCTCGCACACAGTGACGGCGCCCACGTACACGATATCTTAGAGGTCAGTAAGAGATGCGACATCTAGGAGGGAGTCTGCGATCAAGTTGTTCATTTGACTCACCGTCTATTCCATTGCACGCGATTGACTCATTCGAGGGATCTTGGGTCGCTCTTCTGGGGCCTTTACTGCATACATCAGAAGGTTCTTCCGGAATATATCCCTTATGTGTTCTACTTTTCCATCATTGGATATGTCTTCAGAGTTATCTGGACTCGCTGGGGGTTGGGTAATTCAGCCGGGTTGTTCAGTTGTATGACGAAAGGCCAGCATTGTTTTTTTAATCACATCAACTTCCGCCTTTGACATCTTTTCATTGTCTTTGATCCTCCATCTCACTCTATTGACGAGCAACTGAGCGTAAGCAGGCCTTTGTGGGTACATATCGTTCGATATTCCGGTTATTAGCTGACGGTAGGTCTTACTACACTCATTTCCCAGGTGCATAGCAATGGAATATGGTAGCTTTATTGAAACATTATCTTGCTCTGTCTATCGCGTGCACCAATCCCGTGGGGTCCCGGTGGAGCCTGCGAAGGGCTCGAACCCTGAACTCCTTCTCTAAATCGAGGTGCTGGATCCGGCCTTGCGGTACTATCTCGAAGGGGAGCGCTGTTTTGTTCCGCTTACCCCTTCCACAGGCTGATCCTCCTGACGGCTCCGAGAGCGGACAGCCCGCATCCCCTCTAGGCCCTGTTTATTTCTCCTTGTTACTGGATGAGCAACTACGATTCATTCACCCCCAGGTTGCCAACCTAGGAAGGAAGTGGGCATCGGATGTTCTGTGTTGGAATTTTTTAACGTTATCACATCTGTTTGTTATTGTTCGTTGCTTTCTCGAAATTAGAATACCCCGATATAGCAGGTTTGGATGCTGAGAAGCAAAATGTGGCACTGATGGGTTTCTAATAAGGACGAAACTGCAGTCGTTTCTCGGCATCCGGCTTGGTTGCACTATTGTGGCTCCTAGGGGCTGTGTGCATGGCAGGCAGATTCGAGAACTAGTTTCTGTCAGGAAAGATTATTTATTGATGAACAGATTTTTGAATAATTCTGAATAATTCTTCTCATCTATATATATCATATATATATATATATATATATATATATATATATATATATATATATATATATATATATATATATATATATATATATATATATATATATATATATATATATATGTGAGATTTTGAGCAAACTTGAGGAGTCTTCATATGTAAACTTGAGAAAAAAGAATTATTTGAAAAAATTCGTAGATCAATGAATAATCCTTCTTGATCAGAGTTAGTTCCCTAATCTGCACGCCATGCGCGCAGCCCCAAGAGCTACAATCGTGCAACTAAGCAGGATGCCGAAAAATGAAGCAGCAGACTGCAGTTCGGCCCTTATTAGGAGCTCATCAGTGTCGCATATCGCTTCTTAGCGTCCTATCAAGCTACATCTGGGTACCCTATCGACTCCAGAAAAAACGCATCCCGTACATACGTACGAGAGTCGCCCTCTATGGACCGAGACGGCGATCCCGCTACCAGACTTCGAGAAAGATACAAACAATAACAAACAGATGTGACAACGTTAAAAATTCCAACACTTGGATACATCTTTCACCGCTCCGTGAATCACACCAACGGTACAAAACGATCGAAAAAATTCCGTTGTAATTGTGCTCTGGGCCTCTTTTTCCGAGATTAAACCTCCCGTCGGTAAATATTTCATGGACAAATATCTTCCACGACAAACTTCGCGAGGAGTCTACATATGTAAACTTGAGACAAAAAGAATTATTCAAAATTCCGTAGATCAATGAATAATCCTTCCTGACAAGAACTAGTTCCCAAATCTGCCAGCCATGCACGCAGCCCCAAGAGCCACAATCGTGCAACTAAGCAGGATGCCGAGAAATGAAGCAGCAGACTGCAGTTCGGCCCTTATTAGGAGCTCATCAGTGTCGCATATCGCTTCTTAGCATCCTATCAAGCTACATCTGGGTACCCTATCGATTCCAGAAAGAACGCATCCCGTACATACGTACGAGAGTCGCCCTCTATGGACCGAGACGGCAATCCCGCTACCATACTTCGAGAAAGATACGAACAATAACAAACAGATGTGAGAATGTTAGAAATTCCAACACTTGGATACATCTTTCGCCGGTCCGTGAATCACATCAACAGTACAAAACGAGCGAAAAAATCCCGTTGAAATTGTGCTCTGGGCCTCTGTTTCCGAGATTAAACCTCCCGTCGGTAAATATTTGATGGGACAAATATCTTCCACGACAAACTTCGCGAGGAGTCTACATATGTAAAGTTGAGACAAAAAGAATTATTCAAAATTCCGTAGATCAATGAATAATCCTTCCTGACAAGAACTAGTTCCCAAATCTGCCCGCCATGCACGCAGCCCATAAGAGCCACAACAGTGCAACTAAGCAGGATGCCGAGAAACGAAGCAGCAGACTGCATTTTCTCCCTTATTAGGAGCTCATCAGTGTCGCATATCGCGCATCCTATCAAGCTACATCGGGGTACTCTATCGATTCCATATATATATATATATATATATATATATATATATATATATATATATATATATATATATATATATATATATATATATATATATATATATATATATATATATATATATATATATATATATATATTATACATATATAGCATCATCAGACAATGATATCAATGTATCCCCAGAAAAATGTAGTGTACGGACCTTAGTCAAGTAACACTGAATGTTACTCATTAATAGTTTCCTTCGTGTGAATAGGTGAATATTACAGTTATATAAACAAATAAATAAAATATGAAATGAGATTCTGAGCAGTATAAACTGAAGAGAAAACCTATGACTCTACCTCATTTTTTTCGGAAAGAAACCTACGAAGAATATTACAAGATTTGATGAGTGTTATCTTTTGTATTTGTTCAAACAAATTTTCTTCAGACCCAAAATCTCAATATTTTTGTGAAGATTCCTAGGAATAACACCTGTTGTGGAAATAATAATCGATAGAATAAAATTTCTTTTTATTTTCCACATTTTTCAATCTTGTCGCCAAGCATCATTCATTTAGAAATTTTTTCATTGTATTCATTCTGTGTCGGGTATAGCAATATCAATTATACAAGTAATTTGATTCTGTTCATCAGTAAGAATGATATCTGTTCTATTGTGTTTACAGCTCTGTTGCAAAGAATTGTTCTATCAAAATAAAGTTTATATTTGTCATTTTCACAAATAATCTCAGGCTCATATTTGTAAAATTTTTTTCTTTTTGGGAATTAGGTCATGTTTAATTCCTAGATTAAAATGAATAATATTAGCGACGGCATTATGTCTTTCTAAATAATCTGTTGAAGCAAGGACTGAGCAAGATGATAATATATGAAAAACTGTTTCTGAAGAACAGAAACATCTACGGCAAGAATCATCTATATTTTGTTTGATGATGTGTTTTCTATAATTCCTCGTGAAAACAACCTGATCCTGGATCGCAATTGCCAGGCCATCTGTTTCAGCAAACAATTCTCCTGGAACTTACCATTTTATATATATATATATATATATATATATATATATATATATATATATATATATATATATATATATATATATATATATATATATATATATATATATATATATATATATATATATATATATATATATATATATATATATATATATATATATATATATATATATATATATATATATATATATATATATATATATATATATATATATATATATATATATATATATATATATATATATATATATATATATATATATATATATATATATATATATATATATATATATAATATAATAGTGCTGCGTGCATGGCGGGCAGATTTGAAACAAGCTCTTGTCAGGAGGATTATTCATTGATCTACGGATTTTTGAATGGTTCTTCTTGTCACCCGATTACATATATATATATATATATATATATATATATATATATATATATATATATATATATATATATATATAGCAATATCAATTATATATGTTATTTGATTCTGTTTATCATTAAGAACGATATCTGGTCTATTGTGTTTTACAGCTCTGTTGCACAGAATTGTTTTATCAAAATAAAGTTTATATTTGTCATTTTCACAAATAATCTCAGGTTCATATTTTTGAAATTTTTTCTTTTGGGAATTAGGTCATGTTCAATTCCTATATTGAAGTGAATAATATTAGCGACGGCATTATGTCTTTCTAAATAATCTGTTGAAGCAAGGACAGAGCAAGATGATAATATATGAAAAACTGTTTCTGAAGAACAGAAACATCTACGGCAAGAATCATCTATATTTTGTTTGATGATATGTTTTCTATAATTCCTTGTGAAAACAACCTGGTCCTGGATCGCAATTGCCAAGCCTTCTGTTTCAGCAAACAGTTCTCCAGATACTAACCATTTATTCGATGCAATTTCATCAATATAATCACTTTTCAATTCTTTAGGGTGCTTTTCGTGTAATTCCTTCTGCATCCAACTTTCTCTTTTAGAATTATCATCAAATATATCAAAATCTACCTTTTGCATTGTCAAGTTCAGAGGTGTAAGATTATAATCTGAAGCAACAACAATATCATGTAATTTAGACGTTCTCTGTTTATCATGAAAATGGGAACGTAGATGAAAAATCTGTTTACTTTGAAGATTATTCAAATCAATTAATCCACGACCTCCAAGATGTCTAGGTAGTGTAACTCTCTGAACAGCTGACTTTGGGTGGTGCTTATGATATTCACAGAGCATTTTCCTCGTTTGACATTGTAATTCATTTAGATCAGTTTTAGACCATTTAATAATTCCAAAAGAAAATGTAAGAATAGGAACAGCATAGGAGTTGATAGCTTTGAAAAGGTTTTACTAGTTAAATAACTCTTGATGATAATTCTTAGTCTTTTGTAATATGAACTTCTAATAATTTCTTTAGTGTTGCTATGGTTAATTGTCTTCTCTTGACAAAATCCAAGATATTTATATGTATCTCCTTGATGCATTGGCTCGATTTCGATATTGGAAATCTTTATATAATCAGAGGTGATCTTTCCTTTTTCAATAGAAAGATTTTTACATTTTGGAAGCCCAAATTTCATATGAATATCATTGGAATAGTTGAAAGTAATCTCAAGTAGACTTTTAAATGAGATCTGGTTCCGGCATATAATTTAATATCATCTAAATAAATTAAGTGACTTCATTTGAATTCAGTTAATAAACTCTTTATTTTGAAGCCGAAACTAGTAGCATTTAATTCATGAGATAATGGATTTAGGCAAAGACGAAACCAAAGAGCACTTAAAGAATCACCTTGAAAAATGCTTCTTTTGATTGGAATTACTTCGGATTTTAACGATTGTTTTGAAATATTTAAATGAAGATTGGTTCTCCAATTTTTCATTACGAATTCAAGAAAATGACGAAGTGTCTTCTCAATTTTATAAATTTCCAAAATTTCTTGAAGCCATGAATGGGGAGAACTGTCAAAAGCCTTTTGGTAATCAATGAAGGCTGTATGAATATTTCTCTTCTTAGTTTGAGCTTGATTCAAAGCAACAGAATCAATTACAAGTTGCTCTTTAGTACCAAGGTGTTTTTTCTACATCCTTTTGATGTTCGGAAAGAATATTATAATTCTCCAAATGTGCATAAATATTTTGGGTAATACATGCAGTTAGAATTTTATATATTGTTGGAAGGCAAGTAATTGATCTATATTGAGACGGATCAATAGTATTATCACTTTTCGGTTTTAAATAAGTAATTCCTTGTGTGAAAAATAAAGGAGTAGCTGAGGGGTTCTTTATTATGAATGAAAAATATTCAGCCAATTTTTCATGAACGCAAGAGAATTTCTTGAACCAAAAGTTATGAATACCATCAACACCTGGAGATTTCCAATTTTTTGTGTGTTTAATAACTGATGTTATATCTTCGTTTGAAAATTTTTCAAATTGCATGCATTCTATTTTAGAAAATCGAGACCTTTCATTTAAAATCCAACTTGCATTGGAATTATGTTGCCTTGGCACCGCCCAAATTGAAGACCAATAATCAGTTAAAATATCAATTTTAGGAACTCCATTTCCAGAAATATTTTCATTTGAACCTGAAATAAATTTGTAAAAATGTTTTTCATTATTTTTGAATAGTTTGTTTTGGAATTTTCTATCTGAATTTATTTTATATTCACGTAGTCTAATAGAGTATACTGAAAGTTTTTGTTTTAAATTATCGATGTATTCTATCAATTGTCCATTACTTATCTCATTATTTTTATGGGTTTTATTTTTGAGGAATATTTTTCCAATATGTGCCATAAGTTTTTTGATCGATTACCTCTGGAATATTGAGTCAATCTTCCTAAATCACATCTGATAGAAGAAATTTTACCTTCTAACCTTTTTTGCCATGAAGGTTTTTCTTGATATTATAATTAGATCCAAAATTTTCTAATTTGTATCCAGAATGTTTAACTACTGTAATAGCGGCACAATATATAATCAGATGAAGTGTATAGATATTCATTACTTTAACAAGTTGCTTTGGAAGAATATTCTCATTAAGCACGTTTATACAATCGAAAATTTTCTTTGAATAATGAATTTTAGGAAGTTTAGGTCTTAAAGTTGGGTCAATATTTTCAAATAAATTCATTTGATTGAGAAATAAATTTTCTATATCTTTGTTATCATTATTTTTAGATGAATTTTCTGATTTATTTTCGATGCTTTTCATGAATGGGACTAGGTTTTCATCTGAAACTTCAAAATTTAAATGTTCTTCTTGTTGAACGTTGTTTTAATTGATTTTAATTCTGATTCAGATATAAAGTTTCTATTTTCAATATACCGTCTTTGATTCGCAATGCTTTGTTCTGAAATACAGCAATTGGGGAATTTTCTTTGAACATATTATATAGTTTAGACATATACCCTTTTTATTTGTTCCATTATTTGTTATTTTGTAATAACAAAACATAATGAATTTATTCATTTCATACGTCCATTTCATGCGTTTTAGTTTTTAATAATTTTGTGAAGATCTGAATTAGGTGATGAAGTTATGATAAGATTAGAGTAACAAGGTGATTCTACATGATTTTGAAAACAGTCATCAAAACTTTTGTTGTTTGAAGAATAGACAGAACAAGTAGAAATGTCAGAACCCTTAGATTTACTTCGTGTATGATATGAATGTATAGTTTTTAAAATATTATTCCTACCTTCATTTAAGTTGTTTACCTTATCATCATATTCAAGATTAACGGGCTCAGAAACAATTTTCTTTGCAACGTTACCTGAATCAGATGATATGAAAGTTTGAGAATCTGATGGTCCTGCATCTAAACGATCTTGAGTGCAGATTTTGAAGTTCTTCTCCAAGAAATATCTATTATATGAATCGCTAGGATATTTTGGTGGATTATATTCATCATCGGATTCATATTCATATGAAGTATTCATTTTTGGAATTCGAAAATTTGACAGTTGTCAATAATATATTTCATAAAACGTTTTCCTCAAAATGAATCAATAAAGGTAGGAAAATTTTATGTGTACCTACTCTTAATAACTTAAAAATACTTATCTGAAAAATATAACTAATTTAAATATCTAAAACTTTTCAAAATTCAAAATTTTAGCAGTGATGTTCATTTATGGAATAATTGTATATATATATATATATATATATATATATATATATATATATATATATATATATATATATATATATATATATATATATATAAATATAATAACGAGTTCCAGAACCATCACCATTCTGAAGAAAATAGTTGAAATATAGGTTGTTTTCAAAAAGAATTTTAAGTGTTCGAAAAACATAAATGGCGACGAGGATGGGATATTCTCATTAAGTGCAAAAGCAGTTACGTGAATTCCAATTCTTTGGAGAATAACCGGAACCAGAACATAATAGCTTACTCTCCAGTTACAGTGGTGTAAACGTGCGAAACAAATTATCAGCCCCAACTCGTAGTAACCACAGAGGAAGAATTCGAACAGGCTTAACATCTAGGCGTAGCGAACCAGATCCCGTTCGGAACAATCAAAAAAAACCATGAGTACAAGTGCTTATGTTCCTAGTTTCACAGTTTCCTAGCTTAAAATCCCTTTTTCCTAACCCGGACAAAGTAGATTACCGAACCAAACAAACCAAACAAGCAAACATCTACAAAATTGATGTTTTAGTTGAAAAACTGTCTAACTTGAACATTAATCGATCCGAAAGTTCAAAAGAACAAGACGAAATGCGACCAATTTTCAACACGATTTAATTCAGGTGATGCTATCATTAGAACATATTGTTTGGAAATGATTAAAAGTAAATTCATAAACAAAGCAGCAGATGAGTTTTACTCTTCTGATGTAGCTGACACGTGGATCGCTTTAAAAGAATTGTTAATAAACAAATTCGGCGACTGAGTTAGTTTAGAAGTCCTAAAGAAGGAATTCCAGTTCTTAAGAAAATCATTTCACGAAAATATGTTCGATTTTATAGAGTGAATTAAAGCCTATAAAATACGGATAACCTATAGGATAGACGCTGAAGTTACTTTTACCCCAGGGAGTAAAATGCTTCAAATAGATTTAGTTGAAGGATTACTTAAAAATGACCTTGCAAGTGACGTTTCCATTGAATTACAAATATTTATGCTAACAACCCCTAATTTAAATTTCGACTTACCAGTTCAGATGGTAGAAAACTATCTAATGCAGAAAGAATAATTGAATCTTATTCGAAATGATTTTAAAAATCACAAAAAACAACAGGGTCAATATTTTCCCTCAAAACCAATTCAAATGACACAAAAGAATAAACAATCCATTCCACATTATGGAAAACATTCCTAAAAACAAACAGGTATTTGGTAATCAACCGAAGCCTACAAATGTATTCAAACCAGGGAATACAACACCCTATTTTCAACCAACTCCTATGTCAGCACAAAACCATAGAAACTATCCCGAGAAAAGACCATATGAAATGTCTTCTGAAACTATTTAAAATCCAAATAAAATGAGGACAAAGCATAAATTTTTCAAATCAACTCAACCTCCTAATTTTATCTCAGAGGAATTAACTAATAAACAAGAAAAGGAATATCAAGAAAACCCCCAAGAAGAATATAAAGAAGAGAGTGATAATCTTTTCGATTCCGAATTAAATGAGTATAATGATTCCCAATTATGGGAATATGATGAAATTTTCTCAACCAGCCTTAGACAAACCGTGGATTTAAATAGCGTGCACGAAAAAATCAAGTCAACATACCCTATATTATATTAAACATTCAAATTTTTAATCGATAGTGGCTGTTCAGTCTATTTGATGGACCCACGATTGGCATATCAATATTTTCCAAATCAAATTCATTCAGAAAATACTTCTTTATGTACCCCACATGGCTCCGAAATGAGTAACGAAAAAGTGGAAATGTCTTTAAATAATTTTGGTATAAATGCAACTCATCCTTTTGTCTTATATAAGTTCCAAACCCTTGATGATGGACTTGTTGGATTTGAATTTCTTGAAGAAAATGGTTTTGTAATAGATTTACAAAAAAGACTATTGGTTGGTGAAAATTGTGAAATCCCAATATTTTTCCGAAATGTTATATTATAACACCTAGAGATCATTATCCTATCGATTTAAAACATTTAACATCAAAATTAGAAATCGATTAATAAAAATATTCAATGTTACGAAAAATATTTACAACTTAGAATTCTATTAAACAATTGAACATTATATCAGAACAAAAGATGAAATTCCAATTCATTCAAATATTTAAAGATAACCAGAGAAACACCGAGCAGAAATCGAAATGCAAATTGAAGACATGTAGAAAAAGAAGATAATTAGACGAAGTATCTCTCCATGGTCTTTCCCGGTCGTAATGGTTAAGAAAAAACTTGATCAATCCGGAATTCAAAAATGGAGAATGGGTATCGATAATAGACTAATAAATTACAAAACAAAAGAAGACAAATGTCCACTACCTCAAATAGATTCTATTCTTGATAAACTTAAAGGTGCCAAATATTTCACTTTACTTGATCTAGCAAGCGGATACCATCAAATACAATTAGACGATGAATCAATTGAAAAAACTGCATTTACAATTGAGAACGGACTTTACGAATTTTTACGAATGCCGTTCGGCCTAAAAAACACACCAGCGACTTTTCAACGATTAAAGAATAACATTTTGAAAGATTATATCGGTAAAATATGCTGTGTCTATATGGGTGACATAATTAATTCTTCAAAATCTGGAGAACAACATCTAGCAGATATACATACTTTGTTATTAAAAATTGCAGATGAAAATTTAAAGATTCAGTTAAATAAATGTGAAATTTTTAAGACTGAAATCGAATTTTCAGGTCATATTGTAACACCTTAAGGAACTAAACCTAATCCTTGAAAGATCGGAATTATTAAGAACTTTCCTCTACCGAAAAATGCTAAAGAGATTAAATCTTATTTAGGTTCGTTAGGGTATTATCGGAAATTCATGCCGAATTTTGCTAAAATCACGAAACCAATGACCAAATATTTACGTGAAGATGCTGAAATGAAGTTAGATGACAAAAAATATGTAGAAGCTTTTCAAATCAGTGAAAATTTACTAATAAATAACCCTATATGAATTAATCCTGATTTTAATAAACCTTTTTGTTAAACAAAAGACGCTTCAGGACATGCGTTAGGAGCTATTTTGTCAGGGTACACCACCGAATGACCTACCTATTGCATATGCCAGTAGAACTTTGAATGATGCATAAACTCGATACTTAACAATTGAAAAAGAACTTCTTGCTATAGTTTGGCAACGAAACATTTCCGCCGTTATTTTTTTGGCGCAAAGTTTACTATCTATTCTGACCATAAACCCCTTGTATGGCTGAATTCATTAAGAGAGCGCAACTCTCGTTTGATGAGATGGAAATTAACACTCGAAGAGTTTAACTATGAAATCGAATATAAGAAAGATTTAAATAACAAGGCAGATGCATTATCTGGATTAAAAATAGATTCAAAATATATGCATGCTTTAGGAGACGAAATTTGTTCAGTAATACCACAAGTTAGTGCTGTAGATTTGGAAATGAACCAACAATAATTAGACGAGTTAATAAAACGTGTAAGTGACGAAAATGATAATCCACAATCGGATACTCAAACTGTCCTCAGTAATGAAGAAATTCTAATATTAGAAATACCCTACTCAGAACACCCTGTAAATTGTGCGAAGAATCAAGTTATCTTTCTTCCTACTACCAAGGCATATCATACCTTGAAAAAAAAATCTTTTGACAGCAAAACGCGTTATACCGTAGCTATTTCAGAGAGTGACGATTTCATAAAATTTATTAAACAATATCTGCAACTAAAAACATTGTATTCTATACATTCCAGACAAAAGAACCTAGAAAAACCTTTTATTCAACTTTTGCAAATGAATTTAAAAGCACAAAGGTTTAGTCTTAGAATATGTAATACTTTTCTAGAAGATGTTTTTGAACTAACAGATCTACAGGAAAAAGTAGAAATGTATCACATAAATAAATCAGGACATAGATACATGAATGAAAATATCAATGCCATAAAACGCAAATTTGTCAAAGAAAAAATACGAGCATACCCCGATAGATCAATATTCAAAAACAATCCAGTAGGAGAAAAATCCTTTTTACATCTATATGTTTACTATGCAAAAATCTAGATGTTGGACGATAATAGATTCATTTTCCAGATTCGCGCAGTGCTACCCCTTACTTCAAAAATCTGCAATCGAAATCAGGAATAAATTGATACAATTCATGAGTAATCATGGTATACCAGAAAAAAAACTTGCGATAACAAGAATTATAAGAATTTGCTGAGACGCATAAAATCAACCTTCATTATACAACGAATTATAACCCCGAATTCCAACGCTCTTATTGAAAGATTTCATTCTTCTTGGATTGAATAATTAAGATGCTTATTGGAAGAAAAATTGCATTTAGCAGCTAGATTGGCACGTGTAGTTTTAAGTTACAACAATTTTTCTCACTCATCTCTAAATTACACTACTATGCGAATAATTAAAGGAGACTTGCATTATTCGATACCCTTAGAGAAAACTGCTGATGAAAAAATAAATTATTACGTGAAAACCTATCAAGAAAACATGAAAGAGATAAACGAAGTAGTGCAAGGTTCCATAGATAAAGCCGCACTATACAGCGAAAAACTCAATGTTGGTCGCCAAGCAGATGAACGAATAAATGAATACAATGACATTTATTCAAAATCACCTATACAAGCAAAAATGGACCCTTTGTTCAAATAGAGACCAATTCAGATTATCATTGATATTAAAGTACAGAATCCTCAAACTAAGCATATTTATCACAAAACCAGAATAAAACAAAGAAAATCTGATTAATTTCATTTAATTTACAGATGGAATTTTAGAAATGGATTCCTGTACTTTTCCTACCTTCCCTACTATCTATTGAAGTAACTCAATTGAAACACAATTTAGTACCAATATAGTTAGGAAAAACCTATATTGCTACACAAGCCAAACACCTCATATTGCATTATGATGTTTCAGGAGCTTCTAAACTCCTAATCTTATAAAATAAAACCATTACTCAACTTGAGAAAAATAATAAGTTCACCGAGCCTGCACAGCAATACTATAAGGTAGCCGTACGAATTATTGAAAATAATAATCGTACATATCAAAACATGATGTATAGAAATAAAACTAAACGAGGACTTATAAATCTTGGAGGCTCAATAGCTAAATTTCTTTTCTGAACCTTAGATGCCGATGATGAAAAAACATATAAAAATTATTTTAAAGCTATTCAAGCAAATGAAGAAGTCGTTCAAATAAATCAAAACAAAATTTTACATGTTATTATTAACATGCAAAAACAATATGTTGATAAGATAAATCACCTAATTGAAAAATTTGAAAATATCAAAACTACTAGTGATTCACTTCTCATGTTACATCTAATAATTTTACAATCCCAAGGAATTGAAATGACCCTCAATAAACTAGAAAACGCAATAAGTTTTGCTAGACTACATCTGTTACACGAAGATATAATACCACTCAAAAATTTGACGTATGTCTTATCCAATAAGAAATGGAAACCTTTCAAACACATAACAGATTTTTACTCCCTCTGTCCAACCAAAGTAATTATTGGAAAGGATAAATTACTGTTCTTAGTCACAGTACCTATACTCAACTTCAAAGAATATGGCTTGTTCCATTTACGTAACCTTCCTTTCTGAAATACCTTTATTCCTACCATACAACCTAATGTACTTGTACAGGAAGAAATAATAAAATGGGAATTATGAGAAATCTACCCAATCGCAAAACAAGAAAACTTGACACCAAGCTCCAAATGCCTAGAATATTTGTTCAAGAAACTGGAAGAAAATTGTACTAGAGTTCCAACACCTATGGTAACCGACTTATACCAATTAGAGGATAGTTCCATCGTTAGTCAAAATAACACATGGATATTCGAACACTGTCAAGACCCTGTAGAAGGACTTAAAGTACCTACAATAAGTATATTAAAAAGCTCATGCATGATTACAAACTCACAGAAGAATATCGATCCAATCAACACTGTTGAACTCATAAGAATTATAGAGTTATTACCACTTAACATGACCACAATCCAAGAAATACCAGAAGAGAAGCTTCTAGTAGAAGAAATACCTACCCTGAAGGATCTGTACCAATGGGCACCACATCCAACAACAATAGCCTAGACAACGGCAATAATTATGTTTATATTAGTTATAACCCTAATAGCAGTATTGTTCTTTGTTATAGAAGATACCTGCTACCTAATAATAATTTTCGTAAACTCCCTTCCTCGGTTCCACAAAAAGGGGAGGAATTACGAGTTACAGAACAATCACCATTCTGAAGAAATTCTGACAAGACGGAAATCATTTTATCAATATGACAGCCTGTGATAATTTATGTTTATATGTGAGTTTGGTGGTCCTATTTGTTGTGTAGAGAAAAGTAACTTTTCAACCAAAGGATTAAGCAAGAAATAAGACCTGTAAGATTTTGCTCATTACCAGAAATCAAACATCTGACAGAGAAACTGATGAGAGACATGAAAAATGAACATTTCTATATTACACAAAGAAACATGCTCCCCGTGGAAACTTTATACACAAGACTAAAAGATAAACTAAAGATGTGAGAAGAGTCGAATATTGTTTATGGAATTCCATGTCTGGACTGTAGCAAAAAATACATATGTCAAACCTCACAATTGATCAAAAATAGAATCACCGGTCATAAAAGTGACACAAATAATTACCCCCACAGACGCGCCTTGCCGCACACAGTAATGCAGAAGAATATAATATTTCTGGAAAATCTTGGAAATTTTGTTAGTGAGGCTGTAAATGTAAGAAGTGTGACAAATCTTTTTGGAACCACTTGGCCTGGCAAATTGACATGGCTGGAGTGATTCTCATCTGGAGGTTCAGGAACATTATTCAGCAAAGCTTATTAGCCATTTTTCGACAAAATTTTTGTGAATCTGTTTTTTGCCGAGGACCTCATAGATGGATTTGTGATATCACTTATTCGCTGGTTCATTGCAATGACAAAGTTCATTTTAGTTTTTCTTGGAACCAAAAGGTTCCAAAAAGATTTGTCACACATCCTTACATTTACAGCCTCACTAACAAAGTTTCCAAGATTTTCCAGAAATATGACAACGTTTAGGTGGCCAACAGCATTCTGAAAACTAGTAGATGGCTCTTTTCAAAACTGAAAGATCCCACCCGATTCAAAAAACGGTATAATGTCATTTACTATATTCCGTGTGGTAGCTACAATGCAGCATACAACAATACAGCATTTAGATAAGCGTCTTACTCAACACCGAAGTGACTCAAGGTTGCATCCGGAGAAATGTGGTCTGGCAAGATATGTGCATTCAAAAGGACATGTAATGAAGTACGAGGAAACGAAAATATTGGACTGCCACAAAAGAGACAAGAACAGAGTGTTTTTGGAAATGTGCCATATTAACGAATCACTGGGTCCCTTAATCTACGAAAAAACACCGATATGAAAAAATTGAACAACATACTTGGATTTGACAAGATAATGAAACATGCCAATCGTTACTATCGAATTTATGAATAGGTGTCCATTAATGTTGTCGTGTACAGAGCAAGTACTCGATCGATTGGTCTATAGTGCTCGACAGTCGGAGCAGGCAGAACAGATCTGGATCGGTTCTCGATCTCTCAGTCAAGATAAAAACTCAAGTAAAATGTGTGGTTATATCTGAACTTTTTCGTTTCGATGTGTGGTCCTCCAATTCTGTAAAATAATGAAATAATTTTGAATTGGTATGAAAAATATGATAGTATATTATATAATAATTGTGAATTGCTATGAAAAATATGATAGTATGTATGGAGTGATCTATGCCCTTCCTATGCCTCAATTTATTGAATTTTTCATAGCTATAAGTGTATTTTTATTTTAGTTTAATGTCTATCTATCTACAGTTTGTGTCTCCTTACAGTCCCTAATGATGATACAAAATGTTACCGAAATATAGGTTTTTGCAGTTTTTGAGATATTCAGCCCAAATTTGGAATGCAAATTATTCTTTCTGACCTCGATCATTACACGTCCTAAATTCTAACTAGAATCTATAAGGTGTTTTTTTCCGGAGCCATGTCTTCTTTTGCACCCTCAAATTTTTTGCAGTAGGCCACTGATTAGCCTACAATCATATTTCGTCATCTTCGTTCGATTTAAAAACTGTTTTGATACTTGTAATTTTATCGTATTTCCAACCGTTCTCGAGCATAATATCATTAAACGATTGTATCCATTCTCTGAATTGAAAGCACTTCTAATTAAAAAATTACTAGTAGGTTTTGATTTTTTTTCATTGATTCATTTATTTGGACAGTTGATAAAGTTGACCAAGTGTTTGCTCGAATTGTTCTTTAAATTAACTTTTTGTTTTAAGACTTTTGAAGTTATTTCTGTAAGAAAAAATGGCTAATTTTTAATAACGCCGAATTGGCTGATATCCATCCCATGTACGGTCTGGCTGACGGAAACACAACAGAAACTAGGCGATTATATCAGGCGCGATTTCCAAATCGAGTAACACCAGATAGGCAAACATTTTCAAATATTCACAAAAGGTTGAGGGAAACAATTTTCTTACTGCAAATAATCATTTAAAAGGTGCAACTCAAACTATGAGAACTCCAGCTATTGAGGAAGCAGTTTTGAATTGTATTGATTTGAATCCTCATGTGAGTACAAGAAAAATTGGAAATTAGTTGAATATTTCACATGTTCTAGTTTGGAGGATTCCCTACGACTTTCTATTGTACCCGTTTCATATTCAATGCGTCCAAACTCTACTGCCTCGAGATTTCCTTCAAGGCAGAATTTCTGTCGATGGTTCTTAGTTAAAATTAGAGAGAATGCTCATTTTGATGTGAAATAATGTTCATAGACAAAGCTATTTTTCCAAGAACTGATTTCACAAATTTGATTGAAGAATCCCATTATCAAGAACAATTTTCACTAAATGTCTGGGTCGGAATAATTGTAAATTATTTGATTGGGCAATTTTTCTGCCTAGAAGACTGAAGGATCTCGCTTATCGGCAATTTCTTGAGGTGCAGTTACACTTATTGCTTGAGGATGCGCCACTTTTGGTGAGAAACAATGTGGTTTATGCATGACGGGGCACCAGCACATTACAGTGCAGAAGCTAGGGAATTCTTGAATAATACATTCAACAACCGATGGATAGGTAGGGGTGGGCCAGAACCATGGCCTTCTAGGATGAACAGGATGTTACATAATAGACAAAATGAATTATTCAAAAATTTGTAGATCAAGGAATAATCCTTCCTGAGAAGAGCTTGTTTCCAAATCTGTCCGCCATGCACGCTGCCCCCATGAGCCACAATAGTGCAACTATGCAGGGTGCCGAGGACCGAAGCGGCAGACTGTAGTTTTGCCCTTATTAGGAGCTCATCAGGGTCGTATATCGCTTCTATCAATCTACATCGGGGTACCCCATCGATTGCAGAAAGGACGCACCTCGTACATACGTACGCGTACGGGAGTCGTCCTCTATGGATTATCACAAAATACGCTCATGACGATTATCGATTTCGATGTTAAATTTTCCGATATTGTCTCACCGTTTCAAAACAGCAATGGTTTTCCAACCTCAAAACACGTGTTAGAAGAGTAAGTTAAAAAAAAAACTAATAAGGATTCAAAAATCGCTGAAAAAAGTGGAATAATTGAATATAATCTCACTAACCGACCTCCATAAGGGAGTTTAGATGTCTAATAATATATCATTATTATAAAAACCTTCAATTTTTTTTACAGTTTCTTCTGATAAACTATGACCCGATTTCGCGACAGTTGCAGATAAAACTCCATTTTCAGATTTGAGAAGTTTAGATTTTTTAGCTAAATATCTCATCACCACAAGCGTAATGCATCTAGATAAGTACTTATACCAGCTAAATTTAAAGCACATACACAGTTGTATATCGAATATTTGGGTCTTGACTCTGCCCTTTATTGTCTACTGTTCAGGTTATAGGACTTTTGAGAAAAGTAGTAGAACATTCTTTTCGGTTGTTTGCAAAATACGGTAATTACCTGATCAACAGTCTTTTTCAGGATAGTAGTCGAATATTCTCTCCAGATGTTTGCAAACTACGGTGCTTACCTGATCTACAGTCAGTCCTTCTGAGGATAGTCGTTCAGATTTTCATCGGTTTTTGCAACCTCCACTCATAGTTCGAACTACAGTCCTTTTTAGGATAGTAGTCGAATCTTCTCTACAGTGTTTGCAAAATAGGGTGTTTTCCTGATCAACAGTTCTCTTTAGGAAAGTAGTCGTATTTTCTTTCTAGCTTCATCGTTTTTATGAGATTTCTTTTTGACATTCAATTGTACTCCCCCAATTTCTAGTTACTTTTAATTGATTCGTTAAGTATTCAATAAAATATATAATAAAGAAAGATTAGATAGATGTGTGAATTTGTTCAGGAACCCCGGCAAAAAAGTGAATGTTGGAAAAAATCTTCGCAGAGTCTCAGATCGTTTAAGAAAAAGAAATCCACATCTGCAGAATGACGCAAGAATTTGCTCAACTTGTCGAAAAGAGACTTCTGCTTTAGACACAGGTGGTACCTGTGATCGTCTATTATAAAGTAAATAATGAGCTTAAACACAAGAATATGGTTTTCTGTCTGAAACAATACACAGCTGCTATGTATGCCATTCAAACGCTATTATTTCCAGGAATAAAAAAACTTGTTAAAAAAATTCAGAAAATTTATTATGTCACTGATGGTGCAAAACAACACTTTGAAAACAAATATCAAATTAGTAATTCAACGAGTCATTCCAAAGATTTTTATGTTGAAGCAGAAAGTCATTACACAGCAAATACACATGGAAAAAACATGTATGACGGAATTGGTGCTACCTTCAAAAAAGCAGCATTCAAGGCAAGCCTTACAGCAAAACCATCTGAAGCAATGTAAACTCCACAAGCATTATTCAAATGGGCAAAAAACATTTGAACAACATATCTTTTATCTACTTTGATAAAGTTCTTCATGGAAAATGAGACGAAAACTAAACCAAAGATTCTTGAATTGTCAAAGTGTACCTGAAATTTATAAAAACCATGGTTTTGTAGTTCAGAAAGATGGAATCCTTATAATCGAATAATTTTCTAATGATATGAAAAAATGTAAACGACTGGTCACCAAAGTAGATTAAGAAATAATTTAATAAAAACTTAAATCTAGATTTAAGTTGTGAAAATGATTAATAATAATATAATAATAATAATAACTTCTTTATTGGGTTCACAATAAACAATAACAACTCACAAAGGTGAAACCTGTGGTGAGTAAACTAGTTTTATTTATCGTTACATATTATTTTAAACCTAGAATAGAAATAACAGATCCATCGAGCTTCAAAATTATTCCAAAAACTTAATTAACCAGTTAATGTGAATTGAAGAAAATTTCTTCAAAAATTATTGTTCGCAGTAACAAAAACAAAACGACAACGAGTAGAAGATAATACTCATTCAAAATATAGACAGTATTAAATAAACAAAGTATAATATTTTATTTCGATATGAAAAGATCAAAAGTGTCAAAAACTCTTTTTTCTAAAATATAGATTACCGATTTTGAGGATGGTTGAGAATGAAAATATTTCAATTTTGATGTATGTGTAATTTTCTGTTCTAGAGTTTTTGAAATTTAAAGGGTTTCAACTCAATGATTCTGTGAAACAAATCCAACATAAATACTAAGCATTTATCAACTTCCTCACACTTTCTCTGTCTAAACTCATGAGCCATTTTCTTTTAAACATTTTCATATACTGTGTACTTTTCAAATCCGAAGTAAGAGTGTTGAAAATTCTGGAGGCAAGATCATAAAAACTTTTTTGGGCTACTGTTGTTTGAAATGTTGGAACCCGAAAAGACAACTGACAATATCTTGTATTTGCACCATGATTTAGAAGAGATTGGCATGGTGTATTTGATCTCAAATGCATTAAGATGGAGAAGCAGTATAATTGATATATATCCCATACATTAGCCAGATTATAAAGGAGCAGAGTAGGAAATTGAATATCTTTCAGTAACCATTTCTGTTGAATTACGAATTTGTTTAGTACGTTACTATATGCACCTCCCCAGGCTATCAACTGCTAACGCAGTTGTGACGAGTGCATGATACACGATTTTCATATGATTTCTATTTCCATTATGTTTGATAAGTGCTTGAACCTAGACACCAGTCCTCGCAGTTTCAAAATCAACCCATTTATGTGGCTTTTCCACTTCAAGTGCGAATCTAACATTATGCCGAGATATTTACATTCATCAGTACTAGGTATTTCAAAGGTGGGACCATCTTCTCGTATTCTCAGAGGCATTTCCACAGATAGCGATCTCTTGTCAACTGAGAAGGAAATATATTTTGTTTTCTCGAATTTAACAGTGTGCAAATGCTCATTCATTCACGATTTAATAATAAGAAAGTCCGATTCTGCCTGTCGCCTCATTTTCGTCCAGCTCCTTCCCGAATAAACTGAAACACCTCCAACAACGGTCCATGAAAAACGATGCAAAATTCATCGCTTTTATGTAAACTGCAATACCCGAATTATCTTATTTTCTTCATCATATTAATTACACCTGAGACCGACTGAAATCGGTCAAATGAAAAGCCTTGTGATCGTCTAGTGCCTGAACTTGCCTTGAATTATTTTTTTATAAAATGAGACCATTTTCTTTGTTCTGTTGTGTATTTGTAGTAACCTACTCAACAATTTCATGTATGTGGATTTGATGTGATATGACCAATTCCTCGTCGCTTAAAGAAAATCAGAAAATCAAAACAGATTCGGTAACAATGTCTATTGGATCTTTGCAGCATTTGTATTAAATTCTTATACTTGCATTCTTCGGCGTCTTCGAATGAATTTGATGAAACATCAGATCATTTAGATACAGGCTGAATTTACCCTCACACATATTTTGAGTGGAAGTTTGTACAGACCTAATTGGTCCTCACCCATATTACGAGTGGAAGTTGGGATATTTAATTATTATAAACAGACCTAATTGATCCTCACCCATATTACGAGTGAAAGGTGAAATATCTAATTATTATAAACAGGCTTACTCGGCCCTCACCCATATTCTGGATGGAATTCGGATATGAAATTATTATAGACAGGCCTAACCGGCCTTCATCCATCATATGTGTGGTAACTGACCATCTTAGGGTTTGGTAATATGATACCATGTTTTCTCAATAGGTCGTTGCCATGATACTCAAAACTCGGGAAGATTCTAAGGAACACGTCCACAGCTGACAACTTGCGAGCGTTAATTCGCTCACGTATTCTGCATCGAATTCAGTAATTCGTATAGTATTGAAACGTTATATATGGAACTAGAGGTAAGCCCGTTAAGCCATACGTGATTCTTTTTGCTCAGCTGAGCGCCAACGGGCGGTATTATTATTATTATTATTATTATTGTTTTGTTTTGTTTACACAGTATTAATTATATTGTGTCACTGACTGCGGATCATATTCTATTCCCATATCGCGGATTTGCCAACCAGGGAATCATACCCTCTGATCATACACCTGTATGTACCACAAACGTCACATACATTCCACCAACTCAGACATTCTTCAAAACTTTCATACCGACAACATACAAGCCTCAATGACTGTGGGTTCATAACCTAATGAGCCATGATATAATTCGTAGGCGATTATTACATCTGAATACAGGGAAAGTTCCATTATTGAGCTTAAGAGTATCGGACCACAAATCAATAACTTGAAAGTAAGATCTTCCCCATAGTTGGATACAATAAAAATATAAACATCCTCGTTACAGTTTAAGTATGTTCTGCTAAGTTATAAAATGAGATGAATAGAAATACTCAATGAAAGGATTTCAATATTTCAAATAGATAAAGGGCCCATTGATAGAAGCAATGATAAGAATAAATATTAACTGTTCTCACATTCGAATGTATCATTCATCAGATTATAAACACAAGATTTGATTTGGTAAAATGGTTGAAAAACATTTCAATGAGATCAATTTTATTATTCATCAGATTATAAACAAAAGATTTGATTTGGTAAAATGGTTGAGTAACATTTCAATAAGATCAATTTACTCAGTTATAAAAGTAAAGTTCACATATATATTAAACTTCATAACATTTCAAATTCAAATAGTTATCAAAGGTATAGGAATCAGTACACAATAGTTTAATTACGTTTCAATAATGTTGCCAGTTTGATAAACAAATGTTGAAATCAATACTAAAGAATTTTAATATACTTCAAATAATGTGTCAAGTTAAAACAACTGTGAAATCAATATAAAATAAATTCAGTACATTTCAAATTTCACCAAGTTACGAAAACAAAGGTTTTAAATAATAAAAGATCGTGGAAATTGCTGTTTTAGAAAATACCAGACGTTGTGGGGAATCGTGGTTACGAAAGGGTGCTTCACGGCCTTCGATTTTGAAGTCCAATATTGTGTTTGCTGGATTTATTATCTGAGTTTAGATAAATTCCTTCGCCTCGATATCGACGCCTTTGGGTGATTTGAACCTACTTCAAAAATACGTTATATTTTACTATATTGAGAATTTGAAATAAAATTATTGAATCATTCTGGCAAATGACCGTTTTTTCACTGTAATTTTAAATTCTGATGAACTATATAAAATGTTATACAGGTAGATCTACAAAATACAGTTATCACAGTTAATTATAAAATTCGAGTAGATAAAAATCAAGAAATATATAGATATTTTTAGCAAATGAACAAAAGAAGCTAGACCCTGATTCTGGGTCATCTCATCTTTCCCCTCTGCTCATGGGAATATAGGGAGCTATGTTTCCATATTCACTTGAACAGTAAACAATCTGAATTCCTAACATTAAATAATAGAATGTTAACTTCATAAGGTACACCGTGGGATAGTGAACGACGGGATATCGTTAAACTTCAGTGTTACCCAATTTTGACCCACCCCTGTAACTATAACTTTCATGATCTTTCCTTTAACAGTCATTTATCGCTCAACTGTGTGGAGTAATATAAATTTCGAACGCTCTGTCGTGCACTATCACGGTGCAAACTTTTAAAATAGGCAAGTAAGGCGTCGTTCAGAATTGTTTGAGAAATGATCTGCGCGATTTATATGTAGGTTCTGGATTTTAAGTTTCGAAAATTATGCCGACAATTTCCCCTTCAAAATAGGACGAAATTCTATGAGTTATTGAAAAAAGAAATGAAAACGAACGTCTATTATTATGCAATCGAAAAATTATCAATCCATATATTCCTAGGAAAGATAAACATTTTTTATAGAATACTGTGACACAAAATCACAAGAAAATGAAAAACAAAGTTTTACAACTTCAACAAATCAGGCATTCTTTTAACTTGCGTAACACACCTTTTCAGAAATTAACCTCACTCCCGCACATTCATATTTCTTCTTTCGTTGGGTTCTGGTTTGTTTCGATAGCCGGCGCCTCTTTCGTTTCCGGCTAAAGGGTGATGGTGATGGTATCACAGATGCAGGCGAGAAGAATGAATTGGTGATTGCTGAATTGTGGTATTTCCATGGATAGGCCACATAGGTTGCCGAAACTCCTTTCATGCTGCTGTTGGACGTTAATGATGCTCATCTCCATCTCAGCTTGAACCATCCATATGATAGTTCAGGGACGTTGGAGGTACGCAGCATTGATTGGGAGCTGGTTCTGGGTCGTCTCAAAACAATGGCCGTGATACTCAAGGAAAAGAGACCATTTATATACAAACAAAACAATATCGGCCCTCAAACGGTTCCCTGTGGTACTCCATATTTTAACGGCAGTTCATCACTAAATGTATTCTCAATTTCAAATCTAACAGAATGCCATGCTTAACTGCCAAATCAACCAGGATACATAAGCTACCTCCCCAGTACCAAAAACTTTATAAATTTACTCAGTCAGTGCAGCAATGGTATCCTGCGTGGACCTGTTCTCCCTAAAACCAAACTGCAATCTAGAAAGAATACTGCTTTGTGTCATATACGTGGTTAAGCGGTTTTTCAAAGTTTTTTCTATAATTTTAGATGAGACACGAAGCAAAGAGATGGACCTATAGTTCGCACATAATTTCCTACTACCTCCCTTATGTAGAGGGACAACAACCGCAGTCTTCAGGACGGGACGTCGGGGAACACCCCATTTCTCATAATTGTGTTTACTATATACTCTATTGGAGACAAACTAAAAAATCAGCACCAGCCTTGTACACCTCTGCAGATAATATTGACAATATTTTTCCTCTCCTGTATTTGTTGGTGTTAGAGACAGTTGAGTGTTGTTGGTTACTGAAGTGGTTCTTCTTTCCTTTTTAATTTTTTTAGCCAACTCTTCCCCGATGCTTACGCAATATTGATCAAAAACGCGAGCTATCCCCCCGGCACCATGAATCTCACCGTCATCCCTACTCAATTTCTCGATTTTTTCATTTGAGCGACCCCTCGAACACAATTCCTCTACGATTGCCCACATTTGTATGGTGCTATTTGAGCCTGACTGAATTATTTCGGTATAAATTTTTTTTTGGAATTCTTGTTAGATTTTGTAATTGGTTTCGATAAGCTTTGAATTCATTCCAATCACTTATGTCTTTACTGCTGTACCACTATTTGTAAAGTTTGTTTCTTACGTAAATATATTTCTATAGTGCAGCGGTCATCCAGAATTTTCTTTTTCTATTTTTTGACTCTGTATTTACATTTTTCCACCACGAACTTAATTTTTCAGTGAATGAAACTGTTAAACTCTCAACATCTGTGTTATTATAAAATGATTCCTATTCCAAGTCAGTAAGAAGTAATTTCAATTTGACAAAATTTATTTGAAATGTTCTTGAGTTTTCTCCCGATCAAACAATTTCCTACAAATATGAAAAGAAAGTATGGTAGAAAATGATCTGTGATATAAGTTTTCAATACAATTGGAACACAATTTCCAATGCCTTTAGTGAAACTATGATCGAAGTAAGATTTACTATTTGCTTGCGCTCTAGTATACTCATTTATTTCGGATCTAAAACCCTCCGCGCAAAGAATATTCAAATAATCTAACACATCTTCATCATATTCTTTGATATAATTATCTGAAAATAATCATTTCTATACTCAGATCCTAATTAATTACGAAAGTTCCTGTTGAATATAGGAACAGAAATATGTGGTGACATACAACCCGGTTATATCTCCAACTTCTACACTTTCAAAAGTATATCTAAAATTAGATTATACATAGACTATAACGCCGTCATTTCTATTATAATATTCAACATTGTTAAGTATATTGTACCCATCAAGCTTGAACAAATCTAAATAAGTGATCTGAAGAGTCTCCGTCAAAAAAATACAATCATAGTTACTTGGCAATTTATGTAACACAACTTGAAGGTGATCGAAATTTTCAGTCAAACTCCCTATATTATTATGAGATATCTTGAAATGACCCAAAAGCTTATTCGATGTATATCTTCGGCGTAAGTCTGCTTTTACAAAGACCAGAGTTTCTACACTATCATAATTATGATGTCTGATGAACTGACCCATAAAATTTGAAAAATATAAAAACTTACGATGAGTAGTCCGTTCTCTCCCTGATTATTTCCAATTGTCTGAGATTACTGGGGCACTGCAGGTCCAAACAGCTATAATTGGAATCAAACTTTGAATTCGAGATAGAACAATTTATACACTTTCTATATTCACTTGTGCACGCGTTGATAGCATGCTCACCGGCACAATTTCCGCACGACACTTTTCTGCTACAATCCTGACTCTTGTGATAAAATCATCAAACATCTTGGAAGGTATAATTTTTCGTAGATTGGACATCTACCGTATTGAATGTTGATTTTTCTCTCTCTCAGAAATTTTCTTCTATATGCTATATTACATTCAATCACAGCCCAGTTTGACCCGCTTCTCCTGGCTTTCCTCAGAACTCTCAATTCTAAATTGTCTTCTTCGGAAATAAAATGTTTCTGATTTCTAATACATTCAATAATAGAGTTTTCTTTCACAGTTAGATCTATGTTTGAAATAACAATGCCTGGTTCCTCAGTTTGGTCTCCTTCACTTCGTATTCCACCCCCATGGTTTTCTGAAGTTCGCTTGTCATTCTATCTTTGAATAATGTCCCACTTAATGATGAGTGCTCCATTTCTCGAATTTTTCATTTTATTAATGCCAACCCCAATCATTGCTGGATTAACTGCATATTCCATATAAAATTCAGTTTTTGTGCTAGACTGTTCGTAATTATTCGATGTTAGTATTATGCAAGGAGTATTGTTTATATTCTTCTTGAAATTCCCATCAATATTAGATGCAAGAATACTCGAAAAGGTTAGATTTCGAATTATTGATATCCTCCTCTGCACTTTGGAGCTCCTTTTTCATCTCGTTAATGTTTTCTTCCATCATTTTTATGATTCTATCTTTGTCGTCTATCATACATTTCAGAAGACGCAAAGTTGGGAATTCTAGGCAATTTTATCAATAATATTTAAGATTTTTTCTCTTGTTGCATACATATACATTCATCTGCAGTGAGTCCAGAATAAACCGCGCAAAACGCCTTGTTACATACATCGCAGAGAACAAGTTTTCTATGTTTTGAAGCGGACGTACTTCATTGAGCGCAATCCATCCCTTAGCGTATCCAAACTCGCATGTTTAGAACTACCGCGTGGTCCTTGTTATCGGTATAAGGTAAACAAATAACGCGATAAGTTATTCGCCGAGAAATTTGCGAAAGTTCACTAATCCAATTGCTTTCTGCTTCAATAGAATAAAAGTATGAGGGGAGTACAAAGCCTCCGGCACGTAGACTCTAAGTTCATTGTTTCTGCCTCGCTTACGGCATGCTACAGCAGGTCGGCTTACTTCTAGAAACAAAGCAGCCTGCACGCAGTTATGTCATTTATATGGCCTGGGGTTTGGAAACGTTCCCCCAGCCAATTTAGTCGCAACCAAGCCCAAGCGGGGCAGTCCGTTCGGCGATGGAGAGGCGTATCGTCATCCTCCCTACACCACCGGCACTCCCACTCGTCTAGGAAGCCCATTTTTTGCATATGGCACCGCAGGTACCCATGCCCTGTAGCAATTCAGCCTTATATCCCACCTATTGCTTATTGCGCAACGTTTGCCTGCCGTCGACCAGCTGTTAAAATCCACCACATAGACTGCCTCATACGAAGCCACTCCCTGATGGTGGACTAGAAAAAGGACTTATTCATGTCACACTATCCACCATCTTAAATCCAACATCTTGATTTTAAACACTGACATCGAATTTTTGTTCGGAGACCCCTAAACTCCCTTATAGAGGTCGGTAAGCGAGATTTCCTTCAATTATTCCATTTTTCCCAGCGATTTTTGACTCTATCAGTTTTCTCTTTCAATTTACTATTTTAACACGTGTTTCGAGGTTGAAGAACCATTGATTTTTTCGAAACGGTGGGGCAGTATCGGAAAATTCAACATCGAAATCGATAATCGTAATTAGCGACATAAAAAAAACCCCAAATCTCTTATTTCGTGATAATAGAAATTGAATTTTTGATGTCACACTGTCGGCCATCTCGGATTCGCCATTTTGAAATTATGGTGTGACAACAGTTTTTTTTTCAGATTCCAAAAATCCGCCAAGAAAGTAGGTTGGCGGATTTTAGCTTTGATTTTAATAGAACTTTCTCTTTAAATACGTTTTTTAAGGTCAGAAAGCTATATTTCAGAAAGAGGCCGGACGGCATCGAAAAATTGGGAAAATCTCCGATTTTTCATATGCTTAAACTTTTTTCAAAACTGAAATGGGCAGAGGGATAGTCTTTTTGACAAACAACCACCTCTATATATATATATATATATATATATATATATATATATATATATATATATATATATATATATATATATATATATATATATATAGCTGACCCGGCAAACGTTGTTTTGCCATATAAATAATTTCCTAGTAATTTCTAGTGTAGACAAAAAATAGCTTACTTATTGTAAGTATGTATGTATGTTAGAATGTGTATATTGTATGTATGTAAGAATGTGGTATATGCGTGAAATAAGCATGGAGCTCTGTGAACGATGAGGGAATATAAAAATAACAAAAGGCAAACATTATTTTTAAGGTATTATAATTTATTCCTTAAAATTATATATCATTAATTAAACAATTACGACAGTAACACTATTAAACAATATCAATCTCTTAATGCTATAGCGTGAACAATATTTTTAGTCCATCCTTAGCTAACACAAACAAACTGGATGGTTTACCCACTCGAGAGCATGCCACGTATAATTGTCCGTGTGAAAAACAGGGTGTTCTCAAATCTAATCCACAAACAGACATCGTTTGACCTTGGGATTTGTTGATAGTCATTGCAAATGCCAATCTAATCGGAAACTGAAGACGTTTGAATTGAATTGGCACATCTGTAGGTATAATAGGAATCCGTGGTATGAGTATATTTTCACCTCTGAACTTGCCATTTAAAATCCTGGCTTCGATCACGTTTTTCATTAATTTTTGAATGACTAATCGCGTACCGTTGCACAGCCGGGGCGGGTTCAAATTACGAAGCAAGATAATTGGAGATCCAACCTTTAATTGTAAATTATGTGGTGGCATGCCTGGCAAATCCAGTGAGTTCAAAAACTCTGTGGGAAAATTTACTGCTTCGCTGTCGTCGCAAACTGTATCAATAGATTTATATGATACCAAGTTCCCTGGCAACAACATTTGTATCTTCAGATTTAAATTGTCAACGTCTACATTTTTTGCCGCTAAAATCGCTCTTTCTGCAAGCCACTCATGATTTATGTACTGTGTGTGTACATCGGGAAATATTTGTTCAATGAGAGTATCTTGCGAATCAGCGATTGTGCAGAAATCGGTCGGTAATTTTACGTATCCAGTTTCATCTATAGCAACTTTTCCATCACCGATATCTAAAAGTTGTTTTGAAAATGTTTCAGCGGATGGATCTTGAAGCATTTGAACGCGCATATTTATTTTTAGCTGTAATTTTTCAACATTACGCCACAATGGAGATGATTTTAAGCAAGCGTTGATCTCATCAGCGTATGTTGAACGTGGAATGACTGGAAGTGTTTGTCTGAAATCACCTGAAAGGACCAACAGAGTTCCGCCAAATAGTTTGTCACTGTTTTAATATCTTTCAATGTCCTGTTCAACGCCTCAAGTGAATGTTTGTGTGCCATAGTACATTCATCCCAAATACAGTAAAACCTCTGCTTACGGACACCTCCGAAATGCGGACACCTCTGAATATCGGACAGTTTTAGAATCCCAACATGTCAAAACGAATATTTCATGCCATTCATACCTCTCAAAAGCGGACACCTCCTAAAACGGACCCGGACATCTGATAGATTCAAAATTTGCTCATAAACCAGTAAATTCACCTCTCTCTATCGGACATACGACCTTCTCAACGCTATTCATATTGAAATAATTGTCAACACTAGGGATAACGGGATTTACGATGGTTAGTGGAACTGAGGGATAATAAAATGGTCATTTTAGTTCTGTGTAGGTAGGTACCTTTTATATTTTTATAGGTACCTATAGAAATAAAACGAGAATATTTGGAAACAAGAAATGCTCGGTTTTCCTTATCACCAAAATTAAGATCCTAACCACCTGGAGGACCTTGATTTCCATTCAGTTTAAAATTGTAGGTTCTTGCAATATCATGGCTTCACAAAGAGAAAACGTTTGTCTATTAAAGAGAAGATAGATATTATTGATGAGAGTGAAAAAAGTGGATTGAGTGTTCGGAAGCTGAGTGAAAAATTTGGCGTCGGAAAAACGCAGATAGGGGATATAGTGAAGAATGCTAGTGAAATAAAAAGTTGTTCCAGACAAGTGGAAATCTTCAACAGAAGAGGGCGTTCCCAAAACTGATGGCCTTGCAATTGATCAAGTCGTATTTAACTGGTTCTGTAAGGTTCGCAACAAAAATATTCCTATTTCTGGTCCCTTAATCCAGGAGAAAGCACTGGAAGCCGCCAAAATTTGCAGCTGAATGACTTCAAAGCTTCTAACGGCTGGTTAGAAAAATTTTGTCAGAGACATAAAATTACTTTCAAAGCTATATGTGGGGAATCTGCGCATGTTAACTTGCAGGATGTTTCTGAATGGAAGCAGAAGTTGAAGTTGATACTTCAGGACTATTCACCTAAGGATATTTACAATGCTGATGAGACAGGTCTTTTTTCCGCGCTCTACCTGCAAAAACTTTTGCATTAAAAATGATAAGTGCTCTGGAGGAAAGGCAGCCAAGGAGAGACTGACTGTTCTTTTATGTTCGAATATGGAAGGTCAAAAGAAGAGCCATTAGTTATTGGTAAAAGTAAGAATCCAAGATGTTTTAAGGGGCCCATGTCGATAAATTGCCTCTAGAATGGGTCTCTAATAAAAAGCGTGGATGACAATGGAGATCATGTCCTTTTGGTTGAGGAAATTCGATGATAAAATGAAAAGGAAAAGCGGAAAGTCGTTCTCTTTTTAGATAACGCAACATCGCACTCAAGTATTCCACTAGACAATGTGAAAATAATTTTTCTACCGCCGAATACAACGTCATATTGCCAGCCAATGGACCAAGGAATAATTCAAAATTTCAAAGTAATTTATAGGAGCCTGCTCGTGAAAAGACTTCTATCGATTATGGATACAGAAGAGTCATTAGAAAAAGTGGAGAAAAGCATAACTCTAACGAATGCACTCATATGGATTGCTGCTGCGTGGAGAAAACTATCACCGGAAGTAGTGAAAACTGTTTTGCCAAAGCCGGCTTCCATAAAAGTGACAGTGCGGTACGCGATTCCGACATAGATCATGAAGATAACATCCCACTATCGCTTCTGTTCCCAAATATCGGAGAGACTTTTGCCGACTTGGAAGTGTATTCTTCAATTGATGACAATGTGTTGACAGAAAACAATGACGTTTCTATTGAGAGCTGTTGTCTCGAAGTGACTAATGAGAACATTGATTTAGATAGTGAAGATGAAGAATCATTAGTGACCACTATCTCTAGTTTGCCTGAGGTATGTGAAAAATTGAGAGATATAGAAAACTTTTTTATTATAAACCATCCACATCTAACCAAAAATATTTCCTCAACTCTTTTAGACTGTGAGTCTGAAATTTTCAAGAAAAAATTGAAGACAGCAAAACAAACCACTATCCAAGATTATTTCAAACAATAAAATATAGTATAAATTTGTTGGTCTCAGTATTTTTATTCATCTGTCCCTATCACGAACCTCCAATAACGGACACCCCCCAATAGCGGACAACTTTTTGATCCCCGTGGGTGTCCGTTATTCGGAGGTTTTACTGTAATAAGTTTACGCCGTTTCAGCACAGTGGCCATGGACGATTGTTTCTTAATGTTGCATACTGCGTCAGGGTTATTCTGAATATTTAGTGGCAGCTTAAATACTGAATGAGCTGTTCTACCTCCATCCAATAAAGTTGCTGCAATGCCCGATGATGCAACGGCCAATGCGATGCCATATTTATTAGAATCTGGATCCGTGCCGATAAGTAAGCCGTTCAATGGTTCAGGTGGTGTTTCAATTTCAGGTAGTTGCACTTTTCCTGACGCGCAACACATCCCAGCTGGCTCATTTTTGAATTTCAGAGCATGACAATGCGGACATTCCTTGTCCATAGCACCAATTACCACTTTTGAATGAGCATAATATTCAATATCGGGCTCATACTGGAATGCTAGACGCAGGAATGAATCAGATATAAATGCTCGATGTACCTGTTGTCGTTGTTGGTCATTTGTTCTTCGTCTATTGACTGTGAAACGGCGTGATTGTCGTTGTTCTAATCTTCTGACTTCATTGCGTTCATCTCGTGTATCTTCTGGCTCTTCTTGATGCAATCGCGTCATTCTGACACGTGCATCAGTATTTTGTTGCTGGATTTGTTCTTCTGTTCTTTCGGATCTGCTATTTCGCAACTTTCGAGCTTTGCTTGTACTGCGGCTCAAATCAGCCCCTTTGCGTTTTCTTGGCATTGCTCACTGTACAAAACATACATAAATAGAATTAATTAAATTATTTATTGATGAAAAATGTTAAAAGTATAATTAGGGCCAGGATTTTTGCCGCAGTTTTGAAATGATTAGTATTAATTTATGAAATTATAACAAAAATATAAGTTTTATGGAAAAAAATTTCAAACAAAAGTAAAAAATTAAATTTTATGAAAACATTGTCTCTTATACTTTTTTCATACAACCAATATTTCCATTGACATTTCAAAATAAAGATTCATAATGATTGATTTTTGGAAACTGTGAAAATCTTAATTGGTCAATTACATTTTTAATAAAATTACATTTTATTAGATCAACAACATTTTCGATATAAATAAAAAAAGTATACTTACAACACAAAATCCGTTGTTATTGAAAGCTCGTATCACGTGTTGAGTACTTTTGAGGTTATAAAATCACTTGATTAAGTAATCGTGAAAAATACACTCAAAATTGATAATTTAATTATTATTATTGATAAAATAGGAATGATTAAAAGTTAATATGAGAGTTACACTGAGATAGCAAAATAATAATTGTCAACGTTACTACTACACTTGATGCATAAACAATAATGATGGCCGACAACTGTGTAGGGAGTGAGAAAGAAAGGGGACCGGCTTCGTTCTCATCCCTACTCCTTGCTGTTTACTGGGTCAGAAGTGACACCTGTAGACATCTGGCGGGGATAACTAATTAAATGACGATTGATCAGTTTTCGACCGGAGAGGAAAAATGATTAAATTACTAAAATGGCTATTAAAAAATAAGGGTTGATCGTAGAAGGGTGAAAATTGAGGATTGTATGTATTTTTGTATGTTGTATCATAAAAAAAGAGGAATTAAAAATTTTGTCTAAAAAATAAAAATAAAAATTTAGGGTGGACTACCCTAACATTTAGGGGATTAAAATAGATGTTGGCCGATTCTCATAGATACCGGATAAGCACAAAAATTTCATCAAAATCGGTCAAGCCGTTTCGGAGAGTATGGCAACGAAAACTGTGACACGAGAATTTTATATATTAGATATATATATATATATATATATATATATATATATATATATATATATATATATATATATATATATATATATATATATATATATATATATATATATATATATATATATATATATATATATATATATATATTATATTATATTATATTTTTTCTTATTTTTTTTCTTGAATTCGTAATGAAAAATTGGAGAACCAATCTTCATTTAAATATTTCAAAACAATCGTTAAAATCCGAAGTAATTCCAATCAAAAGAGGCATTTTTCAAGGTGATTCTTTAAGTGCTCTTTGGTTTTGTCTTTGCCTCAATCCATTATCTCATGAATTAAATGCTACTAGTTTCGGCTTCAAAATAAAAAGTTTATTAACTGAATTCAAATTAAGTCACTTAATTTATTTAGATGATATTAAATTATATGCCGGAACCAGATCTCATTTAAAAAGTCTACTTGAGATTACTTTCAACTATTCCAATGATATTCATATGAAATTTGGGCTTCCAAAATGTAAAAATCTTTCTATTGAAAAAGGAAAAATCACCTCTGATTATATAAAGATTTCCAATATCGAAATCGAGCCAATGCATCAAGGAGATACATATAAATATCTTGAATTTTGTCAAGAGAAGACAATTAACCATAGAGCACTGAAGAAATTATTAGAAGTTCATATTACAAAAGACTAAGAATTATCATCAAGAGTTATTTAACTAGTAAAAACCTTTTCAGAGCTATCAACTCCTATGCTGTTCCTATTCTTACATCTTCTTTTGGAATTATTAAATGGTCTAAAGCTGATCTAAATGAATTACAATGTCAAACGAGGAAAATGCTCTGTAAATATCATAAGCACCACCCAAAGTCAGCTGTTCAGAGAGTTACACTACCTAGACATCTTGGAGGTCGTGGATTAATTGATTTGAATAATCTTCATAGTAAACAGATTTTTCATCTACGTTCCCATTTTCATGATAAACAGAGAACGTCTAAATTACATGATATTGTTGTTGCTTCAGATTATAATCTTACACATCTGAACTTGACAATGCAAAAGGTAGATTTTGATATATTTGATGATAATTCTAAAAGAGAAAGTTGGATGCAGAAGGAATTACACGGAAAGCACCCTAAAGAATTGAAAAATGATTATATTGATGAAATTGCATCGAATAAATGGTTAGTATCTGGAGAATTGTTTGCTGAAACAGAAGGCTTGGCAATTGCGATCCAGGACCAGGTTGTTTTCACAAGGAATTATAGAAAACATATCATCAAACAAAATATAGATGATTCTTGCCGTAGATGTTTCTGTTCTTCAGAAACAGTTTTTCATATATTATCATCTTGCTCAGTCCTTGCTTCAACAGATTATTTCGAAAGACATAATGCCGTCGCTAATATTATTCACTTCAATCTAGGAATTAAACATGACCTAATTCCCAAAAGAAAAAAATTTCAAAAATATGAACCTGACATTATTTGTGAAAATGACAAATATAAACTTTATTTTGATAAAACAATTCTGTGCAACAGAGCTGTAAAACACAATAGACCAGATATCGTTCTTAGTGATAAACAAAATCAAATAACATATATAATTGATATTGCTATACCCGACACACATAATATACAAAATAAATACAATGAAAAATTTCTAAACATATGATGCTTGGCGACGAGATTAAAAAATGTGGAAAATGAAGAAAATATTTATTCTACCTATTATTATTTCTACAACAGGCGTTATTCCTACAAATCTTCACAAAAGTATTGAGATTTTGGGTCTGAAGAAAAATTTGTTTGAACAGTTACAAAAGATAACAGTCATCAAGTCTTGTAATATTCTTCGTAGGTTTCTTTCCGAAAATAATAATGAGGTAGAGTCATAGGTTTTCTCTTTAGTTTATACTGCTCTGAATCTCATTTTATATTTTGTTTATTTGTTTATATAAATGTAATATAATTAACTGACAATTTTGTCATATTTATATTCAGAGCAGTATTCTATTCGATCGTTCACCACTTCACACAAAGGAAACTATTAATGAGTAACATTCAGTGTTACTTGACTAAGGTCCGTACACTGGATTTTTCCGGGGAGAAAGCCTCTGACACTACTCGTTGGTACATTGATATCATTGTCTGATGATGCTATAGTATGTATATATTCTGGTAGATTGATATATTCTCATAACATTTAACGTTATCCTAATATATAATTACTCCAGGATATGTTTTGATTATAATCATTGCCTGGCAATGGTATTAATTACCGGGTGGTGGATTTATATTTTTTCATGAAATCAGTTTGATTGCATGAACAGATATATGGGCAACTGGTCGGGGTAAAACCCTATATATATATATATATATATATATATATATATATATATATATATATATATATATATATATATATATATATATATATATATATATATATATATATATATATATATGTTCTCATGTTTCACCCTTGGCCTTAGAGTGGTGAAAAATTGTTTGCAGTAGTTGTTAGGTTTGTGTCCAATCTTGATGTTGTAATTTTCTAGGCATTTATCAATTTGTTGTGACAGTCCGGGTGTATAAGTGTATAAGTGTATAAGTTCAAAACCTATATTATCTTTTCTCCTTTGTTCTGTATTGTATATTTCATGTATTTTTTTTTATGAGTGGTTCAAAAAAAAACCTAGGTGGAAACGCGTTTCTTTTCAGTATGTTCTTCAATTTGTTTATATTTGTTGTTCTAAATTTTGGGCGTGATAGTTTGATGGCTCTATCAACCAGGCTATTTATTGATAATGCTTTTTTTGTATGGGTTTGATACAATTGATTCAAAATTCAGGTATCTACCACTCCATGTCGGTTTCTGATACCAATTTGTATATATTTTACATGTATCGTCCTGGGTTAACTTTATGTAGAGGAAATTGATTGTTTTATCTTTTTCGATTTCATTGGTAAATTGAATTTTGATTTTGATATGAATTGGAGATTGTGGTTATTTCGTTTATTTTGTCGTGAGGAATACATGCTATACAGTCATCTACATACCGTTTGAAAAACTGCACTTTGAATGTGATCTTTGAAAGTATTTGAGATTCAAGATCTTCCAATACTAAATTTGCAATTGCTGTAGCTATGGGTGAACCCATCGGTGTTCCGAAGATTTGCGTGAATATTTCAGACTCGAAAACGAAATATGTGGATTTCAGACAAAGTTTTGTTGTGAAATTTGTGATTTGCCATTTTGTACGGATGATATCTAAGGCTAAGGTACAAGGAACATCTGTAAATAAGGAAATTGCGTCTACCGATATTAACATAAAACCTTTTGGAATAATTAGATCTTTTATGAAACTATGGAAATGCCAGGAATCTTTTATAAAGAAAAGAATACATGGAATATACAAAACAGATCAAAGGAAAAAAGAAAAAAATAGATGTTAAATACATCGGCCTCATTTATACGCCCGGACTATCACAACAAATTGATAAATGTCTAGAAAATTACAACATAATGATTCGACACAAACCTAACAACTACTGCAAACAATTCTTATATATATATATATATATATATATATATATATATATATATATATATATATATATATATATATATATATATATATATATATATATATATATATATATATATATATATATATATATATATATATATATATATATATATATATATATATATATATATATATATATATATATATATATATATATATATATATATATATATATAACCACCATATATATGGTTATCAATACCATTGCCAGCCAATGATTATAATCAAAACATATCCTGGAATAATTATATATTAGGATAACGTCAAATGTTATGAGAATATATCAATCTACCAGAATATATACATACTATAGTATCATCAGACAATGATATCAATGTACCAACGAGTAGTGTCCGAGGCTTTCTCCCCGGAAAAATCCAGTGTATGCACCTTAGTCAAGTAACACTGAATGTTACTCATTAATAGTTTCCTCTATGTGAAGTGGTGAACGATCGAATAGAATACTGCTCTGAATATAAATATGACAAAATTGTCAGTTAGTTATATTATATTTATATAAACAAATGAATAAAATATGAAATGAGATTCTGAGCAGTGCAAACTGAAGAGAAAACCTATGACTCTACCTCATTATTTTTTCGGAAAGAAACCTACCTTTTGTAATTGTTTAAACAAATTTTCTTCAGACTCAAAATTTCAATACTTTTGTGAAAATTTCTAGGAATAATACCTGTTGTGGAAATAATAATCGGTAGATTAAATATTTTCTTCATTTTCCACATTTTTTAATCTCGTCGCCAAGCATCATATATTTAGAAATTTTTTCATTGTATTTATTTTGTATATTATATGTGTCGGGTATAGCAATATCAATTATATATGTTTTTGATTCTGTTTATCATTAAGAATGATATCTGGTCTATTATTTTATATTTATATATATATATATATATATATATATATATATATATATATATATATATATATATATATATATATATATATATATATATATATATATATATATAAATTGCGATAGTCTTGGCATTTTCCGAAATCTATCTGAATCTAGCAAATCATTGTAAAACGACTATCGTAGGGTACTTTTTCATTTGTTTAAAGAAGAATTTTGCGAATATTTTATCAATCCCCAATGCTTCACGTACTCTTTTTAATTTTGAAACACTTTTTAACTCTTCCATTAGAAATGGTTTAAATAAATTCAGATCTGCCCTTCTTCATTTATTGAGTGAGCGTTTTGTACGCTTGATGTCATTTTTTTTCATCTAAACACAGTTTGAAGAATAGGATTTGCGTTATCGATTCTCTCAACTAATCTTTTGAATTTCGACTGAAATGACAGAAATCCATTCTATCTATCAAATCATTTCACATGTTCTAGAATTCTGAATTTCTAACAACGCTAACAAATCTTGAATGATTCCTGTATAATGGGGAAATTCAACTCAGGACACTATCCACATATTTAGAAAATTATTTCAAACGGCCATTTTTGAATTCAATCTAGACTTCTCCAACATATTCAGCACTGAAGCTGAAAACTCAACTACAATAAAACTCGTCTATAGTGACAGTGAGGAAAACCTTAAAGAACTTTACGATTATGAGGTAATTCAGATTCTATTTCATTTCTATATATAAAGAGATAAGAAATATAATCTTAATTTCTTCGTGTGGAGTGTAAATTCCATTGAATCAAGGATGAGTTCAAAATGGTTCATTTTCGTCCAATCGACTGGAGAAGACAATCAGTCATTTTCAGTTTTGCCTCTAAAATGATAGTGACAATTTTAATTGCAAGAGTAAATATCCAAAATATAAGAATTAATTGGCCAGATTAATACACGAAATTTACAGATATGAAGATTGAAACATCAATCATGAGGAAAGTTATAAAATATAAACAACTCGTGTGTATCGAATAAATTAAATGTCACCATAATCGATTGAATAGTCGATTTCGATATCATATTGGCCACAAGAATACTTTGATTACCGCGCTTAAGTTTTATATTTTGGTCAAGTATTAACGCACTTCTGTGTGTACACAATGATCTTGTCTACAGATAACACATCCAACCTATTTCTGGATTGGAGACATATATATATATATATATATATATATATATATATATATATATATATATATATATATATATATATATATATATATATATATATATTATATATAAACAATACCTCCTTGTGGGACTAGCACGATTTCCTCAGTCTATTCCTCTGTGGTAGGTATACCAAGGTATGATAGACAGTTTGTAAAAAACTGAATGAAGTTGGTACAGCTTAGTCAGACGGTATGTAAACAGTGCCCTACAATAACATAGCTGACACTGGAATGGCCTCTTTGAAAATGTTTTCCTTGTCCTGTCTACCTTAGACTCTTTACTTACTTAAGCGTACGCACATGTTCTGGGATGCCCTACAATATGTACAACTTGGCTAACAAGTCGAGAGCGTTGAAAGATGTACATAACATCCGTCATTTATAAGCATGCCAGTTTGCGCAAACTTCGATATATCTTTGTCCAAAAACCATTCATGATGAAATGAAATTAAAATATATCCAATCTGATCTGACTTCCACAGCTAATGTGAATGATTTGCTTCTTACTTTTCTCTTCTATTTCTTTCGTGTTCGTCCGGAGAATAAGAGAAATTCCTAAAATGAAATATTATTTATGCGTTATGACAGCTACGATTGAATTAAATATGATGAGCTCCTTCTTGAAATAAGCGAAAAGATTTGGCATGATATCAATTGTATCAATTGTATGATATCTCTCTAGAAAAACGATGGGAGAATTAAAACTCGTTAACATATTAGTTATTGCCTTATTTCTTGAAAACTTATTGAAGATGAAGTTTTAAACCGTGTTCATTCATATTCATGGCTCTTTACTCTTTGAAATTTAATAATGGAGAAACTTGCGACGTCATGACTTTATCATGGTGAAGATTAGAGAATTCACTCGGAACTGTTCTTGAAATAATTAGACTATTGCGAGAGTGCATTAATACATTTTATTTCATTTTCAATGTCATTCCATATCATGTTGTAACAAGAAACTGATATTTGCAGACAATTGACGTCCAACAGCCAACATTGTGTGATGTTCAAATGTTTCCCGCAGAAGCATGTTTGAGAACGCTCATAGGCTACTAAATGTGGAAGAAGAATCTGATTCAGAACTCTACAGTGATGCAATTGACGGAGAAAAAAGCGTCTATAATATTAATGACAGCCATGAAAGCGAAATTGAAGAACTGCGTGATTTTCATTCAACCTCGAGTATATTGGAAATCAATGAGGTCCCTTCTCTAGCATTCGAGATGGGAGTGTACAAGCAAATATTAGAGACCAGAGTTGTTTTAACCAATAGCAACAAATACTGCACATATTCCGGTAAGGATATTCCAAATGTATGACTAACATTCTAATTCTGTTTGAATTGATAGACCGAAGAAATCCCCGAATATCGAATGTGAAGGAAACTGTACTAACATGTCAAATCGCAAACAAAACGAAGCCTAGGCCACTTTGTCCCATTTGTGGCCTCTCAACAATTCAATGTGTATGTAAATCTTCTAATGAAGCTGCGAATAATTCAAAACAGAAGATAAAATTGTGCAGCAACTGTAAGCACACTTCAAAATATCCATGTGAAATACTACATGCAAATTCAAGATCTAAGCGGATCAGCGACAACAACGAGGATTTAATTGGTCTACTGCGAAAAATGGAAAAAATCCCCATTTATACGAATTGTCCTGGTAAACTATCAACTCAATTGAGAAACAGACATAGGAGCAATAGGAGTAAAGTTCCTATGAAATATGATCCTGGAATATTAGATACAGGATCTAAAAGTAGCTGTACACAAATTACAAAAGGAATTTGTTCCAATCCTGATGACTTTAAATTATTGCCTACAGTACAAGGTAATAAATTAACAGAAGCACTCAAGAGACGACAATATATAAATTGTGTTAAATCACTAGGACAGTGTACTTGTGGAAATATACTATTTCAGAAAAAAGAATATGATCCAAATAATTGTCAGTTATCGAATCCATTATGTATGTGCAATAAGCGGAAGAGTTTGATCGATCATGAAAAACTGATGTCGATTATAGTTGTATCAAATGCACACAAACATATAGAGTGCTTATGTGCCAAGAATGGGGAGAAAAACAAAGGAATGAAACTTGCTGGTATAATCGAGGAGATAAGCACCTATAAGCCTAAACAATATCAGGTAATTAAAAACGAGGTAATGTTGAATGAAGTCCATTCTTCGAAAAACAAAATTGATTCACGTGAGATAATGCAGAGAGAAGAAGAAATTCGAGTGGATAGTTTTGAGCCGGCATTACATTTTGCAGGTACTATTAAAGAGAAGAAACCAGCATCATCTCCTGTATATGTTGCTGGAAGTATGAAGCCGACTTCTATAATTAGTGAAATAACTAAACCTGTACTAGCACATTACGATAAATTACCTCATTCCTTTGATGATTATGTGGGAAATCTTAGACCTGTTCATGTAAAGAATGAACTATCGCAATATGTAACTAGTGATAAGAAGGAACATGCACTTACCCATGATGAGGGAAAACTACCTCATTCAATAAATAGCGATAAGATGAAATCTACACGAACTCATGTTATGAGGAAACTTTCAATTTCTATATCTAATCACATCAAAAATTCGGCACCAGCTCAGCCTAAGGAAAAATTACCAGTGAATAGGAGGGGGAATATACCAAACTCTCTACCTGAGGACATAAAAAGTACCTCATCAGCTCATGTTAAAGAAAAATTAACACTAAATGTTGAGAAAAAACTACCAAATTCCATAACTGAGGATACGAAGAATGCGACATCTACTAATGTTAAGATAAATCAACCATTTGATATTAAGGATACATTACCAGACTCCATTTCTAATGGCATCAAGACCACTAACCTAGCTCATGTCAAGAAAAAATTACCAATGCATACTGAGAAGAAACTTCAACAATCTATATCTCGTAATAGGAAGAATCCTATATCAATTTGTAGTAACGAAAACCAAACTGAGTCTTCATCTACAAAAGACAATGATTTAGTGAGATCGAAGATTAACGATGATAAAACTTTTGTTGGAATATCTGAAGACTGTTTAAAACAACAAAAACACGAGGGGAAAGATGTGGAAGTACGCCAATTGAAGAAAAGGAAAAATACAAGCAAATATTTTGACGAAGATGTAATGTTGGGTGTTCAAATGAAGAAACGAAGCCACATAAAAACTAACGATGTACAGCAAATGGATCAAGAAAACGAGGAAGGCATCGAAATTCTAGAAATAAAAGCCAATAAGCAGAGAGAGAAACCTAAAACAGAAGAAAAAACTGAGGAACAGCCAATACAACAAAAGGTGGCTGGTTTGAGACCAAATAAAGAGGTAATTTCTGACGATGTTAACAGTCATCAAGAGTTTGATGAGCAGCAACTGAAAGTACATGACCAAAATATTGTTGCGATTACTTCAGGTAATGTACCTGAAGACGAAGCGGAAATGAAAACAGTCAATGTAATTAAAGAAAATATTGTAATCGAAAATGTTATAGAACAAATAAATATAACCATAGAGATAACTGAAAAGAATAACGTGGGCGACAAAGTTACTGACCTAGAGCCTGCCAATAAAATGGATTTAGCTCTACCATCGATCCAGAATGATTTGGAACAACATGATCTTTCCATTAAATTAGAAGAAAAATTAGCAAAGCCTTCATTGAAAGCAGAGGAGTCAAGAGAAATCAAATACGTAGATAAAGAGAAACTGGGTCATGAAATATCAGACCCGAAGAAGGATATGTGTAATGTACCTATAATTGAGGTTGGAAAATGTACTCCATGCACATCTGTAGGCAGAAATTGTAGCAAAATTCCAAAATCAATTTACCCCGTATTATCCAAGGATAATAATTCAAAAATCAAAAAGGAATATATCAAGTTATGTCAATGCATCAATGGCGAAACAAATACCGAACAAAACCATTTCATAGGAAAACCAGAAAAACGTCAAGATAAACAAGAAGGTCAAATTCTACATTGTAAAAACTGTAAGTCATGTAATGAAAAAGTTGAAACAAATGTATTCACCTCCACGAAAAAAATGGTTGACGATAAGAAAGAAGATAATAAATGCAAACGATCTTGCTTCACACGGAAGAGGGGTCTGAAAAAACCTTCTATATCTATTCCATGCAAACGACATATTCTTCAACCGAAAGATAACGAAATCTCATGGAATATCAACGAACATACATATAAAAGCCAAAGGTCATCCTCTACTTATAAATCTTGTAAAGAAAAAGGAATATCGTTATGTTCGATGTCCTCAAGGGCTGAGTTGGCGTCTACATTGCAAGAAATTATGACGTATAAGGGAAAAAATTGGCCTTCAACAAAATCTCTTATATCTGAAACGAGAAACTCACAAATATATCATTGCCATACCGCAAATAATACTGAGAACATAGACAAATCTTCAAAATTATTCCAACGTAAACGTTGTACTCAATCTCAAACGGGAGGAACTCTTGAACAGGATATGATAGCGTCATACGTCGCAAGCTGCTCAACAAATCCAGAACGTCGTCATTCACAGCAATTCATCATTCAAACACTACTTTATCACTTTGCAGGTTACGAACACAACAAAGAGTGTACATCACGACGTAGACAGAGATTTGCAGAAAAACCAAGAGTTGAAATAAAAAAAAGGTCCACTAATTCTTTGAAACAATACATTTCTATGCGGTCAATTCAAGTTCAAGTGGGTCCGATTTGCTCACTCAAGTGTGAAGGAGCTCAGACTGTAACTACTTTCGTAATTACCGATACAAATGCTGAACAAGAGATAGTTCCGTCATTAGAAGCTCACGGTAGAATAAATTACATTTGTGGTCCTGATGTTCCCGGAATAAGAACTAAAATAGCAATGAATTTGAATCAACTTCCATCTTATACTGGATGTTCAGAATGTTCCTCTGATTTGAAGAATATTGAAAGTTCATCAAAATCATCAGGAGAATGTGAACCTCCTATTTGCTCTTATTTTCGAAACGAAAATCATTATATAGAAGAAGTGGATTGCACAAAACCTTGTTGTAGTGTTTTGAAAAAGGATAAGTATGTCTTCATAACAGTTACACCGGTCCAAACAGAACCGTATGAACCAAATTATTTCATTATAGTAACTTCGCCCAATAATGTGAATAAGAATATGGAGGAAGAAATAAAGCCAACGAAGGATAAGCGAAAACCGGGGAAGTTATCGAAGAAGCTAGATGTCCCATCGAAACTAAAAGAGTCACTAGATCATTCAAAGAAAGCAATGTTTTCTGTTGAAACTCTTAAATCTCGAGAATTATTCAAATTAGTTAACAAGCAACCTAGCCTCTTAAGAGTTGCAGGCATTGCTGAAAGTACACATGGTTCTTCAGTTGATTTACCTTGTATTACAGCACAGCAACATCTAGAAATATTGAAAGAATTTGAGTTAGCTTGTATACAAGGTGATGAATTCAAATCTTTACAAGACAATTGTTGTGGCCCAGATTCATGTGAAAATTTCATAGAAAGTCGAATACCTCCAAAAGATGAATGTGTAGAATGTTGCTTTTCAAAAGAAAAAAATTCTACAAGAACTGTTGCTTGTGGATCTCACAATTGTATCCTTCAAAAAGAAGTGGATGAGGAGAGGTTCGAAGATGCGTATTCAAACTTAAGCACAATGAATAGTAATCATAAGAAACCTCATAAAATTACCAAAAATATAAGATGTGGGCCGGAAATTTGTAGTTTCATGATGCCTCCAGCAGAAATCAACTTGTTTGGGATAAACTTATGCACCTCAACACAAACAGATGATTTGCTTAGTAATAGAATTTCGTTCAATAGTCCAAATGTTATTATGGTTACATTAGGATGCGATGCTTTTACTATGGATTCCACTAATGTAACTGAGAGCGAAATGGACTGCTGCGATCTGAGAAAATGCAAGAATTCATTTGAAAAAGGAGAATCGGACAGACGGGAATGCATGGAACGAAAGATTTGTGGAACTGACTTATGCACGAATGCACGTGAAAAGCTAGAAGGAATATGTTTCACTGATGGCGTAGATTTATGTGACTCTTGCACTATTAAAGCAGATATTCTCTGTGATCCATATATCCGTTCTATGAATAATAAAGACAGACTTCTTGAAGATTCATTCAATGACCCCAGTTTATGTAGAAGTATTGGAGGAAGTGAAGCAGATCAATGTGATCCTGTTATTCGTGAAAACCAGTATTATGATACTGAATCAGCTGATGTAATTTCTAAAGAAAATGAAGATAAAAGCGAAGCATGTGGGGATAAGGACTGTCCAGAAAAAACTAATAAAGATTATATTGGTGGTAGCACAGACTTTTCTGAAGGAGATAATGAGGGAAAGAAAGATGAACGCGAAGATGTTGTATGTTCAAGAAAACATGTTACAACAAAATTGGATCAAAATGATTTATTCGCACTGGAGCTTGCTGTGAATCGATTCATTAAAGCAAAGCCTGAATCCATAAACGAAAAATGATTGATGCAATATAAAAAACTGAAATTTAATGGTTATTTTAAAGAAAATTATAGAGCAACTGCGATCGAATATATATTTTGCTCATTGGTGTGCGATTATATTTTTTGGTACTTTCTTTGGGTGCTGGTAGGATCATGAGTAGCGTGTATCGAAATTTCTAGATATTTTTCTAGAACTATATTTGTAGATGGTCTGAGCTATCTTAGATAATCTAAGATAAATCATGAATTGAAAAACTCATCTGACAGATGAGAATCAATAACCGATCTTGCTGTTGTACAAAACTGATCTAGGTCAAACGTAAGTAGATTTAGAGCGCAACAACTATCGAAATTTTTCGAAATATGGGGAAACAACAACTAAAATATTTTGACCTCAATGTCACTTCCGGTTATACCAGAAGTGCATACCAGAAATTTAAGCCTCCTTTGCCAACTTCAGCTAGGTACAATCTTGGAATCCCAGGTACCGTGTATCTATAGGGAACTTTATTCAATTTTTTACGGTGAATCTAAGGAATTGAGAAAAACAATAAGGGTTACAATGTGAAAAACGTATTTTTCGAGGTTTCATCGTTTCGAAATGTGAGATGGAAAGAAGAGCACTCTGTATACTGAGTGAGATTTGGTCGGATATGAGTTATATGCCCCGCATGTTTTCTTGTTTGCAAAACACCTTTCATTATTTTGGTAGTTCACGTCGTTTTCGAGATATGTAAATTTTTTGAAGAAAAATCGATAATTTTCAAGTAAAACTAGAATATTTTATGATTGAAACAAGCTAGGCTAATGTGGTAAATATTTTGATAATTGAAATAATATATATATATATATATATATATATATATATATATATATATATATATATGTCAGGAAGGATTATTCATTGATCTACGGATTCTTGAATGAAAAAAATGAAATTTTGTCTCAAGCATATATATATATATATATATATATATATATATATATATATATATATATATATATATATATATATATATATATATATATATATATATATATATATATATATATATATATATATATATATATAAACTTGAGACAAAACAAGAATCATTGAATCATTCAAGAATATATATATATATATATATATATATATATATATATATATATATATATATATATATATATATATATATATATATATATATATATATATATATATATATATATATATATTATATATATTTATTATGAAATATATTATTGACAACTGTCAAATTTTCGAAATCCAAAAAATGAATTCTTCATATGAATATGACTCTGATGATGAATATAATCCACCAAAATATCCTTGCGACTCATATAATAGATATTTCTTGGAGAAGAACTTCAAAATCTGCACTCAAGATCGTTTAGATGCAGGACCATCAGATTCTCAAACTTACAAAATAACAAATAATGGAACAAATAAAAAGGGTACATGTCTAAACTATATAATATGTTCAAAGAAAAATTCCCCAATTGCTGTATTTCAGAACAAAGCATTGCGAATCAAAGACGGTATATTGAAAATAGAAACTTTATATCTGAATCAGAATTAAAATCAATTAAAAACAACATTCAACAAGAAGAACATTTAAATTTTGAAATTTCAGATGAAAACCTAGTCCCATTCATGAAAAGCATCGAAAATAAATCAGAAAATTCATCTAAAAATAATGATAACAAATATATAGAAAATTTATTTCTCAATCAAATGAATTTATTTGAAAAAATTGACCCAACTTTAAGACCTAAACTTCCTAAAATTCATTATTCAAAGAAAATTTTCGATTGTATAAACGAGCTTAATGAGAATATTCTTCCAAAGCAACTTGTTAAAGTAATTAATATCTATACACTTCATCTGATTATATATTGTGCCGCTATTACAGTAGTTAAACATTCTGGATACAAATTAGAAAATTTTGGATCTAATTATAATATCAAGAAAAAACCTTCATGGCAAAAAAGGTTAGAAGGTAAAATTTCTTCTATCAGATGTGATTCAGGAAGATTGACTCAATATTCCAGAGGTAATCGATCAAAAAACTTATGGCACATATTGGAAAAATATTCCTCAAATATAAAACCCATAAAAATAATGAGATAAGTAATAGACAATTGATAGAATACATCGATACTTTAAAACAAAAGCTTTCAGTATACTCCATTAGACTACGTGAATATAAAATGAATTCAGATAGAAAATTCCGAAACAATCTATTCAAAATAATGAAAAACATTTTTACAAATTTATTTCAGTTTCAAATAAAAATATTTCTGGAAATGGAGTTCCTAAAATTGATATTTTAACTGATTATTGGTCTTCAATTTGGGCAGTGCCAAGGCAACACAATTCCAATGCAAGTTGGATTTTAAATGAAAGGTCTCCATTTTCTGAAATAGAATGCATGCAATTTGAAAAATTTTCAAACGAAGATATAACATCAGTTATTAAACACACAAAAAATTGGAAATCTCCAGGTGTTGATGGTATTCATAACTTTTGGTTAAAGAAATTCTCTTGCGTTCATGAAAAATTGGCTGAATATTTTTCATTTATAATAAAGAACCCCTCAGCTACTCCTTCATTTTTCACACAAGGAATTACTTATTTAAAACCGAAAAACCGATAATACTATTGATCCGTCTCAATATAGACCAAATACTTGCCTTCCAACAATATATAAAATTCTAACTGCATGTATTACCCAAAAAATTTATGCACATTTGGAGAATTATAATATTCTTTCCGAACATCAAACAGGATGTAGAAAAAAACACCTTGGTACTAAAGAGCAACTTGTAATTGATTCTGTTGCTTTGAATCAAGCTCAAACTAAGAAGAGAAATATTCATACAGCCTTCATTGATTACCAAAAGGCTTTTGATAGTTCTCCCCATTCATGGCTTCAAGAAATTTTGGAAATTTATAAAATTGATAAGACACTTCGTCATTTTCTTGAATTTGTAATGAAAAATTGGAGAACCAATCTTCATTTAAATATTTCAAAACAATCGTTAAAATCCGTAATTCCAATCAAAAGAGGCATTTTTCAAGGTGATTCTTTAAGTGCTCTTTGGTTTTTTCTTTGCCTCAATCCATTATCTCATGAATTAAATGCTACTAGTTTCGGCTTCAAAATAAAGAGTCTATTAACCAGATCTCATTTAAAAAGTCTACTTGAGATTACTTTCAACTATTCCAATGATATTCATATAAAATTTGGGCTTCCAAAATGGGAAAATCTTTCTATTGAAATAGGAAAGATTACCTCTGATCATATAAGGATTTCCAATATCGAAATCGAGCCAATGCATCAAGGAGATACATATAAATATCTTGGATTTTGTCAAGAGAAGACAATTAACCATAGCAGCACTAAAGAAAATATTAGAAGTTCATATTACAAAAGACTTAGAATTATTATCAAGAGTCATTTAACTAGTAAAAACCTTTTCAGAGCTATCAACTCCTATGCAGTTCCTATTCTTACATCGTCTTTTGGAATTCTTAAATGGTCTAAAACTGATCTAAATGAATTACAATGTCCAACGAGGAAAATGATTTGTAAATATCATAAGCACCACCCAAAGTCAGCTGTTCAGAGAGTTACATTACCTAGACATCTTGGAGGTCGTGGATTAACTGATTTCAATAATCTTCATAGTATACAGATTTTTCATCTTCGTTCCCATTTTTATGATAAACAGAGAACGCTAAATTACATGATATTGTTGTTGCTTCAGATTAAAATCTTACACCTCTGAACTTGACAATGCAAAAAGTAGATTTTGATATATTTGATGATAATTCTAAAAGAGAAAGTTGGATGCATGAGGAATTACACGGAAAGCACCCTAAAGAATTGAAAAATGATTATATTGATGAAATCCCATCGAATAAATGGTTAGTATCTGGAGAATTGTTTGCTGAAACAGAAGGCTTGGCAATTGCGATCCAAGATCAGGTTGTTTACAGGAGGAATTATAGAAAACACTTCATCAAACAAAATATGGATGATTCTTGCCCTAAATTTTTCTGTTCTTCAGAAACAGTTTTTCATATATTATCATCTTGCTCAGTCCTTGCTTCAACAGATTATTTAGAAAGACTCGTCGGGTGAAACCCCGATATATATATATATATATATATATATATATATATATATATATATATATATATATATATATATATATATATATATATATATAAGTATATACTATCCAGAAAGCATGTTTGGTCCATAACTTTTTTTATCAACACATTGTCGACCTCACGCTTCTAAAAGTTATGGACCAAACATGTTATGGATCTATATATATATATATATATATATATATATATATATATATATATATATATATATATATATATATATATATATATATATATATATATATATATATATATATATATATATATATATATATATATATATCAAGTATGACCACTATCCAGAAAGCATGTTTGGTCCATAACTTTTAGGAAGCGTGAGGTCGACAATGTGTTGATAAGACCATTGAGGAAAAAGTACGCAGTTAGTCCGATGCATCCGACTTTTAACCGCTATAACGAACCACGATCATCATTTGGGGCCACCAATATTCGATACGGCACCACCAGTACCTGAACCAAGCGACTGTCTACCGATTCACCAATGCACGTACCGTTTGTCAGGCAGCAATTGAAGAAGTAATCACTCGCTTTCTATGTCCAAAAAAAGATTGGTAACGGGCGATGAACCCCAATAATATTTCAAAGATGTTCTGAAAGCTTCGGAATTCAACACCACCGTATTCTTCTCAATGCAATTCATTGGAATGATACAACAGAACCGTCAAAACAAAGATCGAACAAAACTTAGATGGTAATCAGTTGGAACGGGACTGACATATCTGCACACTCACGTTCGCCATGGATTCTTCCTTTAAATTAATCTAGGAGTGATACACCAGCGTATTAGAATTTCCGTCAAGAGTTGGTGACCTCTAGTTCCGTCGAGCGCCATACCCCGTCTAGAATTCCGACGACACGAACCGGTTAAGAGTAGTGAGGTAGTTCCCAGAAATACTCGTGAATATCGACTGTACAGATTTGTAAACGACCAGAGATTCACAAATCAGCACAATCAATCGATCGCCAAGAAAAGTACTACACTTTGATTTGCCGTGCATGTTGGTGTCACCTCGGACATGAGGTCAAGAAGAAAAGATACTATTTGTTTTCTGCTTCCCAGGGTTTTGACGTTAAATTAGTACCGAAACATTCCTGTCGGTATTGCGTAGTGAAAGTGTGGACTCCCGTAGTTTATGATCTCGAAGAAACAGACCAAAAAAGGCATAAGCAGGTGCACGTGAAATATTTAAGACCGTCGCTGATACTCTTGTTTGTTCAGCAGAATGCCCCGAAAAATCAATAACAATAATGCCAATAAATACCGACCAAGTTAATCATGAAGAGCCCCGACTAAAAAAGTTGTTACCACCGTCGGACCACATCCTCTGTTCGCTCTGCAAAAGCAATGGCATCAAGTAGGCCCTGATATAATTCCGTCGTGGTTCCTGAAATGTGCTGGAAGTCAGTGCACTACGACCACCTGCTCAAGATGCGGGAAATTAGGCATCATGTCAAGGGATTATATGTGTAACAAGCTGTGTAAATCAGTGCCAACCATCGCGAGTGAAAAGAGGCCACCGTGCGGGCGAGGACGGCCACCAGTATATGTCGAGCCACCACGCATACTATCAACTATGGCCTAAACCACCAGAAACCGAAGTAAACACCTCATTAGCACACTAGCCGATCCTGTACCAGTCCTGAAGCCGTCTACTCGGACGTATTCCCCTATGCAACTTTTAAGGGAATACAGGAATCCAATGCGATCATTTGATCATCGGAGCCGACGGAAAACCACAGTTGAACCAAGAGAAGAAATAAAGACCTCCGAAGATTTTTATCTTATTTTGTATGTTTCATATTAATAATAACTTTCAGTTTCCGGGTTTATTGTTACTTTCGGAATTTACCGTTTCAATATGTTCATTTCGACGGGTGGATGAAACTGAAAATATTTTATTTTGGAAAAAAATATTTTTCCGAAGGAATGGGGACATCTACCAAAGCTAAATATTTTTGATTCGAATATTTAACTCCGAAACTAAGTTTTCTTTATTTATTTCGACGCATGCAAATCAAAATGTAAATTCAATCGACTCCACATTTGAGAAACACTGCCGCCACGCTTTCGTGGGAGCTAAATACTTATACGAAATCCGATAGAATCTTTTGATTCTCACTAATCGATACCGGTATCGTGTAGGTAGGTCTTATTTATTAACCGTTGCCTTATGCGTTGATTCAGTTAACAATAATTTAAATACGCGATCCGATTTAGTTGACTGTATCCAGTTGGCAGAAGAGAAAACATTCACTTTTGTCACGTCAAATTCATGGAAAATTAATATTTGGAACTGCCTTCTACGTGAGATCGACGCCATGCTCTTCTGTGGTAATTGCTAATTCTCTATATGCCCTCGTTGACATATGTGGGGGAGAAATCGGTGATAGTCTCGACGTGAAAGTTACGCTAAGACTTGCTACCCCTCATAATGAAATCGAAGACGAAATACATTTCCTCCTTTCGGCTCTAATGCAGGCGAACAACGTCAGAGACCTCGGCCGTCGTTACGCTCTGTGTAAGTACCATCTGAGGTCCTTAATGCCTTAATCCTTAATGGTGCTTGCTGGGAGACGTGATGGTGTGAGAGTGCACTATTCAGTTAAGGAAATACGAATATTATCATCAGAGTCAACCTATAAAGTAAGTATTCTGTTTACTCCTTGCTACATCCGCTTTCATTTCATTTTTTAAATATACTGCTTGCATGCCATCACTCCATCACATATAGTCACCCGGTAGTCAGTTCTTTAACTTGTAGGTAGAAATACTGAAAAATTGTTGATCAAAATATCCATATCTGAAAGATGAAATATGGATATTTCGCTCTACAATTTTCTAAATATGAAATTTAAGCGGATTCACCAATCTCATAACCATTTGTCTGTTTTGAATGAACTAGTACTTATTTGTATTGACTTTTGTATAAAGTTTGAATGTACTTGTAAAATATAAAAAGAAATTTGGATATAGTTTGTTATTAAGTTAATACGTACCTTATTGAATTAGTTCAGTCATTGAATACATAAGAACTGTCAAAAGACTACCTGGAACTACTTTCTGACTTAGGGTCTCTCGGGTGCAAACATTCTGTTTGTGCTTGGAAGTCTGATGAGGAGCATACCACAATAAAATAATTGATGTTCGAGAATTTTTATGTGTTAAGTACTGTGTCCCCCAAAATTCAAAAATTAAAAAGTGGCTTTACACGTCTAAAAGAAATAGATCTTAGAAACCGAATAGTTACGAACTCGAAAAATAGTTGATTTGGATATCAAAAGAACAGCAGAAACAAAATGACCCTCTGTCTGCTATAATAAGAATGAAAATAAGAATAAATACACATTCTTTTTTGTGTTAAATCAGTAGAATACATTTATGTTCTGAAGAGCATTTTCATGAATATCTTAAGACACTATGAAAAGTAATATCTATTGTTTCTGTTTTCAAGATTCATTGTTCTGTTTTGTTTTATTTTTATTTGTTTTATTTTATTTCTGTTCTTCAAATATTCATTTGACTATATCTCATTCATAATTACACTACTGTTGCGATATCATTTTGACTTATTTTCAACCGAGAATATATGCGTAATATGTAGTTGGAATAATAGGTATTATCGATCCAGTCATCAATATGCACTTTCGGTATAACCGGAAGAGCCGTTGAGTTGAAATATCTATCGCGTATTTAAATTATTATTTACATTTTGATTTGCATGCGTCGAAATAAATAAAAAACTTAGTTTCGGAGTTAAATATTCGAATCAAAAATATTTAGCTTTGGTAGATGTCCCCATTCCTTCGGAAAAATATGTTTTTCCAAAATATAATATTTTTAGTTTCATCCACCCGTCAAAATGAACATATTGAAACGAAGAATTCCGAAAGTAACAATAAACCCGGAAACTGAAAGTTATTATTAATATGGAACATACAAAATAAGATAAAAATCTTCGGAGTTCTTTATTTCTTCTCTTGGTTCAACTGTGGTTTTCCGTCGGCTCCGATGATCAAATGATCGCATTGGATTCCTGTATGCCCTTAAAAGTTGCATGAGGGAATACGTCCGAGTAGACGGCCTCAGGACTGGTACAGGATCGGCTAGTGTGCAAATGAGGTGTTTACTTCGGTTTCTGGTGGTTTACGCCATAGTTGATAGTATGCGTGGTGGCTCGACATATACTGGTGGCCGTCCTCGCCCGCACGGTGGCCCCTTTTCACTCGCGATGGTTGGCACTGATTTACACAGCTTGTTACACATATAATCCCTTGACATGATGCCTAATTTCCCGCATCTTGAGCAGGTGGTCGTAGTGTACTGACTTCCAGCACATTTCAGGAATCACGACGGAATTATATCAGGGCCTACTTGATGCCATTGCTTTTGCAGAGCGAACAGAGGATGTGGTCCGACGGTGGTAACAACTTTTTTAGTCGGGGCTCTTCATGGTTAACTTGGTCGGTATTTATTGGCATTTTTGTTATTGATTTTTCGGGGCAATCTGCTGAACAAACAAGAGTATCAGCGACGGTCTTAAATATTTCACGTGCACCTGCTTATGCCTTTTTTGGTCTGTTTCTTCGAGATCATAAACTTCGGGAGTCCACACTTTCACTACGCAATACCGACAGGAATGTTTCGGTACTAATTTAACGTCAAAACCCTGGGCAGCAGAAAACAAATAGTATCTTTTCTTCTTGACCTCATGTCCGAGATGACACCGCCATGCACGGCAAATCAAAGTGTAGTACTTTTCTTGGCGATCGATTGATTGTGCTGATTTGTGAATCTCTGGTCGTTTACAAATCTGTACAGTCGATATTCACGAGTATTTCCGGGAACTACCTCACTACTCTTAACCGGTTCGTGTCATCGGAATTCTAGATGGGGTATCGCGCTCGACGGAACTAGAGGTCACCAACTCTTGACGGAAATTCTAATACGCTGGTTTATCACTCCTAGATTAATTTAAAGGAAGAATCCATGGCAAACGTGAGTGTGCAGATATGTCGGTCCCGTTCCTACTGATTACCATCTAAGTTTGGTTCGATCTTTGTTTTGACGGTTCTGTTGTATCGTTCCAACGAATTGCATTGAGAAGAATACGGTGGTGTTGAATTCCGAAGCTTTCAGAACATCTTTGAAATATTATTGGGGTTCATCGCCCGTTACCAATCTTTTTTTGGACATAGAAAGCGAGTGATTTCTTCTTCAATTGCTGCCTGACAAACGGTACGTGCATTGGTGAATAGGTAGACAGTCGCTTGGTTCAGGTACTGGTGGTGCCGTATCGAATATTGGTGGCCCCAAATGATGATCGTGGTTCGTTATAGCGGTTAAAAGTCGGATGCATCGGACTAACTGCGTACTTTTTTCCTCAATGGTCTTATCCAACACATTGTCGACCTCACGCTTCCTAAAAGTTATGGACCAAACATGCTTTCTGGATAGTGGTCATACTTGATATATATATATATATATATATATATATATATATATATATATATATATATATATATATATATATATATATATATATATATATATATATATATATATATATATATATATATATATATATATATATATATATATATATATATATATATATATATATATATATATATATATATATATATATATATATATATATATATATATATATATATCGGGGGTTTCACCCCGACGAGTCTTTCTAAATAATCTGTTGAAGCAAGGACTGAGCAAGATGATAATATATGAAAATCTGTTTCTGAAGAACAGAAAAATCTAGGGCAAGAACCATCCATATTTTGTTTGATGATGTGTTTTCTATAATTCCCCCTGTAAACAACCTGATCTTGGATCGCAATTGCCAAGCCTTCTGTTTCAGCAAACAATTCTCCAGATACTAACCATTTATCCGATGGGATTTCATCAATATAATCATTTTTCAATTCTTTAGGGTGCTTTCCGTGTAATTCCTCATGCATCCAACTTTCTCTTTCAGAATTATCATCAAATATATCAAAATCTACTTTTTGCATTGTCAAGTTCAGAGGTGTAAGATTTCAATCTGAAGCAACAACAATATCATGTAATTTAGCGTTCTCTGTTTATCATGAAAATGGGAACGTAGATGAAAAATCTGTATACTATGAAGATTATTGAAATCAGTAAATCCACGACCTCCAAGATGTCTAGGTAATGTAACTCTCTGAACAGCTGACTTTGGGTGGTGCTTATGATATTTACAAATCATTTTCCTCGGTTGACATTGTAATTCATTTAGATCAGTTTTAGACCATTTAAGAATTCCAAAAGAAGATGTAAGAATAGGAACTGCATAGGAGTTAATAGCTCTGAAAAGGTTTTTTTTAGTTGAATGACTCTTGATAATAATTCTAAGTCTTTTGTAATATGAACTTCTAATATTTTCTTTAGTGCTGCTATGGTTAATTGTCTTCTCTTGACAAAATCTAAGATATTTATATGTATCTCCTTGATGCATTGCCTTGATTTCGATATTGGAAATCCTTATATGATCAGAGGTAATCTTTCCTATTTCAATAGAAAGATTTTTCCATTTTGGAAGCCCAAATTTTATATGAATATCATTGGAATAGTTGAAAGTAATCTCAAGTAGACTTTTTGAATGAGATCTGGTTCCGGCATATAATTTAATATCATCAAAATGAATGAAGTGACTTAATTTGAATTCAGTTGATATGCTCTTTATTTTGAAGCCGAAACTAGCATTTAATTCATGAGATAATGGATTAAGGCAAGGACAAAACCAAAGAGCACTTAAAGAATCACCTTGAAAAATGCCTCTTTTGATTGGAATTACTACGGATTTTAACGATTGTTTTGAAATATTTAAATAAAGATTGGGTCTCCAATTTTTCATTACAAATTCAATAAAAATACGAAGTGTCTTATCAATTTTATAAATATCCAAAATTTCTTGAAGCCATGAATGGAGAGAACTATCAAAAGCCTTTTGGTAATCAATGAAGGCTGTATGAATATTTCTCTTCTTAGTTTGAGCTTGCTTCAAAGCAACATAATCAATTAAAAGTTGCTCTTTAGTAGCAAGGTGTTTTTTTCTACATCCTTTTAGTTGTTCGGAAAGAATATTATAACTCTCCAAATGTGCATAAATTTTTTGGGTAATACATGCAGTTAGAATTTTATATATTGTTGGAAGGCAAATAATTGGTCTATATTGAGACGGATCAATAGTATTATCACTATTCGGTTTTAAATAAGTAATTCCTTTTGTGAAAAATAAAGGAGTACCTGAGGAGTTCCTTATTATGAATGAAAAATATTTAGCCAATTTTTCATGAACGCAAGAGAATTTCTTGAACCAAAGTTATGAATACCATCAACATCTGGAGATTTCCAATTTCTTGTTTGTTTAACTTTAATATAACTGATGTTATATCTTCGTTTGAAAACTTTTCAAATTGCATGCATTCTTTTTTAGAAAATCAAGACCCTTCATTTAAAATCCAACTTGCATTGGAATTGTGTTGCCTTGGTTTTCACGATCATATTAATGACATGGTGGTCTTCTGGTTTCAATCCTGTGTTCTTTTGATTCTCGCAACGTTTCGGAAAGTTATCCCTTTCTATCTTCAGACATCGGTAATCCGTAGGGTTCTCGATCTTAAGTGGTCTCTGCTCTGGGTTTGTGGCTGTGTTCTATCCTAATAAGCGAAGTTATTCGAAGCTCCACCCCTTTCGGGAGGCGAAACAGAATTTATTGAAAACGTTGATTTTCATGATGAGATGAAAAAGAGCATATTCATATTATTTTGAGGACATAACCAATCAAACTATGAAATGAAAGGAACCACTTTATTCCATAATATATTGTAAATACGGGCTGTTCTAATTGAAAGTATTAATGATTTATTTATTTTATGGAATTTCATTTTAAGTAAAACAAAATGAGACATTTTTGTCACTTTTCACAATTTATTCAATAAGCACGACCGGTTTCTACGCTATGGTCGTTTTTAAGTGATTAATAATATAATACATAATATTAAAGATATATTTCGTTCTGTACTCGTACTTGCCTACTCATGTATAATATTGTTATTCACTTGAAAATAACCGTAGCGTCAAACCTGTCGTGTTTATTGAATAAATTGTTGAAAAGTGACAAAAGTGTCTCATTTCGTTTAACTTTAATTTAGTCTACCCGCCATGCACGCAGCCCCCACTTAGTTGCACTATTGTGGCTCTTGGGGTTTGCGTGCTTTGCGGGCAGATTTGGGAACTACCTCTTGTCAGGAGGTATATTCATTTGAAAAGAAGGGATTCACAAAAATTTGAATAAATTGTATTAACAATAAATGCTTATATCTATAATTTTGGTGTGTGTCAGAAAAAACACAAGTGTGAGCTAAGGAATAATAAAGAATTCAATAAACGAGTGAAAAAACCTGAGGAAAAAACTCGTTTCCCTGTCGCTATTGCGCTAGCAATAGCTTGTCTGTTTATGTTGTGTTAGTGTCGTGTGTACAAAAAAAGTACCAAAGTTTTTTTGCTTAGCCGCTTCATTCTCTCTTGCATTCCATAATTTCCAAACGAAGACAAGGGTGGGACAGGAATCTGTAACAATGGAAAAAGAAAACCAGCAGAAAAATATTCCAACAATCATACTTCTTATATGTCTAAACAAATCTGAGAAAAGGTTTAGCTGTCTTCCGAGTGATGCCGATTATGAACTATAGATGTTTTACAATCATTATGGACCCAATAATCTGGGTTGACATCGCCCATATATTATTTCTTCGTAGAACTTGCTTAATTTTAAGAAAAATTAACTAATGAACAGAGTTATTCTTTATATATTTTTCTTATTTCCTACTTAATATTACAATAGGTACAAGTACAAGGGGTATGATGGAAAACCCATCGTTGCTTACTTTATGAATTGAAAAGATTCAGTGAAGGAGAAGGATTTAGACCTTATAGACTATCAAGTAACCTACCTGAATTCTCTTCTTTGTTGATCTCTAAAATTTCCAATAGATTGAGTTTTTGTCTGTTATTTTCATTGTGTAAAATTCTGAAATTATCATTAAAGTTATGGTTTTCTTCTAGTAAGTGATTAGAATAATGGGAATCTGATTTATGATAATTAAAACTACGTTTGTGCTCGGACAATCTAACTTTCTGAAAGTTCTACCAATATAAATTTCATTACAATTCCAGCAAGACAGTTTATAAACACCGGATTTATTACCTTTATATATTTTAGATTTGCAGTTTTTGATATGTCGGCCCAAATAATTATCAGTTCGGAATGCTATATTGAAATTATAATGGGAGAGGAATGATTTTACTTTTGGACTAGGATTACCAATATAAGTTAAGCTGTTGTATTTTGTGTTAGAACTTCTTATACTTGGAAATACTTCCTGGATTTCTTTTGAAATTTTTGCGTTCAATCGTGTTCTAAATCATAGTTGGACTGTAAACGTTATTGACTGCTATTTGTTCAGATATATTTAGCTCTTTTATGATATTATTTTGTGACATTGGGATATTAATGAGTCTATGTACCATAATATTGTAAGCTGCTAATTTATGTGGATAAGGATGTGTAGATGAGCTGTGAATAGTAATATCTGTATGCGATGGCTTATGAAAAATAGAAAAGTCATATTTGTCGTTAATTTTAGTAATAGTTCAATCCAGGAAGTTAATGGAGTTTTCTGTTTCTATCTCTAACGTCAATTTTGTTAATGAATGTTTGAATGACTCTAAATGTCTGTTTGTGCCAGTGAAACAACAAATGATATCGTCGACATTTCTAAACCAATAAATAATGTGTTTGAATATCAAATGTTCTTCGATAGTTTTTTCAATATTATTCACGAAAATTTTAGCGAGCGGAGGGCTCAGAGGATTACCCATGATTAAACCTTTTTTACTCTTATATAATACTCCATTGAAGTTAAAATAATTTTGTTCTAAACAAATTTGTAAAAGGTGTAATATTTTTGATAGAATTATCAGATTCACTTTATTAATTTGAAGGGCGTTGTTGATGAGTTTGACTGTATCACTAGGTGGAACACTAGGGAAGAGATTTACTACATCCCATGACATAAGTTTAGCGTTCGGTGGTAGTTACGTGTGCCGAATTTTATTCATTAGGACTGAAGATTTTTTTTATTGAGATTTTTGGTTCAAAATTAGCGTAATGTTGAATGATGTCTATGAGAAAGCGTGAAAGGTTTGCAGCTGGAGCTTGAAAATATGAAACTACTGGTCTAATGGAATACCCTGTTTTATGAAGTTTGACGGGGGAGTAAGGTTTTGGTGATTGCGGGTTGTCAATGAGAAGTTTATATTTTTGGTTGGTAGGTTTTATAGACTTGGCATACTCTAAAGCGTTTTCTACTATGGATTGAAATTTATTTGTTGGGTCTTTATCAATTCCTTCATAACAACCTGATTCAATGAGATTTTGGGTTTTCAATAAATAATCTGCTTTATTTAAGGCTATGACTGTATGACCTTTGTCTGCTTTGGTGAATATGATATCGTCAGATGCGGACATAGATTCAGTGGACTTCAAAGTAGTTTATTCGAGTTTCTGAGGTTGAAAACTATTGAACTCTTTTTGAAGTAGTAACGCTGAAGAGTGTTTTAGGTAATTGGCTTGCGGTGAATAATTTAGGGCTATTTCGGTTTCAATTACTAGCAGATCGAAATAGAGACGAGCGTTATTTGGCTCTAGATTGTGTTTAAAACCCTTTTCTAGAAGTGAACTTTTATCTACGGAAAAATTAAAATCTAAAATATTAGTGAACCTATCATAAAATTGGTGATCGGAAAATTTGGAATTTATTGTTGAAGTTTCAGGTTTATTACTCAATGATTTATTTAATTTCGCAACTGAATTTTATACTTTTTGTGATTCAATGAATGAACTTTGAATCTTGTTCCAGAATCTAGAATGTCAAATTCTACTGAATGCAATCTATGAAGCAACTCCGAATGGATTATCTTCAAGAAGATGTTGTAGTTGTCTCGTTGACTGTATTAAAACTTGATGTCTAACTTCAACCATTTTTTTGCCTTAAAGTACTCCATTTTGGGGGAAATATTTGTCTTTAATGGCGTGACGGTTACCTGAAAATGTGAAGGAGGTTAGTAAAATATACCAGGGTTGTTGCACCTAATTGAGACTGTCAATTTCGCATGGTTGTTAACTTCAAACAATCTCTATTGAGTTTAAAAATTTTTCGACAATCCACAATTTAACAGAAGGTGCACGACAGGAAATATGCGGTTTTTTTTTGTTATATGAATTCGTGAGGAAATGTTTCACGATAGTGAATCAAGTAATGGTTTATGAACTGGCAATAGACTTTTAGATGTTTCAACCAAAAAATTTTGAATCTTTTAGTCAATTGTTTTCTTCAGTTATTATGTTATGACAGATGAAGTTGCGTTTCCTCGCTGTGACAGACATAATATTTTGATTGAAATTTATTGTATTGTTCAATTCTTTTCTTCAAAAAATCTCCGTTTTCTCAGCTTGAGTTTTCTCTCAAAAATTTCAAATTTACCTCATTGCGTGTGACTTCATTGAACTCGTTTATACTACAATTTGCATTTCAAAGAATGTAAATTTTCAATTCATTGTCATTTTCTAATCTATACCACCAGCTACGATCATGTAACAAAGATTATATCAATTGGTGATAGTGTCAACGTTGTAATTCGATGCGTGTCATACATCTAACAGACGTATTCCAAGAGCAAATCAATGCAGTGAGAATATTCTTGTTTTGAATATCGATTGGGTATTAGTTTAAGATAAATCTTCTAGGAAGGTCGAAAATCTTAGTTTCGGTTTTTTTCCTAGCGTCTACTCGAAGATCATTCTGTTTTTGTTACAAAATTTCATAGTTCTCCAGAGTGTATTCACTGTATAGTACTACATAGTACACACAATAATTATAAATACAATTTTGGTTTACAATTCACTCACGGACTAGCTAGCATTGAAATATCAGCGATGGTGGAAAAGAGTTTTTCCCTCTATTCTCTTGAATTATTATTATTAATTATTTAAAATTTTTCATAAATTTTACATGATTCTCATTTTGCTGAGCTTACACTTCCGGGGCGATCCTTGGTTTGATCTCTAACCTAACCTAATCACAATTCTTGAGAAAATTGATGAAACTTAACCAAGCGTTTGACCACCGTTCAACCATGATCGACTATCGAATAGTATCATTTTACAACCTCATTTTCACAAGAGGTGCTTGAGAAAATATTTCTTACCCTTTCAGTTTTTTTCAATCGCCTTCACTAATAAAAATTTTTATTCGAAGCATTATTTCTTATAACTAGAGATAACATACTAATATTTGATCGTTCGACCATGTATGGGGAAATCTAGAAATATATTTTTTGCTCTCTAATTTCGTTCGATCACCTTTTATAACAAAAACAACCAAATTTTTCACAAATGTCGGTTTTCGCCACCCTGAAAATATATAATTGTATCTAATTGTTCAACCATGTTAGACCATCTTTCGAAATATATTTCAAATTTTCAATTTCGTTCGACTACCTTCCATAACAAGAAAATCTCTTTCTCATTTTTCTAAGGTCGACATAAAAAAAATATAATTGTACTTAATCGCTTGGCTACGTTTTCTCACCATTCGAAAAATTTTTTTGAGATTTCGTTGTAGGGTGAGGACAAACTGAAACATTTGAGATGTTCGAACGAAACCATGGTTTTAAAATAATTTTTCCAAGAGATGGTCGAACATCATTGAATACAAGCATAAGTCATTCAGATTTTGTATTGAAATTGATTATAATATCTACAAAAATGCGTTAGGTGAGATCAAACGATTAGCTGATATCAAACATCATTCGCAAAATTCTCATAACCTCGGGAAAAGGATGTATAACGCGTCCTCCTAGTGCTAATTTTGAAGCTCTCACAATCGAATAAGAAATTCGCCCGAATCACAATCAATCATACCACAGGTTCAATGAACGTCTTGAGAAACTGAAGGAGCGATTGGTTTACAAATGAAAAAAGTATCATCCTTTTTTAAAAAACCTCAGAAAATTCTGATTTCAGGGTAACCGATATTATTGCTACTTTTTCCTACGCATAAAATTTCTGATTTTTGATTATGTTAATTCAGATTGAATAAAATGTAGAGGCTTGTTTCATTGAGATGAAATTCATACATATGAGTTTATTTTTCTAAATACCAATGCATTTCTTCAGCATAGCGTAAGGGGTTAGAACTGTCATATATATATATATATATATATATATATATATATATATATATATATATATATATATATATATATATATATATATATATATATATATATAATATATAAAATTTAAAATTCGTGCACATTTGGATCTTTGTCGAATTATAATATTCTGTCCGAACAACAAAAAGATGTAGAAAAAAACACCTTGGTACTAAAGAGAAACTAATGATTGATTCTGTTGCTTTGAATCAAGCTCAAACTAAGGAGAGAAATATTCATACAGCCTTTATTGATTATCAAAAGGCTTTTGGTAGTTCTCCTCATTCATGGCTTCAAGAAATTTTGGAAATTTATAAAATTGATAAGACTTTTTCTTGAATTTGTAATGGAAAATTGGAGAACCAATAGTCATTTGAATATTTCAAAACGATCTTTAGAATTCGAAGTAATTCCACTCAAAAGGGGCATTTTTCAAGGTGATTATTTAAGTGCTCTCTGGTTTTGTCTTTGCCTTAATCCATTATCTTATGAATTAAATGCAACTAGTTTCGGCTTCAAAATAAGTAGTCTATCAACTGAATTCAAACTAAGTCACTTAATTTATTCAGATGATATTAAATTATATGCTGGAACTAGACCTCATTTGGAAAGTCTACTTGAGATTACTTTCAATTATTCCAATGATATTCATATGATATTTGGGCTTCCAAAATGTGAAAATCTTTCTTTTGAAAAGGGAAAGATTGCCTCTGATTATATAAAGATTTCCAATATCGAAATCGGGCCAGTGCATCAATGAAATACATATAAATATCTTGAATTTTGTTAAGAGAAGACAGTTAACCATAGCAGCACTAAAGAAAATATTAGAAGTTCATATTACAAAAGACTTAGAATTATCATAAAGAGTAATTTAACTTGTAAAAACCTTTTCAGAGCTATCAACTCCCATGCAGTTCCTTTTCTTACATCTTCTTTTGGAATTATTAAATGGTCTAAAACTGATCTCAATGAATTTCATTGTCAAACGAGGAAAATACTTTGCAAATATCATAAGCACGACCCAAAGTCACCTGCAGAGAGTTACACCACCTAGACATCTTGGAGGTCGTGGACTAACTGATTTGAATAATCTTCATAGTAAACAGATTTGTCATCTACGTTTCCATTTTCATGATAAACAGAGAACGTCTATATTACATGATATTATTGTTACTTCAGATTATAATCTTACACCTCTGAACTTGACAATACAAAAGGTAGATTTTAATATATTCGATGATAATTCTAAAGAGAAAGTTGGATGCAGAAGGAATTACAAGGAAAGCACCCTAAAGAATTGAAAAATGATTATATTGATGAAAACGCATCAAAGAGATGGTTAGTATATGGAGAATTGGTCGCTGAAATAGAAGGCTTGGCAATTGCGATCCAGGATCAGGTTGTTTTCACGAAGAATTATAGAAAACACATCAGTATGCAAAATATAGATTATTCTTGCCGTAGATGTTTTTGTTCTTCTGAAACAGTTTTTTATATATTATCATCTTTTTCAGTACTTGCTTCAACAGATTATTTAGAAAGATATAATGCCCTCGCATTTTAATCTAGGAATCAAATATAACCTAATTCCCAAAGGAAAAAAAATTACAAATATAAACCTGAGATTATTTGTGAAAATGAGAAATATAATTTTATTTTGATAAAACAATTTCATGCAACAGAGCTATAAAACACAATAGGCAAGATATCAATCTTACTGATAAACAGAGTCGAATAACTTATATAATTGATATTGCTATACCCGACACACATAATAAACAAAATAAATACAATGAAAAAATTTCTAAATATATAATGCTTGGCGACGAGATTAGAAAAATGTGGAAAATAAAAAAAGAATTTATTCTACCGATTATTATTTCTACGACAGGTATTATTCCTAGGAATCTTCACAAAAATATTGAGATTTTCGGTCTGAAGAAAAATTTGTTTGAACAGTTACAGTCATCAAATCTTGTAATATTCTTCGTATGTTTATTTGCGAAAAAAATAATGGGGTAATAATTAGCTCGCAATTTTGTCATATTTATATTCAGAGCAGTATTCAATTCGATCGTTCATCACTTCACACGAAGAAAGCTATGAATGAGTAACATTCAGTGATACTTGACTAAGGTCCGTAAACTGGATTTTTTCCGGGGATAAAGCCTCTGACACTACTCTCATTGTCCGATGATGCCATAGTTTGTATATATTCTGCTAGATTGGTATATTCTCATACATTTAACGTTATCCTAATATATAATTTTTCCAGGATATGTTCTGATTAGAGCTATTACCTGGCAATGGTATTAAGTACCGGGAGGTGGATTTATATTTTTTCATGAAATCAGTTTGATTGCATGAACAGATATATGGGCGACTCGTCGGGGTTAAACCCCATTTTTTAAATACAGGGATGTCCACCGGGACAGTCCGTTAAAATCTTTTTGGGTTTCATTTACAATACAAAGCTGAAATTTTATACGCGGCCATAACTAGCGATTTCCAATTGAAGTGAAATATGTTCGAAGCGATACCATTTCCGATTACACCGGAAGTGGGTCATCTCTTTGTTATTTTTGACATTTGAGCAAGTCATAAAATACCCAAGTTGTTGGCACTTATCTGTCAAAACTCTTGACAAATTCAATTATTTTTGTTATGAATTCGATTTTTGAGGAACATTTAAATGAATTGTAGCTCGTAGATCTTTTGCACTATAGACACAATTTTTGCTTGGGTGGATAGAAAAAGGATCAGGGAATGTTTTAAGCAGTCTACACATGTAAAATGTTTATTCCGTTTTTTTGTATGATTTTTTTCAATTTGGCCTTTTTCAAACAGCAATAACTCAACTTCTTCAAATGGCACGTGCCAATTTTTATATCGCCATCAGATGGAGCGACAAATTTCAGATGGAATGGTATCAGCATGTACTTAAGCCATCACTTATATTCTCGAAATAATTTGGGAATATGTTGAATTTTGATGGTTTTGCAAGAGCTAACAGAGAATGCTTTGAAATATTTGAATCAAGTAGCTGAATTGGCTACGTTCACCTGACAGGTGCCTGAAATGAATGTACTTGTCACTTCGTTCATTCGAATTTGATATTTCAACAAGAATTGTTGGTAATTTGAAGTGAAAATTTTTGAAAACACCAGATTGATAATAGAATGGCTGATTATTCAAACGAGGATATGTTTAATCTCTTTTTAATTCATGGCGAATGTCAATGAGTGGTGCATAGAACTTGCAGGCAATTCAATAACCAATTTCCAAATTTAGCACTTATGAGTAAAACAATATTTCGAAGGATAAGAAGCAATTTTCTGCAATTAAGAGGAACAAAATACATAGAAACTAGAAGAAAACCAATTCTCGAGGACGACGACAATCAAATTAATACGCTAGCGCATTTTCGTGCCAATCTACATGCGTCCATTACGTCAGCATCAATGGATATTGGATTGAGTTATACTTCCATTCAGAGGATCCTTAAGAAACATAACATGCACCCGTGTTCTTTCATCAGACTACAAAAATTGAAACCAACTGACCTTCCCAAGCGGCTAAATTTTTGTGAAATTTTATTAATTTGGCTTCAAGAAGATGAGACAATTCTGCAAAAAATTATAAGGTCCGATGCAGCCAAGTTCAACGAAAGTGGAATAACCAGCAGGAGAAATCGACAACTTTGGGTCAGAGAAAATCCACATTTCATTGAGGTTATTGATTTCCAAAATAAATTCAGCGTTTTATCAATTTTAATGAATGATCTGTGGCTTATCACATTCATGAGGAAAATCTTAATGGACAGAGATACCTGGAATTTTTGAGAGGAACGTTAGCAAATTTTTTAGATAGATTACCCCTTAACATTCTGAGGGATTGCTATTACCAAATGGATGGTGCACCAGCACATAAAACACGAACTGTAGATCGGCAGCTAACAGAAATGTTAGAGGATAGATGGTTGGGTAATCAAGGACCTCCGCGATCTTCGGACCTGACGCCCCTTGACTTTTATTTATGGGACAAAATCAAGAGTGAAGTGTATCTTATGCCTGTAAGAAGTAAAGAAAAGTCACTAGGGCGCATTCATAATACTTTTCGTAATATTGATCCTGAGGAAACTAGGAGGGCAGCTCATCATGTTCGTATACGAGCTGTCAAGTGTATCGAGCAAAATTGGGCCCATATTGAACATTTATTCAGATCGAAAATAAGTTTTCTCCTATGATGTTTGCTATCATTCATTCGTAATAATGTAATTATCTTCAATGATTGGTTTTTGCTTAGTTCCTACAATTTTTATTTTTCCGAATTGTAGAAAATTGCTTCAAATGCTTCGAAATTTCATTTTACTCATAGACGGTAAATGTGAAATTGGTTATTGAATAGCCTGCAATTTCTACCCACTACATTTTGACATTCTAAAATGAATTAAAAAGATTAAATATATTTTCGTTTGAATAACCAGTGATTTAATTCCCAATGTGTTGTATTTTTTGAATATTTTTAAACTGAAATAACGACAATTCTTTTTGAGATATCGGATTCGAATGAACGAATGATAGTATATTAATTTTAGGCGCCTGTCTGGTGAGCGTAGCCAGTTCAACTACTTGATTGAAATATTTCAAAGCGTTCTCTGTTAGTTCTTGCAAAGTCATCTAAATTCAATATATTCCCGAATTATTTCGGATTACAATTCCCTCTGAAATTTGACGCTTCATCTGATGGCGATATAAAAGTTGGCACGTCCAATTTGAATTAACTGAGTTATTGTTAATTGAAAAAGGCCAAATTGAAAAAATCATACAAAACAAAGCAATAAACATTTGACATGTGTAGATTGCTTAAAAAATTCCTTGATCCTTCTTCTATCCACCCAAGCAAAAATTATCTCTGTAGTGCAAAAGATCTACGTGCTATAATTTTTTTCAATGTTCCTCAAAATCGAGTTTATAACAAAAATAATTAAATCTGTCTGTATATATATATATATATATATATATATATATATATATATATATATATATATATATATATATATATATATATATATATATATATATATATATATTTAATTTTAATCCATATACTGTGATGCACTACTTTAAAAAGTTTTTAACGGACGGTCCCCATATATATATATATATATATATATATATATATATATTTATATATTGACTGATCCGAGCGATTCTCCATATCGCGATGTTTTCGTTGACCACCCTGTATATAAATATATATATATATATATATATATATATATATATATATATATATATATATATATATATATATATATATATATATATATATATATATATATATATATATATATATATATATATATATATATATATATATATATATATATATATATATATATATATATATATATATATATATATATATATATATATATATATATATATATATATATATATATATATATATATATATATATATATATATATATATATATATATATATATATATATATATATATATATATATATATATATATTCAATCTCCTACCGGGGTGAGCACAACGCCCTGACTTTGAATAGGAGTAAGGCATTCAATACCTTATTTTGAAGATCTCATCGAGTGCTACCTGTCTCGAAACTTTCGCTTCAAAATTTTCATCGTTAACGAGATGACAGCTAAAAAATTGGAAGACTAGTTTATTAAGTGCTGAAAATGGGCACCACTTACTTCTATGCAGTAAAAGAAGTTTTGCTCAAATCGTTCACGTATAGTACTCAACATTTTTGTTTCAATTTGACCTCATTGATTAAATATCCAAATTCGCAAATAATCCAGTGACTTAGGTTGTGTAGCGTAAATCTTAGATTTTAGGTGGCCCCATAGAAAAAAGTCAAGTGGCGCCAGATAAAGTGATCTGGGTGGCCACTCAATATGTCCCCTTCTTCCAATCCAGGCCAGAGGAAAATTTACTCTTGAGAACTGACGCTAAGGCTTAACTGTGGTGCGCCAGCTTGTGGAAAATGATCCTTCTATGGTCTTTTTCATTCTCTAATACTTGCACGAGGGCTGGATAAATAGCGTTCTGTAATAGTTCGGAATAAATTTGGCCAGTTATATATATATATATATATATATATATATATATATATATATATATATATATATATATATATATATATATATATATACCCCGACGCGTTGCCCATATATCTGTTCATGCAATCAAACTGATTTCATGAAGAAATATAAATCCACCACCCGGTAATAAATACCATTGCCAAGCAATGATTATAATCAAAACATATCCTGGAATAATTATATTTTAGGATAACGTTGAATGTTATGAGAATATATCAATCTACCAGAATATATACATACTATAGCATCATCAGACAATGATATCAATGTACCAACGAGTAGTGTCACAGAGGCTTTCTCCCTATAAAAATCCAGTGTAAGGACCTTATTCAAGTAACACTGAATGTTACTCATTAATAGTTTCCTTTGTGTGAAGTGGTGAACGATCGAATAGAATACTGCTCTGAATATAAATATGACAAAATCGTCAGTTAATTATATAACACATATATTAACAAATAAATGAAATATGAAATGAGATTCTGAGCAGTATAAAATAAAGAAAACCTATGACTCTAGCTCATATTTTTTTCGGAAAGAAACCTACGAAGAATATTACAAGATTTGATGACTGTTATCTTTTGTAACTGTTCAAACAAATTTCTCTTCAGACCCAAAATCTCAATACTTTTATGTAGATTCATAGGAATAACAATAATCTCGTCGCCAAGCATCATATATTTAGAAATTTTTTCATTGTATTTATTTTGTATATTAGGTGTGTCGGGTATAGCAATATCAATTATATATGTAATTTGATTCTGTTTATCAGTAAGAATGATATCTGGTCTATTGGGTTTATGAGCTCTGTTGAAAGGAATTGTTTTATGAAAATAAACTTTATATTTGTCATTTCCACAAATAATCTCAGGTTCATTTTTGTAATATTTTTTTATTTTGGGAATTAGGTCATGTTTATTTCCTAGATTAAAATGAATAATATTAGCGACGGCATTATGTCTTTCTAAATAATCTGTTGAAGCAAGGACTGAGCAAGATGATAATATATGAAAAACTATTCCTGAAGAACAGAAACATCTATTCTATTTCTAGAATTCCTCGTGAAAACAACCTGATCCTGGATTGCAGTTGCCAAGCCTTCTGTTTCAGAAAACGATTCTCCAGAAACTAACCATTTATTCGATGCGATTTCATCAGTATGATCATTTTTCAATTCTTTAGGGTGCTTTCCGTGTAATTCCTTCTGAATCCAACTTTCTCTTTTAGAATTATCATTAAATATATCAAAATCTACCTTTTGTATTGTTAAGTTCAGAGGAGTAAGATTATAATCTGAAGCAACAACATTATCATGTAATTTAGAGGTTCTCTGTTTATCATGAAAATGGGAACGTAGAAGAAAAATCTATTTACTATGAAGATACTTGAAATCAGTTAACCCACGACCTCCAAGATATCTGATAGTGTAACTCTCTGAACAGCTGACTTTGGGTGGTGCTTATGATATTTACAGAGCATTTTCCTCGTTTGACATTGTAATTCATTTAGATCAGTTTTAGACCATTTAATAATTCCAAAAGAAGATGGAAGAATAGGAACAGCATAGGAGTTGATAGCTCTGAAAAGGTTTTTACTAGTTAAATAACTCTTGCTGATAATTCTAAGTCTTTTGTAATATGAACTTCTAATATTTTCTTTAGTGCTGATATGATTAATTGTCTTCTCTTGACAAAATAGATATTTATATGTACCTCCTTGACGCATTGGCTCGATTTCGATATTGGAAATCTTTATATAATCAGAAGTGATCTTTCCTTTTTCAATAGAAAGATTTTACATTCTGTAAGCAAAACTTTCATTTGAATATCATTGGAATATTTGAATTTGGGAGGCTTTTACTTGGTAAAATTCCATTATCAATAATAAAAAAGAAGTACTGTGTTTTAAGGAATTTTACTTAATAATTGCGATTCGTAACGCGTCTGAAGAAGCTACGGTGTAGTGAAACGCGTTACGAATCGCAATTATTAAGTAAAATTCCTTAAAACACAGTACTTCTTTTTTATTATCATTGGAATAGTTGAAAGTAATCTCAAGTAGACTTTTCAAATGAGATCTGGTTCCAGCATATAATTTAATATCATCTAAATAAATTAAGTGACTTAATTTGAATTCAGTTGATAGAATTTTTTATTTTAATGCCGAAACTAGTAGCATTTAATTCATGAGATAGTGGATTAAGGCAGAGACAAAACCAAAGAGCACTATAAGAATCACCTTGAAAAATACCTCTTTTGATTGGAATTACTTCGGATTTTAACGATTGTTTTGAAATATTCAAATGAAGATTGGTTCTCCAATTTTTCATTACAAATTTAAGAAAAAGACGAAGTGTCCTTTCAATTTTATTAATTTCCAAAATTTCTTGAAGCCATGAATGGGGAGAACTATCAAAAGCCTTTTGGTAATCGATGAAGGCTGTATGAATATTTCTCTTCTTAGTTTGAGCTTGATTCAAAGCAACAGAGTCAATCACAAGTTGCTCTTTAGTACCAAGGTGTTTTTTTCTACATCCTTATTGTTGTTCGGAAAGAATATTATAATTCTCCAAATGAGCATAAATATTTTGGGTAATACATGCAGTTAGAATTTAATATATTGTTGGAAGGCAAGTAACTGGTGTATATTGAGACGGATCAATAGTATTATCGGTTTTTCGGTTTTAAATAAGTAATTCCTTGTGTGAAAAATAAATGAGTAGCTGAGGGGTTCTTTATTATAAATGGAAAATATTCAGCCAGTTTTTTATGAACTCAAGAGAATTTCTTGAACCAAAAGTTATGAATACCATCAACACCTGGAGATTTCCAATTTTTTGTGTGTTTAATAACTGATGTTATATCTTCGTTTGAAAAATTTCAAATTGCATGCATTCTATTTTAGATAATCGAGACCTTTCATTTAAAATCCAACTTGCATTGGAATTGTGTTGCTCTGGCACTGCCCAAATGGAAGACCAATAGTCAGTTGGAATATCAATTTTAGGAACTCCATTTCCAGAAATATTTTCATTGGACCCTGAAATAAATTTGTAAAAATATTTTTCACTATTTTCGAATAGTATGTTCTGGAATTTTCCATCTGAATTTATTTTATATTCACGTGGTCTAATGGAGTACACTGAAAGTTTTTGTTTTAAAGTATCAATGTATTCTATCAGTTGTCCATTACTTATCTCATTATTTTTATGGGTTTTATATTTGAGGAATATTTTTCCAATATGTGCCATAAGTCTTTTGATCGATTACCTCTGGAATATTGAGTCAATCTTCCTAAATCACATCTGATACAAGAAATTTTACTTTCCAAGGTTATTTTCCATGAAGGTTATTCTTTGATATTATAATTAGATCCAAAATTTTCTAATTTGTATCCAGAATATTTAACTACTGTAATAGCGGCACAATATGTAATCAGATGAAGTGTATAAATATTCATTACTTTAACAAAATGCTTTGGAAGAATATTCTCTTAAACCTCGTTCATACAAACGAAAATTTTCTTTGAATAATGAATTTTAGGAAGTTTTGGTATTATACTTGGGTCAATATTTTCAAATAAATTCATTTGATTGAGAAATGAATTTTCTATATATTTGTTATCAATATTTTCAGACAAATTTTTGATTTATTTTCGATGCTTTTAATGAATGGGACTAGGTTTTCATCTGAAATTTCAGAATTTGAATGTTCTTCTTGTTGAATGTTGTTTTCAATTAATTTTAATTCTGATTCAGATATAAAGTTTCTTTTTCAATATACCGTCTTTGATTCGCAATGCCTTGTTTTGAAATACAGCAATTGAGAATTTTTCTTTGAACATATTATATAGTTATATAGTTCCATTATTTGTTATTCTGTAATAACGAAACATAATGAATTAGGTAATGAAGATATGATAAGATTAGAAGAACAAGGTGATTCTTCATGATTAAATAACAGTTATCTAATCTTTTGTTTTTGAAGAATAGACTGAAGAATAGACTGATATAAGTATATATATATATATATATATATATATATATATATATATATATATATATATATATATATATATATATATATATATATATATATATATATATATATATATATATATATATATATATATATATATATATATATATATATATATATATATATATATATATATATATATATATATATATATATATATATATATATATATATATATATATATATATATATATATATATATATATATATATATATATATATATATATATATATATATATATATATATATATATATATATATATATATATATATATATATATATATATATATATATATATATATATATATATATATATATATATATATATATATATATATATATATGATGATAAGGTAAACAACTTAAATGAAGGTAGGAATGATATTTAAAAAATATACATTCTTATCATACACGAAGTAAATCTAAGGGATCTGACATTTCTACTTTCTATAATCTCAGCTGTTTCGAGGAGTTTCATAATTTATTCAGAGTTCGGCTGCCACTTGCGTACTGAGTATTTGTTTACATTTTCTCAGCTTTCAGGAGATTATATTTTCGTTGATTTCGAGTTCGAATTGATTCACATCTCATCAAAATACCGATGTTGACAAGTTGGCAAAATTCAAAGACATGCGTGACACCAATTATAAAAAATATTGAAAATTTATATAATTTTTCTTCTGTTATGCAATTTGATGGAGATAATGATACAAAATTCAAAATAAAATGTCAAAATTTGAAAAGGTGCTTTCGAGAATTCGAGAAACTCCATCACAGTATTGTTCAGTTAGTTGCTACACGCAGTGTTGTCGGTGCGTTAGAGGAGAAACACATTATTTGCTAGAATTTCTCATCAAAAATTGAAGATATTGAAACACGTTATTATGAGTTATTCGAATTACTGAATGAACCTCTGGAAACTTACTCGAATGAAGATGATGTGAATCTGCCAAAAATAAACTTGGTTTATTTTGATGAAGATTTAAGAAAATTTCCGATGTTCTCAAAAAAGTTAAAATCGTTAGTAGATAATAATAGGTTGAGTAGAATTGAGAAGTTTCATCATCTTTCAAGTGTATTCAGTGGTCCACCCTTAGCTTATACTCCTCTTCTCCAAGAAAATTATGAAATTGTTCATGAATCCTTAGTTGCTAGATATGGGGATAAACGATCACGTGCAACAGCATATTGTCGTGCTATTAAAAATTTCCCGTTTGTTGAACTGAAAGTGCAGAATCTTGTTGATGGGTGGTTGTTATTTTTAACGAAAATTTAGCTGCTTTGAAAACACTTGGGTTGTAGACAGATTCTAGGGATTTTATTTAAATGAATCTATTGCTCCAAATAATAATGAAAATTCAAAAAATAATTTCAGTGTTCAGCTACCACCAGCATATTGAATATTCGTTTACATTATCAATTGCCTTCACGAGATTATATTTTCAATGATTTCGAGTTCGAATTTAATCACATCCCATCAAAATGCTGGAAGCTGATATTGACAAGTTGGCAAAATTCAAAGCGATACGTAACAGCATTATAAAAAAAATATTGAAATTTTATAAAATTTTTCTGCTGATATGCAATTTGATGGAGATAATCATTCAAAGTTCAAAATAAAATGTCGAAATTTGAAAAGATGGTTTCGATAATTTGAGAAGCACCATCACATTATTGTTTCAATAGTTGCTATAGGCGGTATTATCGGTGCGTTAGAGGAGGAACAGCACATTTGCTAGAATTTTTCATTATAAATTGAAACACCTTATTATGAATTTTTCGAATTACCGAATGAACGTCTGGAAACTAACTTGAATAAAAATAATGTGAATCTGCCAAAAATAAACTTGTTTTTTTTATGGAGATTTGAAAATGTTTCCGATATTCTCAGATATGTTTAAATCGTTAGTACATAATAATAAGAGTTTGAGTAAAATTGAGAAGTTTCATTATCTTTTAAGTGTACTCAGTGGTCCACCCTTAGCTCTTGTGAAATGTACTCCCCTTCTCTAAGAAAATTATGGAATTGCTTATGATTCCTTAGTTATAGATATGGGGATAGACGATCACTTGCAACAGCCTATTAAATTGTGCGTGCTATTGAAAATTGCCGGGCTGTTAACTGAAAGAGCAGAATCTTTCTACCCGGTGGTTGATATTTTCAACGAAAATTCAGTTACTTTGAAAACACAGATTCTTCGGATTTTATTTTAATGAATATGCTTTTAGAGCGTTTAGATCCAGCAACAGTACAGGCTTAGCAAAGTTTTCTGAAGAGGTAGAGCTTGTGTTGAAACGTTGTCGCGGTCTAGAATCTTCTAATGCTTCAAATGCTAATGAAAATTCCAAAAATAATTTCAAGTTCTCAAAACGCGCGGAGATCAATGCATCGCTCTCATCATCCATTAGCAAAAGATCAAACTCGAAAAAGAAAACTATTGTATCTTTTCAATAATCCACTGACTCTGATTTGCTTTCTCTGCGAGAACAATCATATAATCTATTGCTGCCCCATTTTTGTAGCCAAAAATGTTCGGGAACGTTTCGAAATTATAGAAAATTATCAGAGTTCTACTAATTGTTTGGTTAGTTATCATGCAATTACTGAATGCACTCTATCTAAACGTTGTAGGAAGTGCAACAAATCGGATCATACGTTGCTTCATTTTGAAAATGATTCTTCCGATAAGCAGAAACCTTCAGAAATAGCTCAAGCAGGCTTCTCTTATGATAATAATGAAATTCCAAATATTGTTCATAGCTATGTTGGACTCTCAAGGTGTTTTGTTGTCGACTGTTCTTCTGAAAATTAAAGATTGTTTTGGTAATTGGCATACACTTCGAGGGTTGTTAGATTCTGCTTCAGAAGCTACTTTCATGATTAAATCTTGTGCTAAAAAATCAAATTTGATATAATTCAATGCTTCATTGTCTATTCAAGAAGGACTTGACAAAATTTGCACGCCTGCTGTTTCACGAGTGCATTGTATTATCGCTCCCTGTGACAATACATTATTGACGTTGGATGTTAATGCTATTTTAGTCTCAAAATTTGCGTTACTTTGAGTATGGCATGCATTTCTGCAAGGGAAAACTCGTTCACTAATCAACTGAGGTTGGCTGATCCCACTTGCGATAAACCAGGGCCATTGATATTCTCTCAGGTGCAGATCTGTTTCTTTTTATAATAAAGGATGAACCTGGTGAGCCATTTGCTTTGAATACCATTTTTGATTATGATGGGAAAAATTTCATCGTCATTCTCTTCTACTATTAAATTTATTTCTCTTCATGCAACCTCATTTGCAGTCAAACTCCGTTAGCTACTACCCTCAGGCTATTCTGGGAATTAGAAGAAATTCCTCAGCAAATAACTCAATCTCCCGATGACATTTATTGTGAAAAATTCTTTTTTGAATCCACCTACTGCACAGATGAAGAAAGGTTTGTTGTGTTTTTGCCAATAAGAATTAATTCTCCAGATTTCGGAGATACCCACTCCATTGCTTCACGTTACGAGAGGTGCAACTCCTTTCACTACATATTCTACTTTTTGCCTGACTATTTAGACAGTGGGCATACAGCTAAAGTTTCACCCCCTCCTGCTTCTATTATTTATACGTATTACTACATACTTCATCACGTTATTGTAAAAAAGGACTCTCCATCTACCTCTCCTCGAGTTGTGTTCAATGCTGCCAGTCATGCTTTAGACAAAATATCGCCTAATGAGGCTCTATTCGTAGGTCCTAAACTGCAACGAGATCTTCTTGCTATCTTCTCAATTTTCGCATTTACGATATGTTTTTACTAGTGACATTCGTCAAATGTACCGCATGATTCTTATTGCCCCAAATCAACGTCGTTATCAAAGAATACTCCGGCAAATTTTCATCTGATGAACCTGATGCCGATTATGAACTTAACACTGTGAGCTATGGAGTTGCTTCATCACCTTTACTAGCGATACATACTCTTCTGGAACTATCTACGAAATCTGATGAGTTCCCCTGGCTAGCCGCGTCTTGATCAAATATACGTTCAGGAATGATAATTGCATCAGGCAAGTCTACTATTGAGGAGGGTCCAAGTGTGATAGCGGAATTGATTGAACTATTGGGAAGTGCTGGGTTCTAGTTATGAAAATGGGGTAGTAATGCACTTGAGTTACTTGCAGATATTCCTTGCGAACAAAAATAAGATCATGCATTGCCCCTAGATTTCGATGATTCTGGTATTATTAAAATTCTCAAATTGAGATGGAGTCCTATAAATGACATCCTTACTTAGAATGCTTCGTTAGTCACTTAACCATACAGCAAACGGAATTTGCTTTCAGAAATTTCGAAAATGTTTGACCCTATCTGATTTCTGACACAAGTAAATTTCTGCTAGTTGAAACAGAGATTCAAATCTGAATTGCATCATATAGAATCAGTGAAAATCTCTAGACTCTTGAACACCAACGATGCAATTCAATGCCAATTGCATGGTTTCTGCGATGCCAGCGAAAGCGGTTATTGTGGTGTGATCTATTTGAGAGTGATTCATTCTGACCAGAACAATCAAACAGATATACTCATTGAAAAAGGTTGCTCCTCTACAGCGTTTAAGTGTTCCCCGTTTCGAACTCTGTGCAGTCGTACTACGCTCTGAATTGTTTTCTTATATTTTGTGAATCTACAAGGATAAAATTCATATCCATGAAAGTTTTGCTTGGTTGAATTCGATGGTAAATTTGGATTGGATAAGATAAAATCATCACCTCACTTCTGAGAAAAATTCGTGGCAAATATTCAAGAGAGAAGACCACCTTCCATTTGAAATTATGTACCGACTAAGTTCAATCCTGCTGAAGGGGCTTTTATCCATCCCAGATAGTCAATTTGGATATATGGTGGAAGGGACCTTATTCTTTGTTTCCCGAAATAACGTTACATACCTTCGAACAGAAAACTACTGTAGTTCCAACGGGTTGTCACGAAGAACAACGAATTGTGTTCAATAATTTCGTCACAATTTCTACTATTGATGCTCTCTTACAAAATCATTATCGCTTATCTACAATTCAGACGATCGTTGCATATATGTTGCGTTTTCTACATAATGCCCGTAATCCAGAAGTTAAGCGAGATTGAGATATATTTACTTATTTGAGTACTTAAATACTTTGCAACAACGAGCTTAGTGGTACGATCGCACAAGTTCGGTTCCTTTAGGCACTATGATTCTAATAAAAGGATACACTTACCCTATCAAATTGGAATTTCTACCTTTAGCATTGTCAAGTTCAGAGTAAAAAGATTTCAATCTGAAGCAACAACAATATCATAATTTAGACCTTCTCTGTTCAAGATGAAAAATCTGTTTACAATGAAGATTATTCGAATCAGTTAATCCACGACCTCCAAGATGTCTAGGTAGTGTAAATCTTTGAACAGCTGACTTTGGGCGGTACTTATGATATTTACAAAGTGTTTTCCTCGTTTGACATTGTAATTAATTTAGATCAGTTTTAGACCATTCAATAATTCCAAAAGAAGATGTAAGAATAAGAACTGCATAGGAGTTGATAGCTCTGAAAAGGTTTTCACTAGTTAAATGACCCTTGATGTCTGTTGTAATATAAACTTTTAATATTTTCTTCAGTTTTGCTGTGGTTAATTGTCTTCTCTTGAACGAATACGAGATATTTATATGTATCTCCTTGATGCATTGGCTCGATTTCGATATAAGAAATCAAGAAATCTTTATATGTATGATCAGATGTGATCTTTCCCTTCTCAATATAAAGATTTTCACCTTTTGGAAGCCCAAATTTCATATGCATATCATTGAAATAGTTGAAAATAATCTGACAGGAAGGTAATCAATCATCAAATATAGGCATATATAGTATGGTTCAGTCAATTATTACAACCTTCAATTCGTAGATCCTTGTAGTTGAAACGTTAACGATATTGAAAAGGCGTAAATCGCAGCTTCTATGTACATAATGGGAGTTCAATTTACTAACCTTTCCTTTATAAATATTAGATTTTACTGGGAATATGGGTTGATAATTAACATGATTTAATCTTAGGTTATATTTAATTTGCATAAATTTTACCTGTTTCGACCTATTGCCATCATCAGAAAATTCATATCTGCATATTTGTCTTGAAATGAAATTAAAATATTTAACATTAGTACATATAAAACATAAAACAAGTCTTACATTTAGAAATTTCAACCATCGATATCACTCTGTCATTATCACAATTAAACTGACAGGAAGGAAATTAATCAACAAATATAGGTAAACATTTTTGGAATTACTGTATCACAGGTTGCAGAACTATATACTACAGAGTTAAGACATAAGATTTCCATGAATATTCATTAAACCATCAGCCATCTTTTGACTTAATTGTTCTAGTTTTTTTCTGTTTTTTGATCATATCTAAGTTATTCCTTTTAGAATCATTATGCTCGGTTGTGGGCACTAATTTTTCAATATTATGTTTTGCTAGAGCGGTGACTAGTTTGTTCGGTCTAACGGAATATTCATGCTCGTAGACCCTTTTATGTGAATATTGTTTGGTATGGCCAATGTAACATTTTTCGCAATCTTGGCATTCTATTTTGTATATGCTGTGAGCTTTATTTTTCAATTTAATGCGAGGTTCTAGAGTTCGAACCAAATAAAACAAATAACAGAGGCCATTAACAGATACCACAATAAGACCCAATCTACGAATGAGGTAGAAAGTGGGAACATAATAACTTTTCTTGACATGCAAATTTCATATGACGAATCGGGAACGATATACACCAATTGGTATCGAAGAACAACATGGAGTGGAAAATATTTGAATTTTGCATTAGACTATCACATCCTAAATGTAAAAAAAATAATCTAATCAAATTAAAGAAAGCGCTAAGAAGAAATGCGTATCAACCGAAATGTTACGAATCACTGATAACACAAAAATACAGATAATAACACGGAACGAAAACAGAAGAAAGAGGTGATTGCAAGTACATAGGATACACCTTCACTCCTGGATGGTCTCAACAGTTAAAAAAGTGTCTAAAAAATACAACATCAAAGAGGGACATAAACCTAATAATCATAGCAAAAAATTTTTCACAACTCTAAATCTAAATGGAGAGATTGTATCTCCTTGTATCGGTCGTAGATTCTTGAAAGCAACGCCCGTGATAGCCCCATTGTGGCCGCTATATACCTCTGTGTCACCCTCTCTTCAAGGAGAGCAATCTTTCGATCCCTCTGCACATCGGACAATCCAACGTATAGCATTTTCAATTATGATTATAGGCTTACTTAAATTTTGAAATTCTCAGCTTCACCTCTCAGTGACGACTGCGTGAAATATTCAGAACATGTTGTGATAATACAACATATCTTATCATTCTATCCAGTTTCTTCAAAACAAAAATTTTCTTAGTTCACAAGTAGTCGAAGATCCATGGTTAAAAACAATGAATAATGTCAAATACCGAGTGATTCCATAAAAATTTGATAGTATATATATATATATATATATATATATATATATATATATATATAATATATATGAATAAATTCATTATGTTTTGTTATTACAAAATAACAAATAATGGAACAAATAAAAAGAGTACATGTCTAAACTATATAATATGTTCAAAGAAAATTCCCTAATTGCTGTATTTCAGAACGAAGCATTGCGAATCAAAGACGGTATATTGAAGAAAGGAACTTTATATCTGAATCAGAATTAAAATCAATTACAAACAACATTCAACAAGAAGAACATTTAAATTCTGAAATTTCAGATGAAAACCTAGTCCCTTTCATGAAAAGCATCGAGAATTCGTCTAAATATATTGATAACAAAGATATAGAAAATTTATTTCTCAATCAAATGAATTTATTTGAAAATATTGACCCACCTATAAGACCTAAACTTCCTAAAATTCATTATTCAAAGAAAATTTTTGATTGTATGAACGAGCTTAATGAGAATATTCTTCCAAAGCAACTTGTTAAAGTAATGAATATTTATACATTCATCTGATTATATATTGTGCCGCTTTTACAGTAGTTAAACATTCGGGATACAAATTAGAAAATTTTGGATCTAATTATAATATCAAGAAAAACGTTCATGGCAAAAAGGTTAGAAGGTAAAATTTCTTCTATCAGATTTGATTTAGGAAGATTGACTCAATATTCCAGAGGTAATCGATCAAAAAACTTATGGCACATATTGGAAAAAAATTCTTCAAATATAAAACCCATAAAAATTATGAGATAAGTTTTGGACAACTGATAGAATACATCGATACTTTAAAACAAAAACTTTCAGTATACTCCATTAGACTACGTGAATATAAAATGAATTCAGATAGAAAATTCCAGAACAAACTATTCAAAAATAATGAAAAACATATTTACAAATTCATTTCAGGTTCAAATGAAAATATTTCTGGAAATGGAGTTCCTAAAATTGATTTTCTAACTGATTATTGGTCTTCAATTTGGGCAGTGCCAAGGCAACACACTTCCAATGCAAGTTGGATTTTAAATGGAAGGTCCCGATTTTCTAAAATAGAATGCATGCAATTTGAAAAATTTTCAAACGAAGATATAAAATCAGTTATTAAACACACAAAAAATGGGAAATCTCTAGGTGTTGATGGTATTCATAATTTTTGGTTCAAGGAATTCTCTTGAGTTCATGAAAAATTGGCTGAATATTTTTCATTTATAATAAAGAACCCCTCAGCTACTCCTTTATTTTTCACACAAGGAATTACTTATTTAAAACCGAAAACCGATAATACTATTGATCCGTCTCAATATAGACCAATTACTTGCCTTTCAACAATATATAAAATTCTAACTGCATGTATTACCCAAAAATTTATGCACATTTGGAGAATTATAATATTCTTTCCGAACAACAAAAAGGATGTAGAAAAAAACACCTTTTTACTAAAGAGCAACTTGTAATTGATTCTGTTGCTTTGAATCAAGCTCAAACTAAGATGAGAAATATTTATACAGCCTTCATTGATTACCAAAAGGCTTTTGATAGTTCTCCCCATTTATGGTTCAAGTAATTTTGGAAATTTATAAAATTGATAAGACACTTCGTCTTTTTCTTGAATTTGTAATGAAAAATTGGAGAACCAATCTTCATTTAAATATTTCAAAACAATCGTTAAAATCCTAAGTAATTCCAATCAAAAGAGGCATTTTTCAAGGTGATTCTTTAAGTGCTCTTTGGTTTTGTCTTTGCCTTAATCCATTATCTCATTAAATGAATGCTACTAGTTTCGGCTTTAAAATGAAAATTCTATCAACTGAATGCAAATTAAGTCACTTAATTTATTTAGATGATAATAAATTAAATGCCGGAACCAGATCTCATTTAAAAGTCTACTTGAGATTACTTTCAACTATTCCAATGATATTCATATGAAATTTGGACTTCCAAAATATAAAAATCTTACTATTGAAAAGAAAAGATCACCTCTGATTATACAAATATTTTCAATATAGAAATCGAGCCAATAATTCAAGGAGATACATATAAATATCTTGGATTTTGTCAAGAGAAGACAATTAACCATAGCAGCACTAAAGAAAATATTAGAAGTTCGTATTACAAAAGACTTAGAATTATCATCAGGAGTCATTTAACTAGTAAAAACCCTTTCAGAGCTATCAACTCCTATGCAGTTCCTATTCTTACATCTTCTTTTGAAATTCTTAAATGGTCTAAAACTGATCTAAATGAATTACAATATCAAACGAGGAAAATCCTTTGTAAACATCATAAGCATCACCCAAAGTCAGCTGTTCCTAGACATCATGGAGGTAGTGGATTAACTGATTTCAATAATCTTCATAGTAAACTGATTTTTCATCTACGTTCCCATTTTCATGATGAACAGAGAACGTCTAAATTACATGATATTGTTGTTGCTTCAGATTATAATCATACACCTCTGAACTTGACAATGCAAAAGGTAGATTTTGATATATTTGATGATAATTCTAAAAGAGAAAGTTGGATGCAGAAGGAATTACACGGAAAGCACCCTAAAGAATTGAAAAATGATTATATTGATGAAATCGCATCGAATAAATGGTAAGTATCTGGAGAATTGTTTGCTGAAACAGAAGGCTTGGCAATTGCGATCCAGGATCAGGTTGTTTTCACGAGGTATCATAGAAAACACATCATCAAACAAAATATAGATGATTCTTGCCGTAGATGTTTCTGTTCTTCAGGAACAGTTTTTCATATATTATCATCTTGCTCAGTCCTAGCTTCAACAGATTATTTAGAAAGACATAATGCCGTCGCTAATATTATTCATTTTAATCTAGGAATTAAACATGACCTAATTCCCAAAAGAAAACAATTTCACAAATATGAACTTGAGATTATTTGTGAAAATGACAAATATAAACTTTATTTTGATGAAACATTTCTTTGCAACAGAGCTGTAAAACACAATAGACCAGATATCATTCTTAATGATAAACAAAATCAAATAACATAAAGAATATATGATGCTTGGCGACGAGATTAAAAAATGTGGAAAATGAAGAGAACATTTATTCTACCGATTCTTATTTCCACAAGAGGCGTTATTCCTAGAAATCTTCACAAAAGTATTGAGATTTTGGGTCTGAAGAAAATTTGTTTGAACAGTTACAAAATATAACAGTCATCAAATCTTTTAATATTCTTCGTAGGTTTCTTTCCGAAAATAATAATGAGGTAGAGTCATAGGTTTTCTCTTTAGTTTATACTGCTCAGAATCTCATTTCATATTTTATTTATTTGTTTATATAAATGTAATATAATTAACTGACAATTTTGTCATATTTATATTCAGAGCAGTATTCTATTCGATCGTTCACCACTTCACACCAAAGAAACTATTAATGAGTAACATTCAGTGTTACTTGACTAAGGTCCGTACACTGGATTTTTCCGGGAGAAAGCCTCTGACACTACTCGTTGGTACATTGATATCATTGTCTGATGATGCTATAGTATGTATATATTCTGGTAGATTGATATATTCTCATAACATTTAACGTTATCCTAATATATAATTACTCCAGGATATGTTTTGATTATAATCATTGCCTGGCAATGGAATTAATTACCGGGTGGTGGATTTACATTTTTCATGAAATCAGTTTGATTGCATGAACAGATATATAGGCAACTCGTCGGGGTAAAACCCCTATATATATATATATATATATATATATATATATATATATATATATATATATATATATATATATATATATATATATATATATATATATATATATATATATATATATATATATATATATATATATATATATATATATATATATATATATATATATATATATATATACAGTTCTCAACATTACGCCATAGTCGCTATGATTTTAAGCAAGCGTTGATTTCATCAGCATACGTTGAACATGGAATAACGGAAAGTGTTCGTCTTAAATCACCTGAAAGAGGAAACAATGTGTCGCTAAATATTTCATCGTTGTTATTTATATCCTTTAATGTCCTCTCCAATGCCTCAAGCGAATGTTTGTGTGCCATAGTGCATTCATTTCAGATAAACATTTTCCATTGTTTCAGCACTGTGGCGATGAACGATTGTTTTTTTATATTGCACATTGCATCTGGATCATTTTGAATGTTCAACGGCAGCTTAAATACTGAATGAGCTGTTTTTCCTTCATCTAATGAAGTTGCTGCAATCCCAGAAGAAGCAACGGCCAACGCGATGCCACTTTTTGATCGTATCTCGGCAAAAAGTAGCGAAATAAGGAACTTTTTGCCAGTTCCACCTGGTGTACCTAAAAGATAGAATCCTCCTTGTCCTGCCCAAACTGCCAGCATGATGCGGTCGTACATAATTTTTTGTTCATCATTTAGTAGTGGAACATTGCGACTATCAATGTTCACCATTTATACAATATCGTACTATAGTTCACCACTCGTATCTTTGTTGAGTAAATAAGATGCACTTTGATTCGGTGAGCTCATACCGAAATGAAAGATTGGTAAATTTGCAATAGCAATGCAAAGATCTTCTATAGCAATCAATGCTTCATTGTACATTGCATTCCTGAATGATATTGTTATGTCGTTGCACCCTATACGATGTCGATTCAATATATGATCAGCCATTACATCTTTGTGATTATCCTACAACATTTTTTGCTCGAGCCCGGGAAACATGTAGTCAGTACTATAGCAAATAGTAGACGAATTCGTGTTCCTGTGCAGTTAGATGCTGCTTCAGCAAGTATACTGTCCCAATGATTGTCGTCTTCTAGCAAGCCTAGAGCAAGGCATGCATCTTCATACGTAGGATGCAGTTGTCCATCTACCTTCCGTATATCTTGAAATGACAATGGTCTGGTGACATCAACCAAGAATAGTCGCAGATAAAAGCACTCAGCCTGCCTTGGATTGACTGTATATACACGACCCAAATTATTTGGTTTGAATAAACCGAGGCACGCATCAACTGGTGTCCCTTGCTTGTGGGACATCAATTTTTTTCGATTGAGCCTATGTAAAATACCCTGAAACATCAGAATAGAGTGTTTGTGCGAAGGCATCAAAAACATCCGCATGATTGCACAACCCGAAAAAATCGGTGAATGTAGTTTTTTGTGGATTTAAAGCAGAATCAAGCGCTGTATCGTTCATGAAATATAAACGCTGGTCGTTTTCCACATGAAAAACTAAATGGATAACTGCTGGATCCCGTTTATGAATTTTATGAATTGGGAAAACGAAAATACACCAGACAGCTTCATTGGAACTGATATACCGGCCAATTTCATAGTTCGTAATCATTTTGATTCAACGGAGGAGAATGTACATAAGTATTTCCAATTCAAAATACAGCCATTTTATTTCCTTCATTCATATACTTGCAAATATATTATTTATCTTTTAATCTTATTATATATATCACCGAACTGCATGACTCAACATTAATATGAGCATTGACTGTTTTACTCAGAACATGGTACCACCCAACGATTGTCAATGTCGATGTTTGCGTTGCTGATAGTTTTAATGAAAGATTGTCCGCCATTTTCGCTACTCTTTGACGATATATTGGATATCCGTGTGTCACCGTATCTTTAACGAAATCTTCAGAAAAACGCTTTGTACATTTTGTACGATTGAGATTTCCGCACAGGCCATGGATCATGTTTGTAGCAACAGTATCAAGTAGTAATTGATCAGTAGACGGATCTGGAATCTCTGCAGCAATGAAAATATCGATGTGAGCATGAGGTAACCCAAGCTTTTGCCACTCAACTGAAATCATCCAACAACGTGTTGGGTTAAAGTAATAAAAATCCACGGCCGTCCATATTCACGCGCAATTCATGTATTCTTACATGTGACGTGGACTACCTACGAGCGATGATGGTAAGATAACAGAGTTACCAATTTTGGCAGTGTCAGCGTTGTTCGCAATGGCATCTCGTAAGTGAATATTTTCTTCCGTACGCAGCTTCTGATGATTATATCGCGAGTATCGTAATCGTTCACTCCCTATCTTTACATACACGTTGACCATAAATTGTTGGCAAAGCTCACGACATAGTAAAATAATGTTGTCTCGGCCGTGTCTTATCATCAGACGATATAAATAAATATCCTTCGAGCTAACGTTCTTATTTGTTTTGGCTCCTGTAGTTATATATACTCAAATCAATTGAAGATTTATTCTTTAATAATAAAGTAATAATGTTTTTAATAATAGAAGAAATACCTGTAACCGGATGTCGTTGTTTAATATCTACGCAATGTCCGTCTTGTCCTTTCCAGAAAATAAGTGGATATTGGAGAGCGTCATATGAACGATCGGTATCACTGATGAACTGAAGATCATTATTTATTCTTCAAATCCCAATTTGTTGCGTAGCTGTACGGTCGCCAACCATGATTTCAGCAACGTCGTCAACAACAGGTGCATTGAATGACAATAGCATGATTGTCACTTTGTAGTTTGTGCATGTGTGATTTGAGAAATCGCTGAGGATGTGCCTGGCAAAAGGTAAATTGACATTATGGCATTCGCAAGAGCATCCACACCATTGGCGAGTGCACGTTCGGAATCCTCGCCACCCATGAAGTAGATTTGTGAAAATTTATGAGATTGCATTGGCAGTAATGAGCCCACTTTGGGATAAACATGGCCTTTGATTTTGAACGTGGAATTGAATTGTTGACCGTTTGCAGCAGTATTGTTAACTATTTCTGTTACTCCAAACGAGGTAATTCGGAAACATGAATTGAATGTACGAATTGACTACTGGAACAGGCTAGAATCTGGATCTGTACCGATAAGTAAACCGTGCAATTGTTCAGGTGGTGTTTCAATTTAGGTTAGTTGTAGTTTTCCCGATGAGCAACAACACATCCCAACTCGCTCATTTTTAAATTTAAGTGCATGACAATACCGGAATTCCTTTTCAAAAGTACCACTATCCACTTTGGAATGAGTATAATATTCAACATCAGGCTCGTACTGGAATGCTTGTCGAAAAAATGAATCTGACGTAAATGCTCGTTAAACTTGTTGGCGTTGTTGGTCAATTCATTTACGTCTGTCGACTATGAATCGAGTTTCTCTTCGTTCTAGTTATCTTTGTTGATTTCGTTCAACTCGTGCCTTTTGTGATAGTGATTTACGTAACACGCAAATTTGCATTGTTCGCTTGAATTTGTTAGCTTGATCTTCGTGCTCTTATATCTCGCACGGCCGTTGAATTGATCGTTCGACGACTCATATTATTCCCTTTGTCTTTTCTTTGCATTGCTGACTGTACATAGAACATATAAATAAATGAAGTTAAAGTACTTAAAGAGATAGAAAAATTTGTTTATATGAGATAACCTTCATTAACTGTTGATAAATGATTTAGGATTTAAATAATATCACTGTGCTAGTTCAAAATTCTAAGACGCGGGAGACATACCAGGTAAACCTATATCGGGTACGCTGAATCCAGTGATAACCTCTGTTTTTGGACGTTAGCTCTTGTTTAGGAGATATCCGCCTTTGATGTTAGCTGTTTTTAATAGGGTTCGTCGCTTATGACTTCAGTTCATTATATGCTTGTAATTCCCAAACAGTTGGGAATATCGCTTTACTGTCTTCGGCAAAGTTTTAGCTATTGTCATGGCCGACAACTTTTCTGGATTAAACAAACATAAAAAAACCTCATTCCAACACCGCTTCTTAACAAAATGTCCAAAAAACTCCATTTCTTTGCCATTTTTTCGTTAAGTTTCGTCAAAATAATAGAAAAATTAAGGGAATTTCGCTTTAAAATCTTGGAATAAGAAAAGAAAACACATTTCATATAGTTAAATCAAAAAATTTAAATGCACAATCATGGTTTTAACTCAAATTTTCATTCCAGTTCCAACAATTTTCAACAAATAAATTTATATATTCATGTTCATTCTTCTTCGCCATCTTCATCTTGCCGTGAATTCCAGCAAATGTCTCCTAATAGAGAATAAAGTTTTGTTCCACTATACCAGTGCTCAAGCCCAGCCGTCACCTGATGAAACCGTTTACTACTAAAATCAGCTAGCTTCAAAGGCGAATATCTCCTAAACAAGAACTTACTTTTAAAAACGGTGATTACCACTGGATTCAGCGTACCCGATCTGGTTTACTAGGTATGTCTCCCGCGTGTCAGAATTTTGAAGTGTCATTTTCACGCACCGTGTATTTATTAACAGTCCATGAGTAATTTATTAAGTACAATTTACAAATTGTTAATAAATATTCATTAGAGGTTTATGAATATTTGTTAACTGTTAACAAATATTTATATAATATAAAAGCAATATTAGCAATTTCTTTAGACATTTTTCATCTCTCTATAGCTGATATACATAATAATAATTTAATTTACAAAAAATCAACGTTTTTAATATAGAAATGATATAAATACAAATAATTTGTAAGGATGATCTTTGTTCATGGGCAATCTTCATGTCATATGACGTAAGCGAAACAAATTCATTCAACAAAATATTTAATAATTATAAATTTTGTTCGAATATACCATAGATATTCGTGACATAAATGTTTGTTGAATATTAATGAATACTTATAAACGATTACTGAATGTACTTTATTCCCAAATAAATATTTATTGAATGTTTGAATATATTAATTTGAATTTAATAAACTAAATAAATTAGTAATAGTAAATGAATCCTTCTATCGTTCTATTGGTGGGAAACAGTGACTCAGTATTGTGTTGTATTCATTTGCTTATTATTTTATCCACCTTTCACAATAATAAACAGGTACATTTATTAACCACGTATACGTTTTCGTTTTGATTTACAACTGTTTCCAAAAATTGTTAAGTGAAATATATACAGCTACGGTAATGGCCGTTGGCGGGAGCTTACACACGTATTCATTTACATGAGATCACTTAATTAACTGAAAGTTAAAACTGTCTTTGTCAGATTAGTTAATTGTAAATAAATAATTATTGCACTAGAAATTAATGATAAATTTACGATTACAGTAAAATTAACATAACACCACTACGATTAGTACACAGATAAAACCAGAAAAACTTGGATGAAAAATGTATAGTAAGACAGGAGACCAGCTTCGTTCTCATCCCTACTCCTTGGTTTTTGCTGGATGAGTGGTGACACCTAGCGGGGAGAACTGATCGATTGATAGTTGATCAGTAGTCGTCGGCGAGGGCGGGAGATCAAATGATAATTAAGGAAACTTGAAATTATAAACTCTGAAAAGGAGTTTATCGTACTACAATTATTGTATTTGATTACCATCTTGCAACCATATTGCGGATCTGTGGATAGATTGAAAAAAATTAAAATCGGGATGGTAAAATAGGTGGATAAAAGTGAAAATTGCGAGTAATATGAAAGTTTTATTTCAATTCATCACAAAATGAAAATATTTTAATATGTTTATTATTTAAAGGCTTGTAGTTAGGTTTAGAAATATCTGAGGTTTCCAAAGCGTTGAAATTATTTCCTCAAAAGTCAAAAATGAAGAAAGTGAGAATGATTTATCTCTACCGCGAATTGTTTCTAAACCGCATCGAGTACGCTGATCTAATTTATTAACTAAAATATGCTTTATTATTCTGTCCAATAATTTACGGGTTCTTGCAATAATTTTAAGAACATAAAAGTTTGATACTTTCATCATGAATTAATTTGATTCCGTTTGGACATTCCCTGCTTAGTGATAGAGTATCTAAAATCACCTGTATATGTTTGGAAATGATTTGGATTTCATTATCTCGCAAGGAATTATCCCTGCATTATCAAAATGTATGAATGCAATTTCAGTATATTGAATGACTTCAGCGTCCTCACCTTCAATACAGGAACGTAAGTAGTGAAATTTTTGAATATTACTAATGATTGATGTTTGATTCGTGGATAAGTGATTTATATGCATCTCCAAACTCTCACCATTTATCATTGAATGAATGGAATTTTGTTTTCTGAACTATAATTTTCAGCATTTACAATTATTTTGGCCTTTCTAATAGTGTATTTCAAATATTTCTACAGCTATTGGGAAATGTATTGAATTGCGTTAATAAAGTAACCCCTTCTTGTAGATTTAATTGTTTCAGACATTTTAACACAAATGAAGCCAATAAAGAATTGAAATATGTAATGAGTAAGAACGGATTGATTGGAAACTCGCCAGTTTAGAGTAGCTTTCACCTTTTTTTTTTCTCAGCCTTTAGTATGATTTCGATTTGATTGAAGTTTTCTTCTACACTCGTTTTTTTAAATCCGGCTCGTAGGACCATGTTGAGGTTCGCAGAAGTATCAATACTTAAATGTGGTGTATTGAGCAGCAAAATTGAAATATTGAGAATTAGCGACATTACCTTCTTTCGAATGAGACCAGAATTGATATTCGATCAGATGACCGCTGTATTCGGGTTTTAAGGGGTCGTGGAAGACAAGCTAGCCTCCGAGCAGTAGGAGGAATTCCGAAATACCAAGGGGGCAGTCTGATGTTTTGATGTGTCATTATGCTGGGAGGCTGTTGATGTTCGCAGGAGTATTAATAATTAACCGTTGATTTCCTCTATAAGCGTATTGATTTGAGGATGCTTTATGCTTGATGAACTTGATTTATTTGAAATATGTTTGCTTTGGTTTAAATTGAGTTGAAGCACATTTGAACTAACTTATTTTATTTTGATTTTGATTTTTATGTGTTATAATAACTGCCTTATTTTTACGTGTCACCATAACAGACTTGTCTTGTCTTCTCTCTATCCATAACTAACTTTGTAATATGTACACTAAAATTAATTAAGGTTAGTCTTAACATTTAAGAAGGGATGCACAAATTTCATTGGTCTTGAGTAGTGAAACATAAATTATCGGGAATTTCACCGACAAGTATTTGAATCTAAAACTAGCTACCGGGGCCAACCCAGTAATAATATCTCATCTGGCCACTAATGTAGAGATACCCTTCGAAAAGAGCACGATGAAGAAATTTCGGTAGAGTACCACGATGATGATCAAGCATTCTGGTTGGAGGCGGTTGAACTTAAAGCTTCCAAAGTTAGCATATTAACATAGAAATTGAACATATAGCGCAGGTTCTCATAAGATCTATCAACTAGACCGGTCAAGGTCTAGATAAGATCCACAAATACTAGTGGAAGTTTTTCACTAGTGTACATCCTCATCTTATTATCTGCACATCTGTTCCAGCAATCACTGAAGGATTCAACGATCATACCCTCTTACTTCACCCTGAGGAAAACTTTTATGCTCCCCAAGGAAGGAAACCTCCAAGATCGAAAGAATCACCGGCCGATCACCTGCCTACCTACCATCTATGAAATCCTAACTGGCACTTTAAAGCTTTATATCAATAAACATCCAAAAGCTCACCATATCTTATACGATGAGAAAAATGAATGTCGCAAAGGTGCAAACAGCTGTAAAGAGTTACTAGTAGTAGACAACATCGTAACGAGACAAGCCAGGAGGAAATTCCGTAATATATCTGTTTCCTAAATAGACTGATTGTATGGAATATCCAACACCATAAACGATCTACTGAAGTATCTTATGAGCTCATGGAGCACCACACTGAGAAAAAGCACAGACCCTCCTTCTCATCTGGTTCTGGCGGGCTCTCTACCTGCTCAGCACTCTTCTGAATGGCACTAAGAACAACCATACGTTCGACAAGAATACAGATACAATCATAAGTCACCAATTGTACATGGATCATTTGAAGTTTCACATAACAAATTCGGATCAAATGAAGAGACAATTTCAAGTGGTGTTGGCAATTAGTGATTTCATCAAGATGAAGATGGTAGTAGAGAAATGTATGGTCATCAATGTCCGGAAGTGAAAGTTGGCGCAGAATCAGGCCGGTGTAAAATTCATGAACAAAACATATATTCCCGCAATACGGCCAGAACAAGGGTACAAATACCTGGGTATGCTACAGGCCCTGGAAGTATACATGAACATAATTACAAATGCTTACAAGCAAAATCTTTCTCGTCGGATGAAGAAGCTTTACCCCAAATCACTCTTTCTGTCAATAAAAAGGTGGGCCATACTCAGCATGTCATATTGTTTCGGCGTTCTCAGGTGGTCCCAGACTGAACTCCAGGCTATGGATACAAAAATGAGATCTATACTAAGTTCGGAGACCACCATCCCAATGCAACAGTTAATCGATTGTATCTTCAGAGATATGAGAGTGGTAGGGGTTTATCCAGCCTCGAGTAAGTCCTCGCCAAGCAGGTTGAGAACCTGCAAAAATATTTTCTTGATAGGAATACCCCATTCAACCGAGACCTGCGAGCAGCCGATGAGGCTCACGTGGCCTTACGTTTGGGAAGTGAAGAATATGTACCTACTACCCGCTCAACATCCGAGATGCTGGAGGACTGGCAATCGAAGGCACTACATTGCAAGTACGCAAACCACCTGAAAAGTGATAATATAGACAAAAAGGACTCCTACACTTACCTTCGAGCCGGATACCCTTCCCCTGAGAGCGAAGGAGGGATAATAGCCATTCAGGATCAGATGGTTCTGACCAGAGCGTATGAGATAAATATAGGCATGAAGAACATACCATCTTATAGGTGTCGTAAATAATCTGAGATACTGAAATCGGTTCAACATATCACATCGAGCTGCTCAATTCTAGCATCCAAGGAACACTTAGAGCGACATAACGCTATGTCGAGAATTTATCACCATGAAATATCTGTCAGCCACGGATTACACCAGGGGAAAATGAAGCAACATCTGTATAAGCCGGATGAGATTTTGGAAAATCAAAAGTCAAAGCTCTACTGGGATACCGCACTAATATCGGACAGACCATAATAGCCGTATATCGCGTAAATCAATAAAGAAGAAAAAACAGCATTCCTTATTGACGTTACGGTGCAGGTGGACGATAATGTATTCCAAGCATATACATACTACATGTACAAACTAATGAAGTATCATGATTTGGCTTTCGAACTGAAAGAAATATATAACCTCAAGTCGGTTACTATTTTGCTTTTAGTTATCACTGTGAACGTCTTTGTTGAGATGCGTCTCAAGAACAACACCGATATATTACAGCTCGACCTATGGTTCACCTGAAAACATTATGGCCTAGAGTGCCGAATACAATGGGTCTTTTTGGCTTGTTGAAATGTGATGCGATTCACGACCCAGCGAAAAACAAGTGTTGGAATTTTAACGTTCCCAGGTTCTACATGTTTGTCGTTTTTCTCGAAGTTCAGTAGCGGGTTCATCATCTTGGCCCTTAGGTGCCGTTTCTCGTATTGTTCTTCATTTTTCTTTACTGGAATCGTTAGTGTGTATCCATGTAGTTGGTTAGAACGCTAAAAATATATGCGTGTATGCGTCAGCTTAATCTGATGTACTGAAATGTTCACTTCCTTATGATTTGAGAAACAACTCCTCCATTCTTGATGAAGAGTATTGAATGAAGAAGCGATTTTAGGGTTACTATAAAATCAGCTCAAATTCTAATTTTTCTATCTCTTCCTGAAAGAGGAACAATAGGAGTCCTATAGAGACTATAACTAATTGGTTGTATCACTCTTAAATTCTTCAATCTGTTTAATTCAATTGCCACTTTCTCCATGATGGCAAAAGGCAAAGGCCGTGCACGATAAAATTCAGGACTAAGGTTTCACTTAAGATTAATATTCGAAATACCTTCGTTAAACTTTCCTAACATAGGTTAAAAAATGTGAGAATATTTAAAAAATTGAACTCTGTTTATCTGCCGAAGCTACGAAATAATTAATATTAGCTATGTACAATTCGTATATGTTGAAAAAAATTGACTCTGCACTTTCGAAAATGCATGTAGTCAAATCCATTATGTACGGTGGGGAAACTCGTTCCTTGGATACGATCTCCATACCTAAGCAACTTTGATACATTTTTTGAGGTGTGAATTTGGATAACAATTTTGCTGAACAGCCCATTTTGTTGCAGCTAAGTCTATAATGGATTCAAGTGTAGCCCTTTTTTTTATTTCTAAGCAATGAAAGTATCTTGAATATGATCCTTATCATACCCAACTGTATAAATATCACGCAACACTATTTTCAATTTAACACTTTCAAACTGACACGAGGCTGCATAAATCCCCTACCTTGCGGCTCATTCGACCTTCTTCAGCCAATTTCCTGGCCATATAAAACTTGAATCAGACAGCGAGAACCACATCACTAGGTTCGAAATGGTCCGACTATAATTTAATGAGAAAGGCGTTTGATTTTTCATTAGGCAAACATATATTCCAGATTAATTTGTGAGCTTCGTCGCTTAAACTAATTCACTGCAAAGTGACCCTTACTGATGTATTTTCAATTGTGTCTGCAATACTGAAGCAAAGTAGCGCAATATAATGTTTTTCGCGTTATGCGCTCTCCTGGTCGAAAATTATTTATTATCCCGCAGTTTTTTCAGACTTTTTAGGCGAGTAGCAAGTAATTTTTTTGTGAGATACTGGAACAGACAATGGATATGGATATATGGAAAACACGAAAGCCGCAGACGAATGAGAAGTAATGAAAACGACTTGAGATTCTTCAAATGAGTTCACCAATCAGTATTTTTGGAGTCGCTACGCAGATCAAAAACTACGGAAAAAAACGACACAAAGGACGCTGTATGAACCTGAATACAAGGATGCTAGTTTCGCTGCAGATTTTTCCATCGTTGATGAAAGCTGGTGATCCCAACGAATCACCCGGTTTCCTGCTCTACATCATCATTCTCACTCCCGCAGATTATAATAATGACTTTGTTTGGCCAACGCTTGCTACCAGCCGAAACTTAATTTGGCTAATGAAATCACCTTGTGTGCATAGTTTACAGATCAAGTGAGTTTGCTACTCTATTAAGAACTTCTTTGTGGTATTTGATCTTCCATTCATATTATTATTGATATATATGCTGCACTATGCCACTTTTTGGACGGTGATTTGATTGACTATAGACAACGTAAGCTCATATGGTCTATTAATACGGTGAAATGATGTTTATCTAGGTCCGGCCGTAAATTGTCCTGGCTCGAAACAATAGCTTGACATTCCTTCTCGGTGACTTAGTAGTCTTCCTCGGAATCTATCAATGTGCGACTAGCATACGCAATAGCGTGTTCTTGACCATCTACAACTTAGGTTGTAGCTCCTAAACCGCTGTCAGGGATGTCTGATTGAGAATTGAAGGGTTAACTTCTCTATCTAATCTGTTACGGTTATTCTTCGTCTGGAATATTTCGAGGGCGAGTTTTTGTATGCCTAAATTGTCTCCACGAAGAAATGGATCAGTTACACCTTTTTCTTCCAGATCGCTTTAGGCCTATCCTGGTGATCTGCAATTGAAGAAAAATTCAATGTTTCCTGAGGCGTAAGGGATAATTAAGAATGGAAGTTTCCGAAACACTATAATAACTTGGTAACTGGTTAGGAAACTTCTGTTTTGCTATGGATTGAACAGATCTTACGAGGACTTGACTTCCGAGGTAGGGATTGAAAAAGGATAAGATATTCTATGGATATATTCAATGTAGAAGACAATATTACTTCATACAATATATACATATGTATATATATATATATATATATATATATATATATATATATATATATATATATATATATATATATATATATATATATATATATATCTCTCTAAGTAACTACGCTTAGATATTGCAACTGACGCACGTCAAATAAGACAAATGCACTTATCCTTCACCATACAAAAGAAAAATTCTTCCACCCAATCGTTATTAAAATGAGACGTTTCAGATTTCTTCGCTGCACTCATTTTGTACTATTTAATAATAAACTTTGTATCGACGTAGTATTGCCTTCAAGTTACAATTCAGAATGACCCCTATTGCTGCAGGCGCAACATTTATATCGGCGTGAATGAAAGTCTCGAATGTTCCTGTCAAGCGCGACGCCCGAAATTTCTAGAAAAGCGGCTTTTCTTTGACAAGTACCGCGCGTTACTTTGATGAAGCTGCCTTTTGCCACCAGCAGAGTGTTATTTTATTACGTAATAAATTGTTGTAGTTTGGTTAACTACCTATTAAACATTTTATTCTTTTTGAGATCTACTCAAAAAGCACTCGCAATCGACTGTTTGAGCATCCCTGGTGCAGACGGAAGTAGATTAATTATATTAAACGATACTAATTTAGCATTTATCTAAATTCTTAGTGATCTCAAGTGATTGGTTGATTCTATAGAGTTTTGTATTGAGTAAACTGGGTTGTGTTGTATCAAATTTCGAAGTATGTTGTTCAGATATTTTCATAATTTAGTAGCTGGAACACTTACATATAAAACAATAGGTCTCATGGGACAATCAACCTTGTGAATTTTGGGTAATGAATATAAAATTGGAGCTTTCGGATTCGTAACAGTCAATTTCAACTCATCTATCTGCAATAAATTCGTACACTTTTAGTTAGAGATATGACTTGGGGTTGGAATCTGTTAGTAGAATCAACAAGTAATTCTATAAATTTTTCTGGAAAAAATAGTTTATCTGTTTTTCCAATAGACATATCAGTTTCTGAAATCCAAATAGTGTTAAATTATGGTTATTTTGTTCGTATGGATCTAACAATTGCTAATTCTCTATTGTTTTTGATCAATATATAAATATATATATATATATATATATATATATATATATATATATATATATATATATATATATATATATATATATATATATATATATATATATATATATATATATATATATATATAGAGTTAACGGCTAACATTTTTAAATCGTTCAAATTATTTATATTTCAAACCTTTCTCTGAAAATACTGTCTCTTCTTCATTGAAAAGAATATCTGGAAAATTTTTTATTCGAAGGTGAAATTGAAATTCTGATATGGGTTCACTCTTAGTCAACAATGAAGACTTACTGTTTTGATGATTTGTTTCAGTTTATTTTGTTGTTTCAGTTTATTTTGTTGTTTCAGTTTATTTTGTTGTTTCTTGTATTGTTGCACAGGTGTTTGATTTTTTGTCTGATATGCTTATCGAGAAGGTCCAATGCTACTGAAAGTAAGTGGAAAGCCAATTCACTATGTAATATTTTAGGATGAGCAGCCAAGTTGTCTCTTCTAGTGTACCATTTTGTCATTTCCAGTTCTAACGTTTTTATGTGTGCTGATTTCATTGTGGTTTGTGCTTCATGCGATTTTTGTTTGCAAGTGATCTTCATGTACTTGGGAAAAACTTTAAATTCTAGGCACTGTTTATGGAACCATAAGTGGTTGTTCCACATTTCGAATTTTAATAATGTCCGTCTGGAGAATGTTGCGAGTTTGTTATTGCTTGTATCTTTGATAATTTGTATGGAATTCTTGCTTAACACTTGATGAAACATAATGAATAAATAATTGGTTTCACCAATATTTATTAGAAATACTCGACATATTTTAAATTATTATTATTAAATATACTATTAAATCTCAGTCAGTATACAGTGTGCTCTTTTTTCCGCCTCACATTTCGAAGCCAAGAGAAATCGAAAATTACGTTTTTTCAAATTGTATCCCATATTTGTGTCAATTCATTAGATTTGCCGTGAAAAAATCTATAGGGTACCCTGTACCTGAGATTTCGAGTTATGGCGACAAAACGAATCGTAAGCACTCACGTAACGTTGACAAAGGCAACTAAGGTTCCTGCACGTACATAGACAGTTACCAGATCATTAACAAATAACTGTCCTTTTGTCATTGGATAGTTGATAAATTGGAGAAGAAAAATGCGAAAATGCAGTTTTTGTCGAGTTTCCAAAGTCAAATTAAACTCTTTTTTTCTGAATTCTATAATAATTGTTCAAAGTGATGACCATTCACTTCTAGTTACAGTTCCACTCGACGTATAGTACCATGTGATGAGGCTCGCTTCAGTTTCTCCACATCCAAGAGCATGAAAGCATGTTGCAGTCTATTATGCAAATCATATCTTGTGTGTTTTTCAAACAAGAAACCATACTAGACATAACTTATATCCGACTAAATCTCAGTCAGTATACAGAGTGCTCTTTTTTCCGCCTCACATTTCAAAACGAAGAACATTGAAAACTATGTTTTTTCAAATTGTAATCCATATTTTTTCAATTCTTCAGATTTGCCGTAGAAACTGAATGAAGTTTCCCATAAATATCCTGTACCTGAGAGTTCAAGTTTTCAAGTTATGGCAAAAAACAAACTTTACGTATCTACCTGAAGGTGGCAAGGGGCTTAGATTTCTGCACGTGCATAAACATATCCCAGAGCATAGACAGGCTCCTGAGCGTAGATAACAAACTATTATTGTTTGAACTGTCAGTCGAATCAATTCGAAAAAAATGGCAAGCTACACAAATGCGCAAATAATTAATTTATTTTTTATTCATGGAGATGAGAGTCGGAATGTGAGTAGAACTTCTAGGAGCTTTAACGAATTATATCCAAGTATGCCGTCTATGCCAGCTGAAAATGCAGGAGATACGTTACAAATTTTCTTTCGACTGGAACAGTCGAGAATAAGACATCATTTTCATCGCCTGTAGTCAACAATGGAGACAATGAAGTTGCAGTTCTAGCTTATTTTGATGTTGATCAACGTGAATCATTGGCAATAGTAGAGCATGAACTGAATTTACCTCATAGTAGTATTCACATTTTAAAAAAGTGAACTGATCTCTTTTTATTGGTCCACACTCACAAACTGTTGATCAACAGCTTCGAATAGAACTGTGTGAGATTCTTCTTCTCAGAACACAAGAGGATCTCGATTTTCTAAAAAGGTTTATCTGGACGGATATGGCAAAACTTTCTAATGAGGTTGTTTTTAACCGGAATAACTCACACTTCTGAGCCGACCAAAATCCTCATATTACGAGGGAAAGAAACCCCCAAATAAATTTAGATTTAATGTGTTTGCACTTTCGAAGGACAGATTTTCGTATTTTGTGTATGATGAAAACTTAAATGGAGAACTTCATATGGAGATTTTGAGGACCGTAGTAAGTGACTTCGTTGACACTTCATCATTAAGTGAATCGAGGCGTTGTAGGTACCAACTCGATGAAGCGCTGCGTCATCGCACTACTGAAAATTATCGAATTTTAACTTGTATATTTGAAAACACATGGATTGGAACGAACGATCTGTCTTTGTGGCCTCCAAGGTCACCTGACCTAACGCCTATGGATTTTTACCTTTTGGGAACGCTGAAAGATAAAATTTATTCTGAAACTGTAACTTCAAGATATGATTCGCATAATAGACTGCAGAAGGTTCGCATGCAGTTTGATGTGGACGTACTGAGGCGAACGACATCACAGGGTATTATGCGTCGAGTAGAACTGTCTAGAAGTGAATGGTCATCACTTTGAACAATTATTATGAAATTTAGGTGAATAGAGTTTAAGTCGTTTTGATAATTTTTAATTTAACTCTGGAATTTCGACTACAACTGCAGTTTAGCATTTTCTTCTTCTCAATCTATCAATTATCCACTGACAGTGGATATGTTTTTACACGGTTTTATTTAGCTCACCCCGTTTGTTTTATTTATTCTTGGGTCAAATTTAGTAATTCAAATTTCACCCTCTTCCTGTCAACCGAATAATCTGAAATTTTGTATACACTTTGGATTTTGGTGACAATACAATTATATTTATTCATTATCATTATAAATACAAGATGGCCGCCGCTACAAAATGGCGGATAATTTATGTTTTATTAATCCCATCAATATGGGTATCAAATGAAAGGGCTCAACAAGCAAAATACAATATACTATGAAAAATTGAAATCCAAGATGGCGGCCGCTACAAAATGGCGGATAACATAGCTTTTATCAATCCCATCAATATGGGTATCAAATGAAAGGGCTCAACAATCAGAATACAATATACTATGAAAATTGAAATCCAAGATGGCGGCCGCTACAAAATGGCGGATAACGTAGGTTTTATCAATCCTATCAATATGGGTATCAAATGAAAGTGCTCAACCAGTAGAATACAATGTATCCAGCCTGAATTCACCACCCAAGTCAAGATTTTGTATCGTGTTGAGGACTGTGTGGCGTTAGGGTGGCTACCGTCGTTAGCGGTACACCACCCAAGTTAAGGTGAAAGGTTAAAACGCGCCGAGAACTGTATGGCATTAGGGTGGATAAAAATGATATGTCGTTAGCGTTTTCCCCTCAAGACTCAGGCGCATCTTGTTGTACATAGCCATGCCCCTTTATTGGACCTCTGGGGGGGTCGACCGTTTAAATGTCCATTACTCGTGGAAACAAAATGGTAAAAAAAAAATATAAAAAATACAAACATAAATAAAACAGAAACTGCAACACAACGTAAACGAAGGCTTCAAAAAGCGAAAGAAAAGTATCAAGCAAAACGAGCTAAAGAAAGTGAAGGTGATAGAAAAAGTCGATTACAGAAACGATGGGAACAATTAGCGTCAAAAACACCTGAGCAATATGAGGCCAGGTTAAAAAAGCAACGTCAGCGATATACACAAATGACGGCGTCAGAAACGCCTGAAGAATATGAAGCCAGGTTAACAAAACAACGCGAGGGATATACACAGATGGTAGCGTCAGAAACGCTTGAAGAATATGAAGCCAGGTTAACAAAACAACGGGAGCAATATACAGAGATGGTAGCGTCAGAAACGCCTGAAGAATATGAAGTTAGATTAATACAAAGCCGTGAAAGACAAAGACAGCAGTTGGGTTCAGAAACGCCTAAACATCGCGATACGAGGTTAAGTAAACAACGAGAGCGTACCCAGCAATGCAGAGCTAATAATCTGCAGGCATTCGAGAATGCTATTAACACACTTTGTATACATGTCAAGCCTACGTGGCTCTTAGTAGAGTAAGATCTTTGCAGGGACTACGTATAGAGGAGTTGGATTGCAATAAACTAGCGGGCAAGAAACCTTGCAATAATGAAGCACTAAATGAATTAAAAAGAATGCGAAATAAAAACTAAAAACTAGAAAATAAAAATAGGTAAAGAAACTTTTTAAGTTAAACGGTTTTATGTGGAACATACATTGCACTGTTTAAGATAAATGTACTAAAAACCAAAAAATAATAAAAAAGATACAGTCGTGGGAATTATAAACATATGCATAGACTAGACTAAAATAAAACCGTGGGGCACGTCAATTGTCTACAATCGTTGATTAAAATGTTTGTTTTGTAATGTCACACTATAATTATTAGGCAGTTGTGCAACCGACAACGATGGACGTGTGATAAGTAGGGCTAGAATGTGGAAACAAGCTAGCAAGCTCGATTATAAGCGAGTTTTAGGGTTTCATAGTTGTGAGCGAGTAGTACTTTTGTCATATGTTTTGTCGATTAAAGACAAACAACAAGCAGTGAAACGATTCCTCGCCAGCCAGCAGTGTGAATGTCCAACGATAAACTACTTAAAACATCTCTTTTATTTACATGGAGTGTATAACTATTAGAATTTCCATGAGCAAGAAAATAGTAAATAATTTCCTCACCGTCTGCGGACCAACTGCCTAACGACGAATTAAACGATTCTTCTATCGCACATTAAGTCGATAATTTGTAGACAATTGACGTGCCCCACGGTTTTATTTTAGTCTAGTCTATGCATATGTTTATAATTCCCACGACACTATCTATTTTATTATTTTTGGGTTTTTAGTACATTTATCTTAAACAGTGCAATGTATGTTTAACATAAAACCGTTTAACTTAAAAAGTTTTTTTACCTATTTTTATTTGTTAATGCTCTGGAAACCGGAATCTAAGCCGCTTTTGCCAACTTCAAGTAGGTATGTAAATTTCGTATTTTCGCCATAACTTGAAAATTTGAAATCTCAGGTACAGGGTATGTATGGGGAAGTATATTTAGTTTTATTCAGCGAATCTAATGAATGGAAAAAAATATGGGTTACAATTTGAAAAAACGTAGTATTCGATGTTTCTTCGTTTCGAAATATGAGGCGGAAAGAAGAGCACTCTGTATGCTGACTGACATTCAGTCGGATATGGGAGATGTCCCGCATGGTTTCTTGTGTGCAAAACCCTTGTCATTGATTTCGTAGCTCACGCCGTTCTCGAGATATGACAATTTTTTTAAAAAACAAAAAAACGATAGTTTTCAAGTAAAACTGGGATATTTCAAGAACTAAATGAGGTAGACTTATGTGTTAGGCGTTTCAGTGATTGAAATAACAGTTATAAACCAACCAGCCATCAATGTACAGGATGTTCTATATTGAATAACAAAATTTCTATACACTTCCGGTATAACACTAGTTGAATGATAAAGCATAATTTACTTTCAAAGTTTATTTATGAACGGCTCTACTTTAATAGATTTTATTGAAAGGTAAAGTGTTACGTTTTCTTCATTCAAATTATCTAGTTATTATTCCCGAAATTTTATATGAAATATTTCTTTGCAAATGGAAAATCAGCTACATAAACTTCATTCCTACAACCAAATATCATACTTACTAACAGCTCTCATAATTACAGGGAATCCTATCGTCGTCCTCATAGACGGATATGCTCCCACTCTAAATGAAGCTTTCCGATTAGGTACATATTAATATATACGTGTTTAAACCTTCTTCTCAAATCACTGCCATGATAATCCCCTGAGAATCATTGGAAATCAATTCTATTAACAAGAGAGTCATCTAAACGAAACTGAATATTAAATAATAGTCAATATATATAATTACGAGATTTGTTCCCCAAATCATACAGAGGAAATGTTGGCACATCATTCCCTGAATCAAGAAGCCTCCCACTTGCGGGAAGAAATAAATAGAGCTGCAGAGTAGTGAACCTTTAAGTTTAATGCATTGTATCAAATTATAACCATTTTCCTTGTACTTACGTTCAAAATAAAATTGTTTCAAAAAGAATCTCAAGTGTTCGAAAAATATTATTGGTGACGAGGATGGGATATTCTCATTAACAGCACTGCGAGTTGAGTGAATTTCAATTCTTAAGAGTGTATCCAAAGAAAAATCCAGTACACGAAAGCTCACTCCCGAATCACAGTGGTGTAAAAAGTGATGAACGAAGTTACACCCCCCACCCATAGTTACCAACGTTCAAGGCGAGATTTGAACAGGTGGCAAATCCAGGCCTAGCAAACCCGATCCCTCTTTGAATAATTTAATACAACCGTAAGTGCAAGTGCGTTCTCCTTGCCAGTTTTTAAAAGTTTCCTAGCCTGAAACATAAGACTTCCTCTTCATACCCGGACTAAGCAGGTCATACACACCCAAACACACACCCAAATATACACACCCAAACAAACACACGAAATGCATCAACCAGTTCAACTGTCAACAGTGGCACAAAATTTAGATATTGCACCAAAATTGGGAGCCTTATTACCCCAATGTGATGTCGGTTCAGAGAAACTCAATGCACTCGTGAAAACTTGTGATATGAATTTGACACATCTCAATGCTAGTGATTTGATCGTAAAAACGTATTGTTAAGCTGTAATTAAAAATAAGTTAAGTAGTAAAGCAACGGATGAGCTTCATTCATCTGATGTAGCAGGTACTTGGGTTGCATCGAAAGAATTTCCCAACGCGAAATTTGGCAATAGAGCTAGACTAGATGTTCTAAAGAACGAATTTCAATTTTTATGAAAAGCGCGAAACAAAAATTCGTTTGATTTCGTTGATAGAGTTGTCGGAGTTGAGATACGCATCAATTACAGAATTGACGCTAAGATACTTTTTGACACAGTGGTCAAATTGTTACATAAACAGTTCCTAGAATGCTTAGCTAGGAACGTTTTAATGAGTAATGTTCCTATAGATTTACAAACCGCTATGCTAATCACCCCTTATTCAACCTTTGATAGAGCAGTGAATATGATTGAAAATTAAATCATTCAAAAAGAGCAATTAGATCTTGTTCGCAACCGGAATAGAACACTCAATAAGCAATTTCAGAATCAGAATCAAAATCTGAATTGTTTTCCACCACAACCTATTCGAATAACACAAAAGATAGAATACCTACCATTCAATATCCAACCAATAGACAAGTATTTGGGAATCAACCAAAAGCTGAAGGTGTTTTTAAACCTAGAAATGTGACACCCAATTATTAATCTACGTCTATGTCTACACAAACTCATAGGACTTATCCAGAAAAGAGGCCATAAATTAATTCTACTCAAATAAATCGTAATCCAACATCAAAATGTGAGAATTCACACAACTTCTCTCAATCTGGTAACAAAACAGCAAATTTCATGAATGAAGAACTAACTAACATTCAGGGGAATGAACGAGAAACTGTTAATGAACCTGAAACAGTTGGATAATTATGCGAATATGTTGAAGAAAACACTGATTGTGACGTAAATTTTTTTACACCATCCTTGGATATATACCGTGGACATAAATAGTGTTCAGGAAAAACTCAAAAATACGCATTTACCATACATAATATTAGAAAATCCAAAACGCAAACATTTGATAGATAGTGGCTATTTAACTTTAAGAAACGAAATATATTTCGAAAAAACTTCTATCGGTACCCCTCATGGATCAGAAATAAGAAAGGAAAAAGTAAGAAAGTAAGTGTGTGTTCCACATACTTTATGATGGACTTATTGGATATGAACTTTTAGAATAAAACGGTTTTGTTATTGATCTACAAAAACTGACTTATGTTTGGTCCAAGGTGCCAAATACTAATATGTTTTCAAACATTAATCACACGACGTGACAATTATCCAAAAGATTTGAAATATCTTTCACCTAAATTACGTAATCAATTGAACAAAATTTTTAATGTAATTGAAAAAGCACTTCAACTTCCAGACAATCTCTTGGAATTTACAAGCAAGATAAAGCATAATATTCCTACCAAAGATGAAATTCCTATTGATTCCAAAATTTATCAATATCGAGAAAAACATCGGACAGAAGTCGAAAACTAAATTAATGATATGTTGAAAAAGAAAATTATACGACCTAGCATTTTTCTCTGGTCTTTTACAGTGGTGATAGTTAAAAAGAAACCAGGCCTATCAGAAATACAGAAGTGGCAAATGGCCATAGATTATCGCCCTTTAAATTACAGAACTATTGATGACAAATACCGTTTACCGCAAATTGATGCTATTTTAGATTATTTCTATTTTTTAGATTTTATTAGATTATTTTTCTATTTATTATATCAAAATATTTTACAGTATTAGATTTGGGCAGTGGCTTTCAACAAATTCAGTTAAACGACGAATTTTTTTTGCCGTTTGGTTTGAAAAAAGCACCGGCAATGATTCAACGTTTGATGAATAACCTTTTACGAGAACATATATGAAAAATTTGTTATGTTTACATGGACGATGTTATAATTTTTTCAGGATCTTGATAACATTCATACTTTATTAACCACTTTCGCAGAAGAAAATCTGAAATTTCAATTAGACAAATGTGAATTTTTCAAACTTGAAATTAAATTCTTTGGACATTCAGTGACACCTGAAAGAGTAAAACCTTACCCAAACAAAATAGGCATCAAATGCATAAGAAATAAAGTCTTATTTAGGCTTATTAGGCTATTACCGAAAATTCATTTCTAACTCAGCCAAAATCACAAAACCCATGGCGAAATACTTGCGTAAAGATACAGAAATTGATTTGAATCACAAAAAATCCTGTGAGATCAGTAAAAACTCGTTAATTAATCATCCTATTCTGATTAATCCTGATTAAGAACTGATGCTTCGGGATACGCCCTAGGAGCTATATTATCACAAGGTACTCCAACTAATGATGTACAGATTGCATATGCTAGTACTCTTGATGACGCAGGAACGCGATATTCCACTATGGAGAAAGAAATACCTGCCATAGTATGGGCAACATTCATTCATGAAATCAGTTTGATTGCATGAACAGATATATGGGCAACTCGTCGGGGTAAAACCCTATATATATATATATATATATATATATATATATATATATATATATATATATATATATATATATATATATATATATATATATATATATATATATATATATATATATATATATATATATATATATATATATATATATATATCAATATACACCTAAAGATACCGTTCAATTTATATCTTGTATGAAATATAACATATGGCTCATAATGAATGCTATATTATTTTTCTTTGGACTGTTTAGGTTACATTTCTTCAGTCTTCAGTCATTATTAAGTCAATATAATATAACAATAGTTATATGTGTGTGTGTGTGTGTGTCTGTGTGTTTGTGTGTAGATGTGTTCAAATGCATAAACTTATGCAATTTCAATATGTTCAATATCACCAAATAACTCATATATTCATAAATACTCTCAGAGTAGGGTGTGTGTGATGGGTGCCTTTATGGATTTTAATTTTATATACTACGCGATGGCTTTCTTCAAAGGGCTTTGGAAATATACCCGTCTGAAATTTGTGTGTTTCTTGGCACAATTTCAAAAACTCTTACACGAACTTATTTGCGAACTCAATCGTGTAAAATGTCTTTAATAAGAAATATTGAGGTTTTTTTGTTATCTCTTTAAATAATTTGAAACGAAAACTTTAAAATAGAATAGACCGACGCAACACATTATCATCTTTACAGTTCGTGCGCTATGAATGCATCGACAATAAGTTACTTATGCTGTACTATCTCTGTAATGGATGTAACTCGATCGGTAATTTCCGGATAGGATGTACCTCAACTTGTATCAAGGAAAGAAGTCTCTTTTATAACTGATCATTGATCGAATAGTATGAATATAAAGCAATGAATTGAATCAGGGGAGTTGAGAATAACAATTTCATGTATTTCCTTCCTCTACGTAACTTTACTCCAACTAACTTTGCGTTATAAACAATTTTACGCTCGTACCCACGTTGCCTTAGGCAAACCCTCGATTTACCTTTGTTTTTTATTGAAAAACTTCAAACTAACTTGTCACGTGTGAATGTCGAAAATCACATTCGAAACTTCGAAAACGACCCGATAAGTTGTGGCAAAACGTCATATTAACTGGTTGATGAAATCAAACCATTTCAAGAATTTGGTGTGATCTGGATATGATTTGGAAGCCTGCCGAAATGGTCTTAGCTACTAAGGTCGTGTTAAGGACAGAGGTACCGTTTCGATGTGAGCATTATTGAATTTCAAATTGACAAATTCCGACAACAGTCTGGGTAGAATGCTCGAAAGCTGAACCCATTCCGTATTCCTCGATAGAGTAGGTAAAAGTTACCAAGAGCCAAGTAAAAGAAGAAGATCAAATTGACGACTGATATCTGATAGTGTAACTCTCTGAACAGCTGACTTTGGGTGGTGCTTATGATATTTATAGAGCATTTTCCTCGTTTGACATTGTAATTCATTTAGATCAGTTTTAGACCATTTAATAATTCCAAAAGAAGATGTAAGAATAGGAACAGCATAGGAGTTGATAGCTCTGAAAAGGTTTTACTAGTTAAATAACTCTTGATGATAATTCTAAGTCTTTTGTAATATGAACTTCTAATATTTTCTTTAGTGCTGCTATGGTTAATTGTCTTCTCTCGATAAAATCCAAGATATTTATACGTATCTCCTTGATGCATTGGCTCGATTTCGATATTGGAAATCTTTATATAATCAGAGGTGATCTTTCCTTTTTCAATAGAAGGATTTTTACATTTTGGAAGCCCAAATTTCATATGAATATCAATGGAATAGTTGAAAGTAATCTCAAGTAGACTTTTTAAATGAGATCTGGTTCCGGCATATAATTTAATATCATCTAAATAAATTAAGTGACTTAATTTGAATTCAGTTAATAGACTCTTTATTTTGAAGCCGAAACTAGTAGCATTTAATTCATGAGATAATGGATTGAGGCAAAGACAAAACCAAAGAGCACTTAAAGAATCACCTTGAAAAATGCCTCCTTAGATTGGAATTACTTCGGATTTTAACGATTGTTTTGAAATATTTAAATGAAGATTGGTTCTCCAATTTTTCATTACAAATTCAAGAAAATGACGAAGTGTCTTATCAATTTTATAAATTTCCAAAATTTCTTGAAGCCACGAATGGGGAGAACTATCAAAAGCCTTTTGGTAATCAATGAAGGCTGTATGAATATTTTTCTTCTTAGTTTGAGCTTGATTCAAAGCAACAGAATCAGTTACAAGTTGCTCTTTAGTACCAAGGTGTATTTTCTACATCCTTCTGATATATATATATATATATATATATATATATATATATATATATATATATATATATATATATATATATATATATATATATATATATATATATATCAGAAGGATGTATATATATATATATATATATATATATATATATATATATATATATATATATATATATATATATATATATATATATATATATATATATATATATATATATATATATATCTAGGCGCCCACCCTGCCTGTATTTTTGGGGCTCCTTAGCATTTTAGGCGTGGCGTCAAGTTGACGACAGCATTTTCAGTTGCTAGGTAATTCAAGACGACAGATGATGGAACGCTCAAGGAGCTTAGGCGTTTGAGGATTCTAGGAACTCTGACGCCGGGAGAGTCGGAGTGCCCAGTTGTTCGAAGCGCAAGGTTGGTTTTGGGCACTAGGTGTTTAAGGCGTCTGGACGTTCGGAGGGTCTGACCGATCGAAGCGCAGGGTGGTTCGAAAGGGTCCGAGTTTTAGGCGCAAGACAGTGTGGGGCACTTGAGCGTTTATAAAAAGGTTGTTCTGAGTGCAAGGTGGTTTGCGTCGTGTGGATGTTCGGACGCAAGATAGTTCTGGACGTTTGAAGGCGTAAGATATTCAGGGAGTTTATGCGCGAGGTATTTCGGGGCGCGTAGGTTTTTGGGGAAGAGAGGTACATCTGCCTGCCTAGGAGTTTAAATTGCAAGGTAGATCTGCCCGCCTAGTCGTTTTGGGTGCAGGATAGATCTGCCCGCCTAAGCGTTTGATATACAAGGTAGATCCTCCCGCCTAGGCGTTTAATATACAAGGTAGATCTGCCCGCTTAGGCGTTTTGGGTGCAAGGTAGCTCTGCCCGTCTAGGCGTTTGTTATATAAGGTAGATTTGCCCGGCTAGGCGTTTTGGGTGCAAGGTAGCTCTGCCCGTCTAGGCGTTTGATATATAAGGTAGATTTGCCCAGCTAGGCGTTTGATATACAAGGTAGATCTGCCCGCCTGCTAGTGTACATATACTAAACGCGTAAGGTACGTTTCCTTCAAAATGGAGGGAATGGAATGTGGTTGAACCAGGACGGGGATTTTTCGAATAGCTCTCGAGCGGGAGGTGGAGGCCGGGCCGAGTAATTTTTTTACGAAACTAGGTAGTCGGTCAAAAGTGCGTGCGAAATCGGGAAGCCGCGGGACCCCGAACGGCGGATATACGAATTTTCGAAAATTTTCGCGATATCGCCAGATCTCGAAAACGGAAAGAGTCGAGTGCCGGATTCCTTCGGTATCGGTAAATTTCGTCTTTCGGAAGACGATTTGTACGGCGATAATCATGAAATTCCCAGAAAAATTTTTCGAAAACGCCAAAAAGAAAAAGATCCACGATTTTCTCCAAAAGGCGGGGAGGAAACTATCCAAAAAGCAGGCTATACAAATTTTTTCGTTCGCCTAATCGGTCCCGTACTTTTTACCGAACGAAGCGTTCGTCTTTCCCATCATGCTTCCTGATATTTTTATCGCGTATTTTCCACGGGAAAAAGGGAAAATCTTCGATCGAATGAAGGTCTTTCGGCCGACTTTCGCAAAATTTCGCTCTACTTTCCGCATTCCAAATATTTCTGACGGCCAGAAATCAAATAAATTAACGAACGTCGAGCTGTCAAAATACGGGTTTTTCTCTCATCCATCCTACTTAAACGGGGTCACCGGAAGAAAGGATTCGACCATGGAACGATTCCTACATATCTCGAGGTCGGGTCCCCGAAGTGAAATCGTCATTACAAGACTCAATTTTCGAATTTGAGACTGTTTTTGAGACCTAGATTTTCGAGAAAAAGATCGGAAACACGGGGGCGGAGCCATTCACCGCTCCTACCGTCCCTTAGATCGCTATTCAAGCTCGGTCGACAGTCAACCTAATTTACGGGCCAAAGTCGATGTCCGTCGCCGGCACAGCTGCTTATTTCTTCGGACTTTGTTTCATCGGAAGTCGGCCTTACCAACGTGTGAAATTTAATGCTCTCTCTCTTTCGAATGAAAATAGTGAGATGGAAACAGTTAGTTACTTCAGCGTTACCAACATAATTTTGGTACTAACAACATCTAGAAGATAATGTTATCTTTTTCTGAATGAAATATCCTGCGTCGCAGACATCATTTCTTTTGGTCTCATAGTCGATATGTCAGATTTGAGAATTCCGAATTTTATGTCAATGAAAAGTTCAACGAAACTTAAAAGAAACTTTTGAAGGTAAGTTTACGTAATTTGAGGTTTATTTTGTCCATTTTATATATATATTTTGTTTGAAGAAAGAAATGACAAACTTTCGAATTTTATAAATTTAAGATTCTGAGGTTATTCAAACCTTAATAATATCATCCAAACCGAATGTTGAAGATATAAAATTAAAATAATCTCAAATGTATTATTCGAGATTAGCGAATAATTGCCTATATAATTCTAACCCGATTCTTATGAAGAATAAGAAAATATTTTGCTGGGTAATGAAGCGAAATGGCGTAATGTGAATTTGTCCAAGTTATAGATTGAGAAATTGAACCAGGCTTTAAATTATGTTTGAAAGGTAAGTGAACGTGTTCTGTCGTCAGTTTGTAATTTTGTAATATATATTTTTCCAGCATACTGAAGAAAAACCGATATATTCAGTATTTACAACGAACCTAACCTTCAATTGAAGAACATCACATATTTTCTGAAAAATTCCAAATCTCCAAAAACGCCGTTTATATTTCATGATTTTTGTTGAAGATACTCACTTATATGCTGTTGTTGTAGTCCAGTTTGCTCCTTTTATTTTCATTTCTCATTATAAATTCACAAAATCACGAATTGAATATAAGTAAGATATAATATCAAATTATGTATATACAGAGTCTAGATACTTTCAATGCTTCATGTATATTTATATATGGTGTTTTACCAGGATATATAATAACAAGACCTATCATGAGAAAATGCATGGAACATAAGGGAAAAAGAGATCTGACTACAATATTCAGAAGGACTTGAGCAAATTCTAAGGGACTCATATTAATGCTGAACACTTCGGAAGACTTCTTCGAAGAAAAGTGAGAGAATTTTATGTAAAACAACTTGAGGAACACACTTCAGGTGAGTATCGAAAAATATATGTCAAATTCTTGATTTGTTTTCTAACAGAATATTAGAATGTTTGAATTTTTCCGAAATTTTTCTCTCATAACTATAAACTGTAGCATGGATTGGAGATGTTCAAGAGAAGTCAGTTAGATATGAGTGCCAGACAAATATTTGAAACAATATTCATAAATTTGTTTAAATTAAAATTGAAATGTCATTAACTTAAAATTGGACTTGAAACTGCTCAATATGATTTTTATATTGTTTTTGTAGTGATAGGTAATCAATTTATATGTACAGCAAGTTAGCTTGGTGGCAGTGAAGTAATATTTAGGTTTTAAAATTTAATTTTTCATAAACATGTAGGAAATTTACTTTATCCATGACTGATTTAAGTGTTTCTTCAATTCTCACTAGCTTAAATAATGGAATAGAAAAGGACAATTGAAAATAATATGTCAAATTTTGATTTGTTTTCTCACAATATGTGAAAAAGTTTCCCATATTTTTCTGTCCCTACTATAAACTACCTGTTTTGTCTTGAAAAATTGTATAATTGTATTCATTCAAGTATTTAGGAGTACTAATACGAGAAGAAGATGATATGAATTATGAGACAATAGGATACCAAAATCATTTGTGAAAAAGAGAGAAATAAGTAACAGAACAAAGATATCCTTACTTCAGGCATTAATTGAAAAAAACTATATATATATATATATATATATATTTATATATATAGTACTGATACTGATAAAATCATTTGTGAAGAAAAGAGAAATACGTAACAGAATAAAAATATCCTTCCTGCAGGCATTAAATGAATGAATATATATATATATATATATATATATATATATATATATATATATATATATATATATATATATATATATATATATATATATATATATATATAATGGTGAAAATGCGATCCTGAACATTTGCTCTATTACTGATGAAGAATGATGTTCACCAAGATGTTTTCTATTATTTCTCTCAGCTTGGTTTCTTAAATTCTTTCATAAAGTAATCACTCTCAATAATGTGATTCCCTATATTTTCCACAGTTAATGTTGTGCCTTTTTCTGTATAAGAACTATAACTACCATATAACTATACAACTATATTGTATCCATCAATTACAGATTCAAGAATGGCAGTTCTTTAATAGTTCAATAACTGAGAAACCTATGGTACGAGATCAGAAAATGAAATTTGGAATTTCCAGAACAAAGAGCAAAATTCGTATGTGAATTCTGTCACAAAATATTTTCTGTATATTTCAATATCAATTTGAAATAAATTTTTAACTTTTCATCAGTTTTTCTTGCCTCTGTAAAGAATGTAGTTGATTGTTTCTTTGAAAAAATATCTTGAATTTATCATCCATATTCACCTTTCATATCATGTACACTAAATAATTAAGGAAATTCTAACAAACTCTATGTATTCAGAAGTCTCAAAATGAGATATCTATTATCACATAGTTCTTGAATTCTTGATACAATTAATTAATATATTCTGTATTAGTCATCGATATACAAGTTGAGAGTATTCATGACAAGTCACTCAATAAACCGACATTAATAGATTTGAACTTGAATTCAGACAAACACTGTGTCTATAGACTAACTACATCCAAACAAAAATGGCAAACATACATCAATATAAACAAAAACAGTCAGAATAGGGGTAAAAACCAAAAACAATCAGAACAGGATATAAATATAGAGACAATCAGACCGAGGTATCAATACAAAACGGTAAGAATATATAAAAGAAAACAGATCAAAACATAAAAACTTTCCGTTATCAGCATATCATTCACTTAAAGTATCTGGAATTCCTATTACTATGAACTAATTAACTTTTTGGGTTTCATTCTGAAATTTGCTTCACTATAAAATTTTCTTCGAACATTTAAGATTCAAAATAACTGCTCCAGGAAGAAAAGTCTTACGACATTCCAGATCGAATCTGTGCTATTTGTGTCCAACAAACGACCTGCAGCAACATAAAATTAATGGAAACCATATTAAACTATGTTTATTTGTATTACATCTAATGTCTTTCTCGATGGCATTTTCCCTCATCACTTCATCTCAGTTTGCCATTATTTTGAAGATTGTAGTTGTTCAGAACTTTGATGATTAAATTGATGTGAAACCCAGTTTTGAATTTTGCCTTAGTCAAATGTTCAATTGTCTCTTTTTGTAGTTCATATTGAACACTTACAATTATTTCCCTCGGTTCTAACAACTTTCAAAATTGAACAGGGCTTGCTTGTCTTTACGTCCAAGAAATTACTTATAGCAATATATCAATGGTACCTGTCTTCAGGTATGTTTATTTCACTTATGTTAGATGTCTTTCTCGATTGTATATGTCTTTATGCATTTCTTCATCTTACATTGCTATCATCTTAAATCTTTCATTCAACTTTGCGAATACAAAGCAAAACAACTTCAATTTTATATAGGTTATGTCATAAACAGTCGTCAACTTTATCTTCTTCTTTCTTCGATCCTTGGCTCTTGGTGACTCTGACCTATTCCTTCGAGGAATACGGAATAGGCTCAGCTTTCGAGCATTTTACCCAGACTCCGTTGTTGGAATTTGTCAATTTTAAATTCAATAATGCTTCTATCGAAACGGTAACTCTGTCTTCAACACGACCTTAGTAGCTAAGACCATTTCGGCAGGCTTCCAAATCATTTCCAGATCACACCAAATTCTTGAAATGGTTTGATTTTATCAACTAGTTAATATGGCGTTTTGCCACAACTTATCGGGTCGTTTTCGAATTTTCGATTGTGATTTTCGCCATTCACACGTGACAGGTTAGTTTGAAGTGTTTCAATAAAAACAAAAGTAAATCGAGGGTTTGCCTGAGGGCAACGTGGGTACGAGCGTAAAATTGTTTATAACGCAAGGTTAGTTGAAGTAAAGTTACGGGGAGGACGGAAATTCATGAAATTGTTATTTCCAACTCCCCTGATTCAATCCATTGCTTTATATTTATACTATTCGATCAATGATCAGTTATATACATCTATTACAGAGATAGTACAGCATAAATAACTTATTATCGATGCATTCATAGCCCACGAACTACGAAGATGATAGTGTGTTGCGTCGGTCTATTATATTTAAAAGAAAAATTGTGCCAAGGAACACACAATTTTTTAGACAGGTATAATTCCAAAGCCCTTTGAAGAAAGCCATCACGTAGTATATAAAATTAAAATCCATAAAGGCATTCCTGACCAAAGTTCTCAATAGAAGGGCCGAAGGATTGGTCGCATTTGCATACATTCCCACCCCTAGACAGAATAGTAGAATATTCTATTATTATCATTTTTTTCAGTGGCATGTGACTTATTTTTCAGAACTAAATAAGAATGAAGTGAATTATATAAACTTCTAACAATTATTCTTTACAAAAAAGAAAATAATAATGTTATTCAGATGATAATACTCGAATATGGCTTCGAAGGATAGCGTTAATGGTTCTAGGGTGGAAACACAGAGGCAATGTACAGTCCCAGACGGGTTATAGAGCAACGCCTCGTTTTGAATGTTTCATTGCCTTTTTCTGAGTATGGAAATATGGAAACAATCGAATTGCCGCTAAAATTATCGAGGAAAGATGACTATTCCTTTTCAACCGAGGCCTCTTTGAAAAAGGTTGTTTGTATTAGTGACTGTGAGCTCTGGGTGTAATTGGGTCGAATTTGTAAATTATTTTGTGATATTGAACATATTGAAATTGAATAAATTTAAGCATTTGAACACATTTACACACAAACCAACACACACACACTCATTTAACTATTATTATATTATATTGACTTAATAATGACTGAAGACGAACCACAGATTACCCAAAAAAGCCCAAAGAAAGAATGTTATAGCATTCATTATGAGCCATATGTTATATTACATACAAGATATAAATTGAAAGGTATCTTTATATTTGAATATGTTGAGATGTTTCAGGTCGACCGATGATGTATTTATATTCATAATATTATTTAGAGTGCCAAATAAATTTTTTCGGTCGTCTAGGTGCCCGCCGTGCCTGTATTTTTAGGGCGCCTGAGCATTTAAGGCGCCAGGTTGACACAGCATTTTCAGTTGCTAGGTAATTTAAGACGATGGAAGATGGAACGTTCAGGGAGCTAAGGCGTTTGAGGATTCTAAGAGCTCGAGCGCCGGTGGAGGCGGAGTGCCCAGGTGTTCGAAGCGCCAGATCGGTTTTGGTCACTAGGTGTTCGAGGCGTCTGGACGTTCAGGGGGTCTGACCAGTCGAGGCGCCGGGTGGTTCGAAGGGCCCGAGTTTTAGGTGCAAGGCAGTGAAGGGCGCTTGAGCGTTTATAACAAGGTAGTTCTGGATACAAGGTGGTTTAAGTCGTCTGGATGTTCAGGCGCAAGGTAGTTCTGGACGTTTGAAGGCGTCAGATAGTTCAGGGAGATTATGCGTAAGGTAGTTCGGGGCGCGTAGCCGATTGAGGATGGGAGGTAGATCTGCCTGCCTATCGATACCAGAAAGGACGTACCTCGTTCATACGTACGAGAGTCGCCCTGTATGGATTGACACGGCGAACCCGCTACCGGATTCCGGGAAAGACACGAACAATAACAAACAGATGTGGAAACGTTAAAAATTCCAACATTTAGGAGACATCTTTTTCCGTTCTGTGAATCACATCAACGGTAGAAAACGAGCGAAATAATCCCACTTGAATAGTGTTCTGAGCCTCTGTTTCCGAGATAAAACCTCCCGTCGGTAAATACTTGATGGGACAAATATCTTCCGCGATATGTTTCGCGAGGAGTCTACATATGTAAACTTGAGACAAAAAGAATCATTCAAAAATCCGTAGATAAATGAATAATCCTTGCTGACAACAGCTAGGTATCAAATCTGCCTGCCATGCACGCAGCCCCCAAGAGCCACAATAGTGCAATTGAGCAGGATGCCGAGAAATGAAGCAGCAGACTGAAGTTTCACTCTTATTAGGAGCTCCTCAGTGTCGCATATCGCTTCTTAGCATCCTATTGAGCTACATCGGGATACCCTATCGATTCCAGAAAGAACGTACCTCGTACATACGTACGAGAGTCCCCTCTATGGACCGACACGGCGAACCCACTACCAGATTTTGAGAAAGATACGAACAATAACAAACAGATGTTGAAATGTTCGAAAAGTAAAATAAGCTGGGTTTCTCATGGCTACCTGTGAATCCCCCTTCGGAAAATAAAAAAAGGATTCCTCGAAATCTGGATATCTAAAAAAATGTCCAGTAAAACATTTGATTCGCGCATTAATTAATAAGATAAAATCTTTTAAGGCTAAAGTTTTGAGAAAAATGAAAGTAAAAAAAGTTTTCTTTGGAATACGTCCTCTGCCAAAGGTCGCCCTCATGCCTAAGTAGCCCTAATTTAGAGAACTGAAAGAAAACTTCGTGATTCGCTAATTGACACGTTTTTCTTAGAGATTCAAGCTGTTCGAAAAAAATTCAGAATAGATTTCTTGAAATAATTAGGCAACTAAAGGCGAATATCCTCAAAATATGCGAAATTCTTGCAATACATTTGCATATAGCTATTTGTTCTTGATGAGAATTCGCATGAACTTTTCATGTATGCATGAAAATATTACTGCAATATCAGTAGCTATCTTCAAATTATGTGAAGAAAACACATTTTCATTTTCAACAACATTCTTACCGAAAGAAAACCATGAAAGTAAACGAACAATGAAGAATTTCTTTGTAATGTGGTATAACAGGTAAGTAATTGGTATAATTAAGAAGTGGCTGCCCCTTATTAATTTCTTTCGAATCAGTCGTTCCTTTCTTACGTAGAGTGATAGTAAAAGACATTATTGGTAAAACCTACGCTAACTAATATAGGCTCCAGTCGTATAACACTCCATAAAAAACAATTTGCATGAACCTCCTAGAAAAAGAGATTAAAATCTTTTTTTATTGTTATTAATCTGTAACTTACAGTTTTGATTTTGAATTCAGTATTGTGTCGGGTAAAAAACATGAACTACTTTGTTTCTTCTGTGAATTATGATCTACCGGGAGAATCCCTCCGACTATATTGTCTACAATTCAAATCAAATCAAATACTCTCATCTTCGGATCACTAGAATATAACACGCGTGTGAGTATTTTACCTTTACATTTCAAAAATATATCCAGATGAAGAACTCTGAAATATAGGCTGATTAGAATATTTTCCGTTCGATTTCATTACGTAGAACTGAGAGGGGAAGAATTGAAAAACAAAAGTATTCAATGAAGAATTTCGTTCGAAAATCAATTAGATTAATTTTTTCTAATGTTCATTGCGTACCTCTTAAATCGGAACCAAGTATACAAAGTGCTCATTCATCGAAAATAAAATTAATAACTTGGGTTCTACATCTTATCTTTTTGTCCTTGGTTTTCGTATTGAAGGATATTAAATTTAACTAAGATTTCTCGATGCAGTTGGAAAGAGGTAACTGTAGACCAAACGTTTTTGCTTGCCACTAGGGGAAATCGATTTCATAGAGAGAAAAGTAAATTTTCATGACACAAAAACCGTTGTCCAAACCATTGACGAGCAGAGTCTTCAGACCAACAGATCGTGTACTGTCAAGATATTTCGTAATCCTTTTTCGTGATAGCAAAAACTTATTAGACGATTTTGTATGGGAGAACAGAAAAACTTGTTGAACAGTTTTCCAGTACCGAGAGAATAACCCCATTCTAGAAAATTGGGGACGCATCAAAGCTACTGCAGTCAGAAGTCTAAATAATGGATTCAATGCAAAAAAAAAATTATCTATTTTCTTACCGCACATTCTGCTTTCTTTAGTTGTTTATTATTCACATTCTCAAATATTCAAGGAAAATACAGTTTCGAAAACAGATATTTCAACATTTTCTGCATGTATTACTTCTCTCAAGATGAAACTAGTTTCTTGCAAGTTCTTCTGATGTCAATGAATAAACTATTCGGAAAACGAACCATCATTAATCTATGTACCAACAAAGACAAGCAGTTGAAAATTAACGGTTCGAAAATCGGGTTCAGTCGAATAATTCGCATCATCAGATTGATTTTTTTGAAGTTGATGATTGAAAAAGATTTAAACATCTTGTTAAATTTCGTAGATCTCACTAGAAGGAAAATATTCATGAACCTGTTACCTCATAGCAAAATCTTTTTCTAGAAGTTCTCTGAAAGTCGTAGGGATTGGAGAAGTAGTTTGTGAAATATCAATACTTTGAATCACACTGACATTTGAATAACCTTACATTATTGAAGTAGTTCAATTTATGAAAATACAGCTAATTGTCCTGAAGTTTTTCGGTATTTCATGTTAAAACTTTTCATTCGGTAACCAAGCAAGAATAATATCAGCTAATTTTTCTAAGAAAATCACTTTCTTTACATCATAGAGATTGGTGAAAACAATCATCGGTATAAGCCGATTTGAAAAGCTAAATAAGTTGCGCGTTCATCATACCGCGAAAAATACTAGGTATTAGGCGCAGTCATTTTCTACTTTTCTTGATGAAGAAATACCATACGTATACAGTCACAGTCCTGTGAGATTGTTCGAAAAATCTTAAACATTTTCAATTATTTCATAAACGACAGGATGTGATTGTATTAAGTTTGCTACATTTTAAATTTCACTAAAAAATACATATAAATTAAAATAAATAGAATTTCAAATAGGCCCCGAGCTTTGAAGGTTTCACGTCTCATTTCACTCACCCTACAGAAAAATATTGGCAAATTTGCCCTTTCGTACCTCCGACATTATTTAACCGATTAAAATTGATTCTGGAAATCATTTACTTGATAATTTAAAGAGAAATAATTTCCAATCAAAAAAATCTTCTAAAACGACCAGACATTAATGATAGCAGATAGGCAATGCACTTTGCACACCTCATATGTACAAATATTATTTTTAGAAAATACAATGAGCCCTGAAGTACTGAAACAAAGAACAACAAGAAAAAATTTTCAATTTCAATTTATTTAATCACCCCGTAGAGAAACATTATTCTCTAGATGATAACAAAAGACACAATTCTCTATTCAAAAGTTTTCCCTGAAAACAACCTAACAGAATTATTGCAAATCGATAATGATAACAGACTATTAATATATATATGAGTCAATAATCTCTTATACAATTTGATACTAACTATACCCACTAGCCTCTGAACCGTGTTGGCACATTTTGGAGGCGAAAAAGTAAAGAACAAGTATGGACGCCAATAGGACGATATTCATATTTTGCTGTTTATGCGTATATGTCGGTAGCGCCCCCATCGAAAACTCGCTGAACACCATAGTACATCTGAAGATGTGTTGTATACCAATAAGCCTAAACTAATCTAACCTAACATAATCTAATATAATCATTGCAGTCTTGATTATAATCATTGCCTGGCAGTGGAATGAATTACCGGGTAGTATATTTTTCATGAAATCAGTTCGATTGCATGAACAGATATATGGGCAACTCTCCGGATCTATATTTATATATATATATATATATATATATATATATATATATATATATATATATATATATATATATATATATATATATATATATATATATATATATATATATATATATATAGGGTTTTACCCGACGAGTTGCCCATATATCTGTTCATGCAATCAAACTGATTTCATGAAAAATATAAATTACCACCGGTAATTAATACCATTGCCAGGCAATGATTATAATTAAAACATATCCTGGAGTAATTATATATTAGGATAACGTTAAATGTTATGAGAATATATCAATCTACCAGAATATATACATACTATAGCATCATCAGACAATGATATCAATGTACCAACGAGTAGTGTCAGAGGCTTTCTCCCCGGAAAATCCAGTGTAATATATATATATATATATATATATATATATATATATATATATATATATATATATATATATATATATATATATATATACGTTATTCAGCCCGAGCTCAGGCTAAACAACGGGAAGTTATTGTGAAGTCCTAATAAGGATACGTATATTCATGGAAATATACAAAATAGTTCGTTAAAATAATTCCAGATGGCGCGACTGAATGTCGGTGTATATATGTATTGTAGAGATCTATTATGAGTATCTTGTGGAGCCTCTGAAGTGGGAATACTGCAAGTATTTTAATTCCATCTTTTTTGCTTACATATTAAAAGTTCAATGCAAATATGGATTTGCGATACTATGATAACGGCTTTGTTCGGATTATCATTCAAATCTCGTCATATTACTTATTCGATGAATTCTCGAATATTTCGCTTTTACGTATAAGTGACCTATTCGCTAGTTACCACGTGAAAGATTAATTTAAACTAGTTACATGATAAGATCAGCGTGCAATCCATTTTCGTCATCTTCGTTCAATTTAGAAACTTTTTTGACAATTTTAATTTTTTCGTATCTCCAGCCGATTTCGAGTGAATAATTATTGAATTTGAATAGTATGTTATTCGTAGTTGCTGTAAGAATAACAGAGAGAGAGAGAGAGGAAAAAATTTTCGTATAACTAATTTGGTAGAATATTTTGTTGGATTTTGTTCTCTAAAAGCCTGGTGTTTTCGGCCTGAAACTTAGAATAAATAATTAAAAATATATATATATATATATATATATATATATATATATATATATATATATATATATATATATATATATATATATATATATATATATATATATATATATATATATATATATATATATATATATATATAAATTTCGTAAAACCAAAACGTGTTAAATAGGTCGATAATTATCAACTTTTCGAAAAGAATGTTAAGGGACATTTTTGATGCAAATAATTCTACTATCACTTCCTGAAAATTGGCATGTCTTATAGTAGACACCTGTATATATATATATATATATATATATATATATATATATATATATATATATATATATATATATATATATATATATATATATATATATATTGATTTTACGAAACTTTTTGCTCCTCTCTATAAAAACAAGAAAATCTTTGTTATTTATACAGCTACATCAAATCTGACCAACTTGATCTTGCTATAGGTGAGTAATTATGGTAAAAATCGCGTATACCGGGTGTTGTAAAAGGCTACATGAAAAAATTGTGAAATGAACGAAATTAGTGGATTTTTCTTGTTAGCTGTATCTATGGTAACTTCTCAATAAGTAGCTGGCTTTTTTCGGAAAAAACAACTACATTCATCTGGCTTTTGAACAGTTAATCAATTTCTGAGATAACCTTTGTCCCAGCAATATCATGGAAAAGAGTAAGAGTAAGAACATTCAATTCTCTAATTCTTCGATTACAAAGAAGCTAGTTCCAGAAAAAAGAATCGTAAAAGAATAAGTCACCGAATTCTTGTATTACTTGTATTTAAAACAACTAAAAATATTTTGAATTTGACAGGAGCTGTTATTCAATCAATTAATGAATTGAAGTTTATGTTTTTCCCTTTTGCGGTTCCATTTTATTTTTCGAAAAGAAGAAAACATGCCTAGTTTCTTAAACATTGAATATCAAGATGTTTTATTTGTTTATGTCTTCGCGAATGGAAATTCCCAGGCAGCGGTGCGGGAGTATGAATTGCGCTTTCCAAACAGACAGCAACCTGGCAGAAAGACATTTGTTGAAGTGTTAAGGTGCTCCGCTGAAAATGGTTCATTTAGTGGTTTAAGAATGAGAGAAGGTGGTGGAAAAGCTCAGGTCAGGGACAAGCACCTCCAATATTGGAGGTTGTTCGCGAGGACTCTACAACAAGCACTCAGAAAATTGGTGCATTGAGACTTCCTCATTCCACGGTTCAAAGAATTATCAAGCAAAATAATTTACATCCTTACCATCCGAGTAAGGTTCAAGACGAATTGCTTGTGGATAGTGATGTGAGGTTGCAATTTTTTAGGAAGTACATGAATAAATTACAGGAGTGGGGATCAGATAAAATTCTATGGACGGGTGAGGCATTTTTTACCAAAGTTGGTATGATAAATTTGAGATATTCTCATATATGGGATACGGAAAATCCTCATGGCACTACTGTGTCACACTCTCAACACGAGATTAGAGTAAAAGTGTGGTTGGGGTTAAGGACGGGTTAGCTTGTCGGGCCAGCTATACTTCCCGATCGTCTCAATTCAAACGAATAATTGAATCTATTAAATAACGAAATAATGAACGTTGTGAAAGAAGGGCCTATAAATACTCGGCAGCACCTTTGGTTTCTAATGAACGGCTGCCTGGCTCATAATTCTAGAATGGTTCAGAACTAATTGACTGAGACATTCGAAGAGAAATGGATAGGTCAATTCGGGCCGGTGAGGTGGCCACCCAGAAGCCCTAACCATGAGCCGCTTATTAAATACCAAAGTTTATAGAATTTCCATTAATACTCGGAAATAATTAATTGAGAGGATTCGAACCTGTTGAAGGAAAATGAGTCAAAAACACATTCAACTTCAAAGACTAATTGATTGTTTGGGAAAAAGATGTGTTAAGTGCCTTCAAGAAAGATGAAGATATTTTGAACCCCTGTAGTAGTTTTTAAAATCTCTTTCGTCAAAATATCATTTAATAATTTTTCTAAGTTCAATTCCTGTTCATGTTTTATTGAGTTATATAAGATACTTGCGTTTTCAAGTTTTATGTTCTTAATACTCTTCCACATAATATTGCTAGGAAAAAATTGTTAGCTCGGAATTATATATACCGTTCAAATGCTAGTTTCATATAGTAATTTTATAAAAAAAACCGCTACTTATGGACCAGTTCTCAGTGGTACTGCTAACAAGAAAATACTACTAATTCTGTTCATTTCACAACTTTTTCATTTATCCTTTCACAACACCTGGTATACAACATTTTTTCACTATAAGTACCTATCTACCTATCGTATAGCAAATTCAATTTCTTTTTCCGATGGTATGATTAGATTTGATGTACCTATAAGAATAACAGAGATAGTCTTGTTTTTAAAGAGAGAAACATAAAATTTCGTGAAATCTAGAAGTGTTAAATAACTCAATTATTATCAACTTCTCGGAAAAATATAAGACTTCTTTGTTGCAAATAACTTGTACTATTATCTCTCTAATTTTGGCACCTTTTACAGTAGATGGTATACACGGTGTTCTATAGTATGTCCAACTTGAGGGGGTGAATCTAGGTGTAATTTTAAGAAAATGAGTTTTCATAAATATAGGTCCGCAAAAGCTTCGTTACGGAGCTACAGGATATTGAAATTTCCGGAAAAATTGCTATTTTCTTCAACACTCCTGCAGTTTCTGAGATATTCAGCCCAAATTTGGAATGCAAGCTATTTTATACAGCCTTCATCATTACACGTCCTAGATTTTATCTGAAATTTATAAGGTGTTCCGAGGGAATGTTTTCTTTTGCCCTCTTAAACTTTTTTGCAGTTTGCCACTGATCACCGTACAATCAATTTTCGTCATCTTCGTTCAATTTTAAAGTTTTTCGGACAGTATCTTATCAGTATCTTCAACCGTTTTCGAGTGAAAAATTATCGAATTTAACTCATTTCAATTGGATGTTATCAGCTGAATAAAGAGAAAATTAATGAAGATACTCGTTAGGTATGCCCAAAATTTGCTTTTATTTCGATAGCTCGTCTTCGGAAAAACCCAACTTATACTTATTCAATATAAAACTAAAAAATTGACAATTAAAAACTAAATAAATTGCTAGAAGTGTCCTCCAAATGCAAGAATACAGGCCTCTGTCCTTCTTCGCATATTATCACTCACTTTTTGAAATATTCATGGGATATTTTTCATCGTGTCACAAGAGGCTATTATTCGATTCCTCAATTATTCACTCTAGTAGTATAAACTAAATTTTTGAGATATACCGATAAGAATAAGTCTGAACTATTTAAGTCTGGGGACCTAGGAGGCCATGGTTCTTGCTCACCACGACCTATCCATCGGTTGTTGAATGTATTATTCAAGGATTCGCTAGCTTCTCCACTGAAATGTGCTGGTGCCCCGTCATGCATGAACCACATCATATTTTCCACCAAGAGTGGCACTTTCTCGGGCAATAAAGGTAACTCCTCCTCAAGAAATTGCCCATAAACGGAACCGTTCAGTCTGTTAGGTGATGAAAATGGCCCAATCAAATAATTTCCAATTATTCCGACCCAGATATTTAGTGTGAATTGTTCTTGATGATGAGATTCTGCAATCAAATGGGGGTCTTCTTGAGCCAAATAATGATTATTGTGAAAATTTGTGATAATAGTTCTCGGAAAGTTAGCTTCATCTGTGAACATTATTTCTCTATACAAATGAGCATTTTCTCTAATTTCATCTGAGAACCATCAGCAGAAATTCAGTTTTGAAGGAAAATCTCGAGGAAGTATAGTTTGGACGATTTGAATATGAAACGGGTACAATAAAAAGTCGTGAAGAATCCTCCAAACTAGAACATGTGAAATATTCAACTGATTTCCAATTTCCCTTGTACTATCATGAGGAATCTAATCAATACAATTCAAAACTTCTTCCTCAATATCTGGAGTTCTCATAATTTGAGTTGCACCTTTTAAATGATTATTTGCAGTAAATATCCTAGTTTCTCTCAACCTTTTGTGGATATTTGAAAATGTTCGTCTGTCTGGTGGTAGTCGATTTGGGAAGCGCACCTGATATAACCGCCTAGCTTCGGTTGTGTTTCCGTCAGCCAGACCGTGCATGTAATGAATGTCAGCCAATTCGGCGTTAGTAAAAGTAGAATTTTTTCTTACAGTATTAACTTCAAAAGTCTTAAAACTAATCGTTGATTTAATAAATAATTCGAGCAGATGCAGGTTCAACTTTAGCAACTATCAAAATGAATAAATAAATGAAAAAACCTAAGCCAACTAGTCATTTTTTCAATTAGCAGTGTTTTCAATTCAGCGAATGCATACAATCGTTTATTACTTTCTTGCTCGAAAATGGTCGGAGATACGAAAAACTTACAAGTGTGTCAAAAATTTTCTAAATTTAATGAAGATGACGAAAATTGATTGTACGCTTATCAATGGCGTACTGCAAAATATTTTGAAACTGCAAAAAAAGACATGGCTCTGGAAAAGAAAACGCCTTGTAGATTCTAGTTAAAATGTAGGACGTGTAATGACGGAGGGTGTAAAAATTAGGTTTTTTTCCAAATTTTGAAGAAAAAAATAATTTTTTCCGGAAATTTCAACACTCTGTAGCTCCTTTACGAAGCTCTTACGGCCATATGTTTATATGAACTTTTTCTCAAAATTGCACGTAGATTAACCTCCTCTAGTTGAGACATACTATTACGTATCACCCTGTATATATACATATACAGGGTGTTACATATATATATATATATATATATATATATATATATATATATATATATATATATATATATATATATATATATATATATATATATATATATATATATATCAAACTTTAGGTTAAAATTATGGAAATAAAGAAGAAGCATGTTCAAGAGAAAACATTGAGAAATAAGCGGATAAATGACGACAATGAACCATTTATGTCCAATGAATTTGTACGACTTTCATCACAAAGAAAACATGTTTCCAGTTCTCACATGAAATGGATTTCACCTGCAAGCAGTGATAATGATGGTGAGTAAAACTTTAGTGTTATGAATTTCCCCACTATAGAAATACTCTCTTTAACAGATTGCACCTCAAAAACTTCGATGAACCAGTGTGGTTCCAACAAACTTTTGAAATATTTTTCATCAAAAGATATAATCTTCAGTCTTCCGAAAATGAAACCACTACATAATTTCGAACACAATTGCCTTGATTGCTCAATTACTAGATTTGTAAACGACATAAATAAACGTGCAGATCATGAAGGATTAAAGAGTAATATATGGCAGGATATTGAGACTTCGAACCAAACTTGTCAACTGCCAGGAAACAGTTTCAAATCTGAAAACGAGATTTTAGTAAAGATACCTAAACAATATGCATACGAAAATGATACTGTGCTTGATATTGCTCTGCTGAGTGAGCTTGAGAATAATTCTCATAATATGAAGGAAAACTCAAGCCTAGCGTTGAAAAGAGCAATGAGCGAATTATGTCATCGTAATATAGATGCGTTCAACGGAAATGAAGTTGACAACAAAAATGAAAAAGAGGCAAATAAGCTATGTTTAAAGATAACTGATAACATATCTGTAGGTTTGATGATTGAGTTAAATGAATGTTTCAATAAGAAAAATGAAAATACCTCCGAAGGTATTCTTTCAGAAGATGCAAATAATGAATTTCGAACTAGACAAGTTTTCCATCAGAGTAACGGTAAAACCCGTAAACCAATATGTTCTTCATTATTAATTGAGCAACAACCCTTAGGTCAAAATATCAAGAGCTCAAACGATGAAAAGTTCAAACAATTTTATTTCGTGAATGCTTGTGATAAACAAGTTGTTGTACCACCAACATTGAACAAGAATTGCACCCCACAAACATGTGGAAGAAGTAATCCTTCAATAAACGAGTATTATCAATCATGCTACATAAGTAATGACTCTCCACCACTATTTAATGAAGAAAAAATATCTATTCTATCTGACAATAAAATTGAAAGTTGCTCATTTCTGAGTAAGGAAATATGTCCTATCACAAAAAAAATCTATAATAGGCTACCAGAAAATGATAAAAATTGCCCAAAATGTTCTCTCACATCCGGAATATGTAGTCTATTACCCCAACCACAGAAGAGACACATTCAACCTGTTCAAAATTCGAAACAAAAACTTCCGAAGGGGATGGCATCGAAACATTCAAAAAAGAATGGTTCAAAAGGCAATGACCTGCCTCTTATCAAAAACAGATCTTCAAAATCAAGGTCATCATCTGATAAGAAAAAAGCGATAACAGCAAAACCTAAGCTTGAGCAAAACATGAAGTCGCTCGCCACTAAAGTTTCCTCTCAAGCAAGAGCACCTTCATGTCACACAAAAAGTTATACTATCACATCACTTGGATCATTTTCGTTGTTTTTTGTGATTGATAATATGGACACTGGAAACTGTGATTCTAAGATGGATTCTGCGAGTAATGATCTCTTGTCAACTGCATTAATTTGTGTTTACGTGAAATCAAGATTATCAAATATGGAAGATAATCCTAAAAGGGAATCAGCGTTATCAAGTTCTTGTCCTTCCATTGGAGAAGTAAATAAATTTCATTCCAGTGTAGAAACAGATAAATCGGCACAATTTTCTTGTTCATGCCCGTCTCTTAAGACTGACATTCTTCCTTCCAGGAACTCTCTTCTCAGTAATGTAATGGAACAATCTATTTGCTGGTGTCCATCCGCTAAAATAACTCGTTCATATGAGTTTCATGAAGCCCCTGCTGACCATAAAAAAAATTCAACTTCTGTCGGAACAAATACCTCAAAAGCAGCAGTACTTTGCAGTTCTCACCAGAAAGTACCGTGCTGCCGACCATCACAAATCAAATTCTCTGTCTCGGTACAAGCTGAGAGGGGAAAGAGTTTTTCCACTATGGTTTGTCCAGATCGAGTATCTGCAACTACTCAGTGCCAAAATACTACAACTGAAAACACTCACAAGATGCAACCGATTTCTGTCCAAGTGTGCGCTTCTCAAAAATCAGCTGCGACTCAACCTTCGGTTTTAACTCCACAATTCCCAGGGCATGAATCTGATGGAAAAAAATCTTCTGTTTGCATTATTTCAACTCGCAGACTCCAAACTCATGCTCCTATTGTGACAAAGAAACCCCTAAGTATTATATGTCCTCCAGCATGCGCAATAAATCTTCCAATATGCGAGTCCCGTCTGAAAGTGCCACGAATATGTTCTCCTCTACAGGAATATATTCAGAAAACTATCTCAACACAACAGTCCACCTGCTGTGCAGATGCTCAAGAGGAAACGTTTTGTACTAATAAGATGAGAAAATCATGTATTTCATTAAAACAGCTAATTTCAAGTGCATGTTGCAAATCAGAAATCTCATCTTCTACTTCCCCAATACAATCAAAAACATGTAATATGTGCAGTAATTTGAAAAAACCCTTTGAGCGACAAGAAGACAGACTGAAAACGATTTGTACATTCAGTGGGGAATGTAAACAAGAAATGAACGCTATGGAGATAGAACCCCCAGCTCTTTCACCGAAGATCTTCAAAGAAAAGAAACAGTTATCTTGTTCAGAGTTAGATATAAAATATTCCTCTGCAGTTTCTTCGAAGAATACAACACCGATTGCTTCAAAAAATTCTTGTAATATATGCCAAGAATTAGCTGAATTGAGTGCATGTGATGGTAGTTCATATAAGGAATTCAAGTTAGCTGCATCGAAACAAAAAGTAAATATGAAACGCCCAGTTTTGGCCAACTTGAAAGGGCCTAAAACTTTCAAGCAACTGTCCCATTTAGATGTTGCAGCAGCAGCCAACTTTATTTACGATGAGGGTCAAAAGGATGATCTGATGTTCATAACGGAAGACTATCAAGATTTGAAATCAGCTTTCGAAAAATTTATAGTCACAGAAAACGTGAAAAACCCAAAATGCAAGTATGTACGAAAATGTTAATGCATTCAATTCATTTCACTTGGAGATAGACACCTTCTCAAATCGATCAGTAACCCCAATAAAAATAACAAACAATTAAGGTTTGAGTGTAAATTGAAATTTCATGCTATATTATGAACAACGTTGATCCAGTTGATTTCCAGCACCCTCTTTCCAAAACGTGCAAGATAAAAAACTGGAACATCGCCGTAATATTCTTCAACTATTTATCGGTACGTATAATAATTTCGTCGAATTCCCAGTCGACGAAAAAGTACTCAGCCATGACTCCTACAACTTCCACGCTCATCTATTCCATGATGAAAACTATATCGAATTCATATTGTACGATTGACTGAGAAGAACGTAATCAAAATTATAGAGTATATCAATAGTTTTTTTGCTAAGGAGATGATAAAATGGAAAATTTCTATTGAAACTTTCCAATACTGCCTATAGAAAGACTCTCCTAGCCACAAAATAGAGACGTATACTTCTGGCTCCAATTCAGTGCTTATAAAGTGGAAACATTATGGGTGAGTTCTGCAAATACTGTCTTTAGGGTGTGCATTTTGGCAAGCTATAAAAGACCGCGCATATAGTTTGAATTCAAAATCTTCCTAAAATTGAAATTGAGAGGTAACAAGAGAGATTTATACCAGTATAGTAGGGTCAAAACATATCTTCTTCGATAAACCGAATTCAATAATCAATTCAACTTTCTTACTTATCTTGTTTTTCAACAATCCGCATTTCTTATAATAAAAGAAAACAATTCATGAGTATAATTATTTCATTAATATATAAAATAACATTTTCTGGTAGAGAAGAGGACAATTGATTTGTATGATCAACAACATGATTACAAAACTAAAATGAGATTTTGTCAACTTAAACGGAAAATTAACACAGATTATATAAAGAATACAATAGGTTACAATATCCTCAATAAAATGTTGAGAACTTTTGAACCTAATACGAATACGTTCAAAGGTTATTTTGCAGCAGACATGCTTCGAATAATACCACGCAAGGAAAATCAATTTTAAGAAATACAGATATACAACAACGCGAAATACTACTACAACAGTATTATAATCATCGCGGAAGTGATCTCTGTATCTTATATATAAATTTATATATAAATATATATATAAATATATATATATATATATATATATATATATATATATATATATATATATATATATATATATATATATATATATATATATATATATATATATATATATATATATATATTCGTAGAATAGAACGGAAACACGGGGGTGGAGCCAGTCACTGTTCCTTCTGCCCCTTATATCGCTATTCAATGTCGGAAGTGAGCGTTACCAACGTGTAAAATGTAATGCTCTCTCTCTCTCTCTCTTCCGAACGAAAATAGTGAGATGAAAATAGTTAGTAACTTTGATTTTCACCAACATAATTTCGGTACTAACAACATCTAGAATATAGTGCTCTCTCTCTCTCTTCTGAGTGACGTTCGAATCTAACCTTATTTCAATTCGGTCTGTCAAAGCAAGTGATTCCGAATTTCATTTGTATGAAAAGTTTGACGAAACTTGAAATAAACTTTTAGAGGTAAGTGATCGTAAATTGATGTTCATTTTATCCATGTTAATGTATAATTTGTTTAAGGAAAGAAACGATAGACTTTCAAAATTCATAAATTTAACATTCTGTGGTTATTCTAACCTGAACAATATGATTCAAACGAAATGTTATAATACAAAGGAATTAAGGAGACTTACAATAATGTTTGAAAGGTAAGTGAATGTAATTTGAGGTTTATTCATTTAATGTATATTTTTTCAGGCATGCTCAAGAAATGTACTCAAAATTCACATATTTCATTTTTCTTTCATGGTTATTTTAACCTCTATGCATTGAAAAATGTCCTGGAATTACTAGGACGAATCAATTGGAGGATCTTACAAAATGATGGGAGATATCCTTCGAGTTGCTATTAATAGGTATTGAGCTCTTTTATATAATAATATTTTTTCTGAAAGGAATTCAATTAAGTTTTCGTTAGGTCATTTAGAGTATGTATCATATGAATATTGAAAGCTATCCACTTAAGGCTATATGTGTATTAAAATAATTTAAGCAGGATGTCAATATGACTGTGCCATTTCAAATTTAATTTTCGTTTCAGTTCATTCAAGTGGAAATAAGTTTCTATTCTACAATTATTCCAATGTAAAAGTTAATGAGATTCAATGTGTTTGACAAAGTTCAAGTTCGAACCAAAGAAAATAAGATCTCAAATTTGCACAAAAGGTAATTATTGTGGGTTCCTTCCATTCATAACTCACAGTTACTGTTTCTCAGGAAATTTTATCAAGATAGTTGAATGAATGACAGGAATTCCTCATTGATTTGAAGTTGAAAATTTCTCTGTTATAGGTGTCTGATAGTGGGAAACATGATGTTCAAAAATGTAGAAGTAGCATATGAAGTTTCTTTTAGTACAACTAAATCTGAGATTTATGAAAATCAGAGGAAACATGCTGCTACTTATGCGACTCATATTTTGGAAAAAATTCAACTACTACTTGGAGAATGCTAAGCAATTTGACAATTTTTGTAAAGGGTAGTTGTACTATAGGTATTTCATACAATTGTGTAAAATGAGTATGCTTATCACGTAATATGGAAATATGAAGTTGTTTTAATGCAATTTTTCCTTTCGTTTTCATTTCATAGTATATTATAAAGATTCACAATAAAATGAATTAAAGAGAAGTAATATTGGGGAATAGATATTTCAATTATTAGAGAGCAAGTTTATTAAAAGCTGACTGCTCGAAACCAACTGCCAATTCGACAGTTAAGGATGTAGGAGATTGACAGTTACAAGAAACAGTGAAACTGATATATAGTTAATATCATTGTGTTGTATAGGAGGGTCCATAATGTAATTTACAAATTTGTGGATCTCATTTCTGCTTTCCATAAGATCACTTCAATTCAGAAGATATTTGATCTTTCTGGTAAGCAAATTGTGTGAATTTTGGTCAATTTGAATTTATACAAAATAGTTACATATAGGGCAATCACATAAGGTGAAATTTATATGTGTTCAGTAGTGAACACTTAAATTTTAATTTGAGAAGAACTGTCATTTTCTATTTCATTAATATACTTGAGAAATCATTCTTCCATCTCGCTGTTTCAATCATATTTGTTGTTTATTATAATTCATGAATCTTATTGGATTCTTATCTGATCTAATACGAATCAGAACTATTGAGTAAAAATTAAAAATTTGAAACTATAAATCTGCTTATATTGATCTTTCTGAAGTATATATTTAATACTTCTGGAACAAAAATTTGGAATATTGTGAATTAATATTAGAGTTGTTGATGATTGAATTTCTATGCCTAAAGGGTGATTGAGCAATTCGCTTTCTTGAATCAATGTTGAAACATTTTTAATTTCATTTTATGCTATCTCAATTGGCGAAAGTTGAGATTTTCAAATTTAATGTATCTCTTTGAAATGGGATTGTAGTGATAGTGTTGAAATTTGTGTGGTTGATGATATCCATAAAACAATACTGGAAGCTGCGTTACCCTAAGGATGACTGAGGTAATACATGAGAGATTTCCATGTAACATAAAGAACTATTGAGTGAATACATGAATAATGAAGTGAAAATAATAAGGCGTTCAGTATAGATAGAGTTGGATATAATAAGGCGTTCAGTATATTAGATGTTTAGTATATTGGCTATTTAGATATAAAAGGCAATCTTAAAAGGCTCACTAGTCTTATATACTAAAGCAGTAAGCCTTATTTCGAGGAAAGTGGAGGGGACGGTTGGAGTTTGAACCGGGCGGGAAGAAAGGGTCGGCGCGGACGAGCGGGGTCCGTAGGCCCCCGCGAATAATTTTTTTCCGGTAGAGAAACGTCCGAGGAAGATCCGAGCGAAATTCCCTAGCTCGAACGACGGAGGCGCGACGATTTTTCGAAAAATTTCGCCGAAACGTCGCCCCGGGCGAACTGAACGTCGAAACGTCGAGATTTCTTCGGAAGCGATAACTCGGATCTTTCGGAGAGCGATCGGAGAGGTCGATCGGGCGAAAATTCCGGCAAAAAGTTCCGAAAAAGAGAAAATTAAATACGTCTCCGAAATCTCCGGGATGGAGGGGATAATTTCTATGGACTTTTGCAGCTATACGAAATATTTAAATCGCCTTCGATCGCTACGAAACCCGGACGACGAAAAAGCCTCGAGTTTCGTATTTCGCGCCGCAATAGTTAGATTCTCATAAAACCACGGGAAAACGGAAAAATCTTCCATCGAACGGAGGTCTATCGGCCGACTTTCGCAAATTTTCGCTCTACTTTCCATATTCAGAAAATCTCCGACGGCCAGAAATTCGCGAAATAAACAAACCTCGAGCTGTCAAAATACGGGTTTTTGTTTTAACCATCCTACTTGAACGGGGTCACCGGGAGAAAGGATTCGACCTTCGAACGATTCCTACATATCTCGAGATCGGATCCCCGGCAAGAAAACGTCATTTCAGGACTTAATTTTCGAATTTGGGACGGTTTTTGAGACCTACATTTTTGAAGAATAGAACGGAAACACGGGGGCGGAGCCAATCACCCTCCCTTACTCTCCTTAAACCGCCGATTCCTAATCTGACAAGGCAAAGAAGAAGAAGTTTTAAAGAGGACCGTACCCGGAAACATAGGTAAAAAGAGTAGACGGGACATAAACGAACACTTATATCCCCTCTATTCTCTCACTAAACGATCGAATATCCGTCCCGTACGACGGACATCGTCGTGTACGGCGGACTTTGCCGTTAAGTTGATAATGTCTAGATGTTCAATATTATTAAGGGCAACAAAAAGAAGAGAAGAAGAAGATAAATTGTAAATGTGAGATTGTATACGTGTCATTAACAAAACCTCAAATAATCATTCCAAGGTAAGTGAACGTAATTTAATGAATATTTAATGCATCGTAATGTTTTTTTTTCAGCATAATGAAGAATCCACATATTTCATATTTACATTCTGTGTTCTAACCTATGTATTCCAATGAAAGAAAACAATAATAAATAAGGTATTTTAAACTGAATTTTGTGTTCATCTGTATTGAATTTTTGTTTCAGTTTATAAACGTGGTAGTATTTATTTGACTACAATTATGAAATTACAAAATGTAAATGGAATTCAATGTATTTGAAGTAAAGTTATTCAAATTAAAATGTATGAAAGTGACTCTTTGAAAGTGAGTTTTACTTTGAGTGCATATAAGTAGTTTCATTTTAATGAAATATTTATTTTAGATTACATTCCACTTGATAACAAGAAAGAATTAATTGGATCCACTGTAAACAGGTTGGAAAATTAAATGAAAATTAAGCAAAGACAATATTAAGCAATAACAAGAAAGTTTCAAGTAAATATAAATGTAATACATCCCTGTTCTCTGATAATAATCTTCGTAGATATTTTTGTGTAAGTAAACCAGTCTGATTAATAATAGTTACAATAGAGTCAGATTTCAAACTCTAAAGGAAAGAGATCAAGTAAATTACCTGCAATTCTTAACTTCAAAATTTATTTGTTGAACAATTCTTCATATAGTTGCCATGAAAACTTGAGCTTTTCAGGATATTCCAATATTTACAAAACACATAAGGTACATGTTTTGAGCTACTTCTGTGCATAACACATTCTTTTGTATTTTAAGAAGTTTAGTCACTGAATAACAGGTAGTCTATACATTTAGAATGTAAAGTTTCTTTCTTATTGGTGTTTGTGGAAAACTTGACAAAATCAGGTGAAGCAAATTATGAAGCTTCATTACAACAACTTTCACTTCGAGAAAATCACATATTTTGTGGAAAATGAAATTACTTCTTGAAAAACGCTGTGTATAGTTGATGATTTTCGTTAAAGATGGTATTTCATCAGGATACATAATGACAAGACCTATCATAAGACAATGCATGGTACATAAGAGAAGAAAAGATCTGACTGCAACGTTCAGAAGGGCTTGAGAAAGTTTAACAGCTCAAAATAATTGAAGGATTGACATTTGGAAAACAATACTGCAAAAGAAGACTGCAGGAACTGAGAATATTCTGAAGGACTTCCATTAATACCAACCTCTTCGAAAGACTTCTTCGAAGAAAAGTGAGAGAATTCTATGTAAAATAACTTAAGAGACACACACTTCATATGAGTAAGAAGTGTGTTCAGGATCTTATTTTTACGATCAACCACCTTAGAACAACAGACTGAATATATATCTGAAAATATTGTGGTTTCGTCTCTATACATTTAGAATATAAAGTTTTTTTTTTTTTATTGGTGGGAAACTCGATAAAATCAGGAATATATATATATATATATATATATATATATATATATATATATATATATATATATATATATATATATATATATATATATATATATATATATATATACAAAGAAGCAAAAGATCAAAGAACTTAAAATTGGTGTTTCACCAGGATATATCATAACAAGACCTATCATAAGACAATGCATGGTACATAGGTACATAAGGGAAGAAGAGATCTGACTGCAATCTGCAATATTCAGAAGGGCTTGAGAAAGTTTAACAGCTCATAATGATTGACATTTGAAAAACAATACTGTAAAAAAAGCCTGCAGGAACTGAGAAAATTCTGAAGGACTTACATTATTGCCAAACTCTTCGAAAGACTTCTTCGAAGAAAAGTGAGAGAATTATATGTAAAATAACTCAAGAAACACACACTTCATATAGGAAGAAGTGTATTCAGGATCTTATTTTCACGATTAACCACCTTATAAAGAACAACAGACAATATATAACTGAAAATATTGTGGTTTCGTCTCTATACATTTAGAATATAAAGTTTTTTTTTATTGGTATTGGTAGGAAACTCGATAAAATCAGAATATATATATATATATATATATATATATATATATATATATATATATATATATATATATATATATATATATATATATATATATATCACAAAGAAGCAAAAGATCAAAGAACTTAAAATTGATGTTTCACCAGGATATATAATAACAAGACCTATCATAAGACAATGCATGGTACATAGGTACATAAGGAAGAAGAGATCTGACTGCAATCTGCAATATTCAGAAGGGCTTGAGAAAGTTTAACAGCTCATAATGATTGACATTTGAAAAACAATAATGTAAAAAAGACTGCAGGAACTGAGAAAATTCTGAAGGACTTACATTAATGCTAAACTCTTCGAAAGACTTCTTCGAAGAAAAGTGAGAGAGTTCTATGTAAAACAACTTAAGAAATACACTCATCATATAAGGAAGAAGTGTATTCAGGATTTTCACAATTAACCATCTTATAGAGAATAACAAATTGAAAGCAGAAAAAAAAATTATGGTTAACCCTCATCTGGAGAAGGCTTTCGACAGAACACTGAGAAGAGCAGTATGAGAGTCTTAGGAAATGAGAAGTGATGTATAAACTGAGAAAGAATAGCAGAAGTCTTATAAAGTAATTCAGGAGGATATGACATCAATGTTGAGATTAGAAAATGAATCGAAGATAGGGGAAAAAGAAAACAGCAACTGAGCAAATTTTAAAGAACCTATACTATTGGGAAACAATATAAAAGAATTCTAGAAAACAAACAGAGATATAATTGAAAAAAAAAACCCTTCAGGAGAGGAGAAAGTGTTCAGAATAACATTTCCACTATCAACCAGCTCAGAGAATAACAAACTAAAGGGCAAGAAGATATTTCTTGCTTTTCATTATCTTGGAAGGCTTTTGAAAGAAAACTGAGAAGAGTAAAATGGGAGAGTCTAAGGAAAGGAGAAGTGAATTATAGATTGAGGAAGAGTATCAAAAGCCTTGAAATGGGTAAATCAGTATAATATGTTAATATCTTAGTTAGGATGAGAAGATGAATTGAAGATAGGAGAAGAATCATGACAGCAATATTTAGAATAACAATATTTTATTATCAGTTCATATGTACAGCAAGTTAGCTTGGTGGCAGTGAAGTAAGATATTAGTCTCAATACTTAATTTTTCATTAGTATGTGGAAAGTTCTTTATACATGACTGTTTTCATATTTCCTTCAACTATTACTAGCATTAATACTGGGATATAAAAGAGCAATTTGAAAATAACTGTCAAATTGTTAATTTGAACTTTCTCACATACTGTTAGAAAGTTTGACTTCTTCCCAAATGTTTCTGTCATCAATATAAACTACATGTTTGTCTTTGAATTAGAGAAATGATTGAAAAACAACATGGAAAACACACTTCAAGAAAGGAAGAAGAGTTCAGGATCACAATTTTACCATAGACTAGCAAATAGAGAACATATTTAAGGACAAAATATAATTATAGGTTTTCTCTGATGTGGGGAAGGCTTTCAAGAGAGAACTGAGAAGAATACTATGGGAGAGTTGGGAGAGTCTAAGGAAAAGAGGAGTGAATTATAAACTGAGAACGTGTTTAAGGTAGAATGTTGAAAATAGTAGTATCAGAGAGGAGTCTAAGGAAAAAAGGAGTAAATTAGAGACTAGAAGAGTATCAAAAGCCTTTGTAATTGGTATATCATAATAATGTGACAACACAAATGATGAGATGAGAAAGTGCATTGATGATAGGAGAAAAAGAATTCAGACAGCAAATTCAGAAGGGATATAAAAAATGTAAAATGTAAATGTAAAAAATACACTTTTTAGGAATACTAGAAGTTTGTGAGATTGTCATTTTACCATCAACCAGTTATAGAGAAGAGCAGACTAAAAGACAAAATGTTTGTTCTGGAGAAAGCTTTCGGCAGAATGCTGAAAAGAGTAGTAAGTGAGAGGAGCCTAAGGAAAAGAGGAGTAAATTATAGACTGAGAAAGAGTATCAAAAGCATTTAAGAATGGTGTATCAGTATAATTGGCAACAATGTTGATATAAGAAAATGCATCAAAGATAGGGGAAGAAGAATCCTGAAAGCTATATTCAGAAAGGAATGGAAAAATGTATCTGCTCATATGATTGGAGTATTGGCCTTATATTTCCTAAAGGTAAAAGAGACCTGCGCAAATTTCAAGGATCTTATACTATTGAGAAACTATTTCAAAGAATTCTAAAAACCAAACAGAGATATAATTTGAAAACAACATAGGAAAAACTCTTCAGGAAAAGAAGAAATACAGAACACAGATGAAAGCATCTAACAAGGAAACAGTATTCATGATGACCAAGATTACTCAACAGTAATGGCTGAGGAAATATATATATATATATATATATATATATATATATATATATATATATATATATATATATATATATATATATATATATATATATGCTGTGAAGGTTTGGTGATAGAATGTGGGTTGAGGATCTAGGAAATCTGTTGTACTGAAACTGATATATAGTTAACATTATTGTAATCTATATGAAGGTTCATAACGTTATTACAAATTTGTGGATACTTGAATCTTATTTGTACTTTCTACAAGAATACTTCAATTCAGAAGATGTTTGTTTTCTGGTAAGCAAATTGTGTGAATTTTCGTCAATTTGAGGTGATACAAAATAGTTATGTACAGGGCAATCATATAAGGTAAACTTTCTATGTATTCAGTAGTGTTCCTTTATTTCATTACTTTATTTTTATTTTCATTACCTTTATCTTTTAGATACGTTCAAGAAATTTTAATTTGAAGAGAATTTTCAGTTTCTATTTCATTAATATTCTTGAGCGGTAATTCGTCCATCTTGCTGTTTCAAACTCATATTTTTGTTTTAATTTTAATGCTTCCTCAATAGGAGAAAGTTGATATTTTCAAATTGAATTGGGATAGTTGTGAATAGTGTTTAAATTTATATGGTTGATGAGTCAGTATCCGTAAAACAATACTGGAAGCTGCATTACCATAAGGATGTGTTAAGCAATATATGAGCGAGTTCCATATAACATAAAGAACTATTAAATATAAATATCGTATCTAATGAGACGTTCATTTTAGTTAGAGGTGGATATGGAAAGGCGTTCAGTATATTTTGCGTTTAGTGTATTAGGCGTTTTTGTATATCAGGCATTTTTATATATAAGGCGTTTTGGTATATTAGGCGTTTCGTCTATTAGGCGTTTTTGTATATTAGGCGTTTTTGTATATTAGGCGTTTAGTATATTAGCTGTTTAGATATAAAAGGCGATCTTAATGAGCTCACTAGTCTTCTAACTAAAAATGAATATTGAAGTATTGAACAAATATTTGGATAAAACTTGCAAACAAACCCCGATTATTGACAAAATTTTTCCGTATGTGCAACTTATTACATGAAGATTTACAAGGAAATACAAATTTGATAATAACTGAATTCTTAAATAGTGTACTCACTTTGGAATGTACAATTGCAAGAGTGTCCACCCATACTCTCCAACCACCGTACTCATACTTAATAGCATGTAGTAGCATCCTGAATAACGAATAAACCATATCAGACAGCTTCTGCTCTTCGGTATTCTTCGGATGAATATATGCCATAGCAATGAGCCATTCTTGCCAAACTGACATCTGAAGAACAGTCCTTCTATTCTCGCGGTTGTTGTTACATAGAAGAGTCATATCTGATAGGAAGAGTTTCTTCACCTCCAAAAGTTGTTCGTCCTGCTTCGATTGTCTAATCAATGTAGCAACAACTTTGAGGATCACTGTATTATGAAAAAACATTGTAAGATATCAGATTTCTGAGAATGACTAGAAATATCAGATATATAGCCTATTTCTATATATGGAAATTTTAGTACATGCTACCATGCGTGAAGTATTGACATTCAGGAAGAGATATAAGGCGTCGAGCATATAATGAAAATTATTATAAAAGAGCGTTCTGTATGAGAAAATGGGCATCCAACATATGACTACGACAAATTAAGGTACGTTATGATAGAAACAAATCCCATTATATAATGTGACGAAGGCCAATTTTTTATCTCTTCTTCTTCCGAAAGAATTTATTTGACTTTTATTGACAGACGTCAAAAATTTGGCATGATCGATATTTTTTTCAAATGACAAATATGTTATACATTGAAAAACTCTGGTTTCAGTTCTAGATTGGTGCTATTGACATGTGACATTTCAAAATATAAGCTGTCTATGAAAGATTACTGATAAACAGACAAACCAAACAACATAGCGAAAAGAATCAACACGAATGAAACTACTAAAAATCTTTACTTTTAACAGACAACGTAAGCAGTTTCATTCGTACAAGTAAATCAGATATTTGATTTAGATTTAGATACTTACTTGGGTTCTCAAGTCTGAAGTGAGACTCAGGCTCAGGGTGCCTCGTATACAAAATCTGTTGGCTAATATGTTCAGTCATAATTTCATACAGAACATTGTAAGTCGGAAGAGAAAGGCTATCTTCATTCAGTAGTAATCTTTCCGCTAATAACGTGTAGAGGTTATGTGGACTCATGACGTCATATTTTCTTTTGTGAGTGCTTCTACTCAGAAAAAAACCTAATAATTTCAAAGCTTGTAACCTTATTAATTGACTTTCAGAAGCGAGAAGTTTAAATATGCAGCGCACTCCGAATTTCACGTCGAATGCCGGAACCATAGAAGATGGATGCTCTGACATCAAAGATATCAACATCTGTAGCACGTCGTGAAGGTTTTCATCCTAGGAAAAAAGAAGAAATCAAGTCATGATCCACTGATTCAATTCAAAAATCAGGAAACGAAGGTAAGGCAATAAAATAGTGTATATACTCACTTCATGCATGGTGGTTAAGTAGTTTAGTATGCTCTGTAATTCATCGTCTTTAACCCCATAACCGACCATGATCAATTGTTTCAGGAAGAGAAGAATATAAGCTCGAATGGCAAGAATATCTTTTTGGGCAGGTCTTGGACCATCTGAAAATGGTAGAAAGGGTATTTAATGATATCTTCCGTTCAGTAAAATAGAGAGATCCTTGAAAATATTTCATTTCAATCAATCATTTGTGTTTGTGAATATGATTTGAGATCATAAATACTTACCCAATCCTTTTGGAATGATTCCACTTTTATTTCGAGGATTTGTAACCCAATAGTAATACTTCAACGTATGCACAGTCTGCAAGACGGTGGAAACCCTCCTAACGTTTGAATAAATTTGGGTATCAGACAAAAACTCCGTTGCCAAGTAGGAGTACAATCTTGTCTGCACTGGAGCTGGTGTATAAATCCATAGAGCAGGATTGAATAACACGTGATCCAGGAGCTGCCAGGTCAGAAATGAAAAGCAAAACAACTGAATCAAAATTGATCTATCTGTTCCTCGTACTTACCCATTGACATGTATAAATGTATATACATAGCGGAGAAAATAAATAAATCAAGTACATTATATTTTGTCGAAATGAAGCATGAAGGAAGCTGAAGTCGATAATGATCTGTACACATGCTTGGATAAGTACGGGTTGGATAAATGAAAATTGAAAAGCGCAGAAAATAAGACACTTGCAAAACTTCGGGGATGATAAATCTTGAATTGAAACTTCAAGGAATGGAAGCACAAGATTCTTCAATAAGTTTTGGATGTATAAACTGTAAAATACGCCCCGAATTTCTGCTGCATAATATCAAAGTAGTAACTGAGAATTTTAACATTTTCAATGCATAGGAAGCACTAATAACAGCCATACAAAAATTGGGAATATTCTTCAAACAATGAATAGATAGAAATTCGAAGCTGCAGCGCATGAAACACTGAAACATCAAGTTGGCTAAAGAACAAAATACAATTTCAGTATATTATTATACAGCTCGTTCCAATGAATTCGAATCACCTTGAATAACTCGGTTTGGTTTCATTCTTCTGTTAATGTCCTGAAACAAGTAAGTTTTTGAAGAGGTTCTTTTCTTTGTCATATGTTAAGTTGTCCCAATTAACGATCGCCTTTCCCTGGTAGGTTTCACTATAAATTTTCGAAAACGGAAAAAGCGTCGTGGGAAACTTTTTCGAGAAGGTTCTCTTCTCTATACGATGATCTGTTTATTTTCTAAAATAACGTATGACGAATTGCATTAGGGAATTATCTCGAAAAGTTTCTATCAGTCCGTTCGAGTTTTCGAGGAAAACGGAGTAGTTGACCCCCGAACATATAAGAAACGGGTTGTGTGATATCTCTCTGAATAGCTGATCAATTCACAGCAAGTTTTTCAAATTCATAGACGATCGACCAACCCTTTACATTCATTTAATATGTTGAGATCTATCAAGTCGATTTTATTTCAAAGAGTTAATAATTTTGTTGACCTGGAATGGGAACCCGGAAGCATGCAATATTATCTCAAGAAGTTACATTTTTTCTGTTTCATTATGAAAGCATGTGTCGGTTTGTTATTAATCTTCCTAAGTTCGGATATTTTTTTCAGATCTGTGAGGGTCAGTCACTTTTGGTAATTCGTTAAAACACAGGTGGATTGTATCCATAATTTTGATAACCTGAAATAACGGTGAATTAGATGACGATGGTGAAAAAACTGCAGGAACGCATTGAAATTGTTTCCAATACTTGTCCGACTTACCAACAACAGTTTCATTACCGGTGTATTTCCACAGGAGTTGAAAGTGAGCAGAATAAACCCAGCTTTGAAGGGAGGGAATAAAATAAGCATGGAAAACTATAGTCCAATTATTGTAATCAGTGTGTTCTCAAAGATCATAGAGTCGGTGATAAAAAAACGAATGTTATCCTACTTGCAGAAAACTGTTGATGAGGACGAATATTGATATATTAAAAAATAGTAATGCCTTAAGTGCAACTATGGATCTCATAAATCGCATTATAATTGAATTGGAAAAGGGCAATGTTGTTATCGTGGTGTTCATTGGCTTAAAAAGGGCGTTTGATGTTGTCAGTTCAATGATCCTTCAGAAGAAGGTATACGATATGGGCTATAGGGGTAAAATTTTCAAACTGTTAGAGTCATATTTAGTTGATAGGAACCAAGATGTGAGACTGGGGGATCATGCTAGCGACATTTGTAAAAATGAGTGGGGTGTGCCTTAGGGGTCAGTCCTCGGGCCGCTGTTATACTCGATCTTCAGTTGAATTTCAATAGTTTTACTCGATCTATGTCATGAGTTTGAGGTATGCTGGGCTTGAGGGGTGGTATTATACCTTTGCAGATGATACGGCTCTGATATACAGTGCATCAACCTCTGAGAGGTTGAAATCTCTTGTTAATACGGATCTGAAACGGTATATGAGCTGGCTTCTGCGCAATAAACTGAAAATAAATATATTGTTACCGTTTCCACTACGGTATCTCACTATAGAACGCTGTAGGCCCCTCCGAATAAGCGTGTTACCGTGTTAACCACGCTTCCTTAAACACAGATCGCATAGTAGGCCCTTCGACCATGCTAGGCACAGAACGTACTCTGGGCCTACCTGGACCGAGGGTTTAAATATTCGTGCATTTCGAAGACTCCCTCACTTTCTCTTCAACGACCTCTACGAATACACATTGTCTTAGAAAACCGGCTGCAGCACGCGTTGCCACGAGCCGGCTTTCCGTACCCACGCCATATTGCCAAACCGCCGTTGTTTACCAACGAACCACGTGTTTTTATTTCATTTTAATTCTACGTTTACAAAGAGTGTTCGTGTTAACCATCAGTGTTTCCATCGTGTGTGTGACTCCATCCCGGTAGCATATAAACAAAACAAAATTCATGCTCTTCAAACAGAAAAACAAGATATTTCGTACTCCTCAGATAAAGATGAATGATGTGAATATCGAACAGGTAGAAAAATCAAATACTTGGGGTTGATAATTGATGAGAATCTAACTTGGACTGGTCATACTGATCATATAACGAATAAAGTTCAACCTATGATATGGGCCATTTATAAGAGCAGAAGCTATCTTTCACGTACAAGCAAAATAAATATATACGATTCCTTTTTTCTGTCAATTTTTGGATATTTGATTCCGGCGTGGAGTTTTTGAGGAGTGACCACGATAATGAAAATGCAAATTTCACAAAATAAGATAATAAAAATATTGTTTGAGTATGACAGACTAACAAACTCAGAGCTCCTCTTCGAAGAATTGAAAATGTTGGGTATTTATAAGCTGGAAAAGGTATTGAAATATGAGCAATGTAGATTAGTTTTTGAAATCATACACAAAAAACAAAAATGGAATTCAAAGATTAGGTTCAATAGGGAGATTCACGATTCTACCACTAGATCGGAGAATCATATATACCATGGAGGTATCAGAACAAATAAAGGTCTGCTTAATCCGGCCTTTCGAGCCACTAAAAATTTTAATAAGCTGCCGAATCACGTGAAGCAGTCAGAAAGTTTACAGGCTTTTACCAGAAAACTGAGCCATTTTGGAATGAGGTGAGGTAGTTTTCAGTTCAGGGTGGGTTTTGTTGTTCTTTTTTGATTTTTATGTGAATAGGTTATTTCTCGCGGGTATTATGGGTAAAATGTTATGTTCGATTTAATTTGACCTGGTACCAGTGCTCAAAGCACTGTTTTAGGTCAGAAATTTTTGTTGTTATAGTGATAGGTTCTGTTTGAGCTTGTAACAATAAAGATCAATTATTATTAAAAACAAAATTGGGAGTCTACTTTTCAAAAATAATAACTGTGCTAGAACAACAGTGAGTATTTAAGGGTTATATATAGTTAGAATTTTCAAAAAATCAATTTTTTTCATTTTATTGTCTTAATGAACATATATTTAAGAATACATACTGAAAATTTCATATCGTTCCGGTGAATATTTTCGAAGTTACACGCAAATTCGAAAAGGCGTTTTAGGGTGCTGACCCTTTATGCACCTGCCTATTGAATATGCTCCCTTCTAATGTATTTAGATGCGTAAAGCATCAGTGTGTTAGTGTTCTTTTATACCTGAAATGTAAATTCTGATTTTTATATCCCTAAACTGGACAATACTTAAGAGTAGTAGTCAGTATAAGCAGCTTATACAAAGAAACACTCTCGGTGGAAGAGGAGATTATGGCTTAGCAATAAGGAGAAATTGTGATTCCGTTGAAAAAATGTATAATGCTATCTGGGCCACATATTACCATAATTGTTCAACTGACGAAAAACATCAGCACGACAAGTGCCCGGATGGACCAGACTCATGGTGCAGAGCTGGCAGAGGGCTGCAGCTGCCAATCAATTTTCCACTTTCAAACATGATTATGAGACATTACCAGAAGATGTTGCTGAGAAAGATGTGTAGGTGGTTTTAACTAAAACAACAACGAGAGCTACAATTAACTGATTTGGAAAATCTCTCCCAACAATATAGATCATTGATGGGCATGTATCTGATGAATGGAATTGTGGAAATTTCAGGTTTTTCTCTGAAAAAGTATTGAATGCAATAATTGTCTACAAGTGTTATATATTTCTGAAAAGGAAAAAAATTGCTGCTTCCAATAGAGGTAAAATTTCGTATGGTTTGTATTAAAAAAAGAACATGTTTGCATTGAAACTTGAAAACCGCTGAGCTGCAAAAAATGTTTTTCACACAGCACCGTATTCTACTTGAAAAAGTGCCTGCAGAATGTCAAACTTATTTTTATGTAACATTGACAATGATCGAGATATCCGCGATGGACTATTTTCACAAAATTCGAGAAATTTTGAATGAGCCCAGAATGGAAAGAAATATCAGAAAAATTTTGGCACCACTAAACTGGTCCCCGAAAATAAGATCGAGAGAGGGGGGGTTTATTTTTCTCTATCTGCAATATTTCACATAGCTGCCGTACAAGTACATCGAAATTTGCCCACCCTGTACCTAATTTCAGTAGGGTTAACTTGGAATATTTTAAGCTATGGTTTCAAATATTTTCCTTTAGAAATGTATTGGAATTCATAGATTTAATTTACATTTCCTTACGATTGTGGGAGAAATCTCGAGTTATCCGCTGCAGGGGTTTTGTCTAAAACCTAATAATAGTACTATTTATGTGAGTTTTCCGGGACAGTTGGCATAACTATCAAACGTTCGACACACTTTTAATGCAGTAAATGGTAATATATAAACCTTGATGAATCTTTCCCTATTTTTTTTCCTTGAACTCAAAGAAAAAAACTATTGGCGATCACCAAGAACCTGTAGTCAATTTCGTGAAGAGTTCAATTTTTTTTGTTCTGAAACATTCTACTACCGGTTGCGGTAATCGTTAGAGGAATTATAGTATCATTGGTGTAGCCGTTTTGGGTGCAGTTGCCATGATGGAGAATATACAACCTGTGAGGAGATTGTCGCAAATATCTGGAGTATGCTGGACAAGTCTCTATAGGATTCTGCACGAGTACAAATTATTTTCTGTATAGAAAGAACTAGCCTTGTACCCGAGCTAATAAAGAACATTTCAGTGAGAGAATCAATAATGAAGTTGCTTCGAAATGTTGGCTCTTCTGACGAATCGAATTTTTTTTTGGATGGCGAGGTGCAACGACAAATTTTGTGAGACTGGACTGACACTAATCACCATTTAAGGACAGAGAATCTGGGAGTTTTGGGAGTCCATATTGTAGGATCCTCAATTATACAGAAAAACTTAGACAGCAAAACCTATCTGAATAAACACCTCAAAAAAGTCTAGGGAACACTTACCAATATCTTTAAAATATGAATTTGATGATTCGAATTTATAGAAATCTTTCGGTTTTTGTTAGGATGTATTGCATATAATGTAATCTCAAGAAAACAAAATAATATTTGACATCTCCAAAGCACCTATTATAAAAAAAATTTGAAATTTGAAAATGACGAAATTTGGTAAAACGTGGACCAGATTGATGATAGTAGTCTTAAGCTTTCGCGGGCCAGATTGACGGCACAGGTGGACCGGATTTGGCCCGCGGGCCGTACTTTGGAGACCCCTGGCTAGCAATTCGACAATCAGTTTCTTTACTGGAACTTGCATATTTTCGTGGAGGAAGCTTCGTCTGTTCAGAGATAATATCACGATATGTTTCGACCATTTGGAGAACCTTCGAATTCAAGATGGAAAAAAAAGTTGGGGTTGATCGCACACCCTTTGTTACCCAAGAAAAACGAAATTACCTACATCCAAAATATCTGATCAAAAATAAAATTGATGAGATTTTTCTGAAATTTCAAAAATATATTACATGAAATGTATTCATCACTCTATATACCCAAAAATTTAGGAAAATATGCTTTCTAGCACATAAACACCTCAAAAAGTCTAGGAACACTTACCAATATCATTAAAATATAAATTCGAATTTATAGAAATCTTTCGGTTTTGTTAGGATGTATTGTATATAATGTATTCTCAAGAAAACAAAATAATCTTTAACTTCTCCAAAGCACCTATTAAAAAAAATTGAAATTTGAAAATGACGAAATTTCGTAAAACACAAAAAAAAATCCTGAACTAATATTTTCGAAACGATATAGAAGTACTTATATTTTTCAGTACCCAGAAGGTCCACCTTTATTATTAATGACACTTTAGCATCGTCGCGGCATGTTCAATATCAAATTGTCTATTACATTTTGGCCTAAGTCATTCCAAGCCCCCTGAACTGCTAATCGAAGCTCCTGTTCATGATGGAAGACGTTTTGACGCAGGAGATTTCTTATTAGGGTGTCCCACACATGCTCGATGGGATTCAGATCTGAGGAGCAGGATGGCCACTGTAGAAGATCAATATCATTCTCTTCAAGAACGTTCAAGACAACTCTTGCACGATGAGGAGGGGCATTATCTTGTTGGAAGAGTGGATTTTGACCCATTGTTTGGAGATACGGTACCACTACAGGTAAAACTATCTCATTTGCGTAAGAATTTCCCGTGAGGTTGTTCTGTATGAAAACGAGGTCAGTTCTTCCACCAAGGCGTATACCTCCCCAAAACATCACTGATCCGCCTCCCTGTCTAACAACCTCTCGAGCATGCTGGAGACGGTTTTGCTTTACAGGTTCCTTCCATATTCGAATTCTTCCCGAATAGGTATAATAACTAAATCTAGATTCATCACTGAAGAGAACTGTGGCCCACCTCTCTTGATCCCAGTTTACGTGTTCTTAGCACCAAGCTAAACGAGCAGCGCGATTTCCATGGGTCAGTTGTGGAACTCTTAAAGGACGTCTGGAGTGGAATTGACCTTCGTGCAGTCGATTTCTCACAGTTTGGTAGGAAATTTGTACATTATGAACTCGTGATAGCTCTTGAGCTAATTGAGATGCTGTGGTAGTATGATCTCTTCTGGCTTGTAAAATCAAATATCGGTCTTGGGCGACTGTAGTAATCCTGAAACGACCTGTATGGCGTTCTTCTACGCTACCTTTTCCATTGAAACGCGACCATAAACGGTTTATGACACTTGGGCTACTTCCCAACGGCTCGTAACATCTCTTTCCTAGTCAAATGTCGTCTTTCCATGGTCGAATCACAAAACTTGAATCTTTCATTTGTGCTTACAACAGAAACAAAGTGCCAACTAACTGATTTCAAACACTGAATACATGAAATGATTATAAAGCAGCGTCGCATCTGCTGCATTTTTAGTTTTTTATAAAAAAAAACTGAAATCTGTTGCGGCTACATAATTTGGTGAGAAATTGATGCAGGTGCTCATTTCTTAAAAGAAATCATCCATATTGATCGTTCTGGATACGATATATCGATATTCAGAAGTGTTCCCTAGACTTTTTTGAGGTGTTTATGTGTGATAATTTCATTTCTTCTCTCAAAATAGTTATCAACGAAGGACATCCAACTTTTTCCGAACATAACTGATAGAGCACATCCCGATTATGCTGAAGCTCTGCGGCACTATTTGCACAATAGATCTTCCGGTCTTTAGATAGGGAGGAGAGGTACCATAGAATTACCAGATAGTTCACCCGATCTTACGCCTGTCTATTTGCTCAAGTTGAAAGTCTATGTTACGCCATCAGAATCGTTGGAAGAATTACGAGGACGGTTTTTCAAGCATGCCTATTACACCTTAAATTACGAAAAATGTTAAATAATCATTCGAATCTCAATTAAACCAATGCATCGAAGTAAATGGGAGCCACTTTGAATATTTGCGATAGGAATGTACTACGATGAGAAAACTGAAAAATACTTCTTACTTAGTGACAATTCAGAAACCTGGAATTTTGCCGAACTATTCTCGATTTCAATTCGTCACCTTTTATTTTGGGAAGTAAATAATTATGTGGTCGTATAGAGAATGGAATCACTTTTTTAGAAAGGTATTCCACGATTCATTTTCCCTATTCAAAAATTCGGGTCAAAAGCTCCGGAGGTAGGGTTGAGTAAGATTGTTGTAGTCAAGGTCGATAGGGGGAGAACAAAACATGTAACACAAATGCCCCCTTCCAATCGAACATCGACTAGTCTTATATACTAAAGCAGTAAGCCTTATTTCGAGGAAAGTGGAGGGGACGGTTGGAGTTTGAACCGGGCGGGAAGAAAGGGTCGGCGCGGACGAGCGGGGTCCGTAGGCCCCCGCGAATAATTTTTTTCCGGTAGAGAAACGTCCGAGGAAGATCCGAGCGAAATTCGGAGTCCCTAGCTCGAACGACGGAGGCGGGACGATTTTTCGAAAAATTTCGCCGAAACGTCGCCCCGGGCGAACGGAACGTCGAAACGGCGAGATTTCTTCGGAATCGATAACTCGGATCTTTCGGAGGGCGATCGGAGAGGTCGATCGGGCGAAAATTCCGGCAAAAGTTCCGAAAAAGCGAAAATAAAATACGTCTCCGAAATCTCCGGGATGGAGGGGATAATTTCTATGGACTTTTGCAGCTATACGAAATATTTAAATCGCCTTCGATCGCTACGAAACCCGGACGACGAAAAAGCCTCGAGTTTCGCATTTCGCGCCGCAATAGTTAGATTCTCATAAAACCACGGGAAAACGGAAAAATCTTCCATCGAACGGAGGGCTATCGGCCGACTTTCGCAAATTTTCGCTCTACTTTCCATATTCAGAAAATCTCCGACGGCCAGAAATTCGCGAAATAAACAAACCTCGAGCTGTCAGAATACGGGTTTTTGTTTTAACCATCCTACTTGAACGGGGTCACCGGGAGAAAGGATTCGACCTTCGAACGATTCCTACATATCTCGAGATCGGGTCCCCGGCGAGAAAACGTCATTTCAGGACTTAATTTTCGAATTTGGGACGGTTTTTGAGACCTACATTTTCGAAGAATAGAACGGAAACACGGGGATGGAGCCATCACCGCTCCTTCTGCCCCTTATATCGCTATTCAATGTCGGAAGTGAGCGTTACCAACGTGTAAAATGTAATGCTCTCCCTCTCTTCTGAACGAAAATAGTGAGATGGAAATAGTTAGTAACTTTAATTTTCACCAACATAATTTCGGTATTAACAACATCTAGAATATAGTGCTCTCTCTTCTGAGTAACATTCGAATCTAACCTCATTTCAATTAGTCTTATATTTGGTCTGTCAAAACAAGTGATTCCAAATTTTATTTGTATGAAAAGTTTGACGAAACTTGAAACAAATTTTCAGAGGTAAGTGATCGTGGTTTAATGGTTATTTTATCCATGTTAATGTATTATTTGTTTAAGGAAAGAAACGATAGACTTTCAAAATTCATAAATTTAACATTCTGTGGTTATTCTAGCCTAAACAATATGATTCAGACGAAATGTTATAAAGGAATTAAGAAGACTTACAATAATGTTTGAAAGGTAAGTGAATGTAATTTGAGGTTTATTCATGTAATTTAATGTATATTTCTTTAGGCATGCTCAAGAAATGTACTCAGAATTCACATATTTCATTTTTCTTTCATGGTTATTTCAACCTCTATGCATTGAAAAATGTCCTGGAATTAATAGAATTTTTTAACGAATCAATTGGAGGATCTTACAAAATGATGGGAGTTATCCTTCGAGTTGCTATTAATAGGTATTGAGCTCTTTTATATAATAATTTTTTTTTCCTGGAAGGAATTCAATAAAATTTTCGTTAGGTCATTTAGAGTATGTATCATATGAATATTGAAAGCTATCCACTTAAGGCTATATGTGTATTAAAATATTTCAAGCTGGATGTCAATATGACCGTGCCATTTCAAATTGAATTTTCGTTTCAGTTCATTCAAGTGGAAGTAAGTTTCTATTCTACAATTATTCCAATGTAAAAGTTGATGAGATTCAATGTGTTTGACAATGTTCAAGTTTGAACCAAAGAAAATATAATCACAAATTTGCACAAAAGGTAATTATTGTGAGTTCCTTCCATTCATAACTCATAGTTACTGTTTCTCAGGAAATTTTATCAAGGTTGTTGAATGAATGACAAGAATTCCTCATTGATTCGAAGTTGAAAGTTTCTCTGTTATAGGTGTCTGATAGTGGGAAACGTGATGTTCAAAAATGTAGAAGTAGCATATGAAGTTTCATTTTGTACAACTACAACTTTCAATCCAAGATTTATGAAAGTCACAGGAAACATGCTGCTACTTTTGCGACTCATATTTTGGAAAAAAATTCGACTACTACTTGGAGAATGCTATGGAATTTGACAATTTTTGTAATGGGTAGTTGTACTATAGGTAATTTATATAATTGTGTAAAATGAGTATGTTCATCACATATGGAAAGTTATTCAAGTTGAAATGTATGAAAGTGACTCTTTGAAAGTGAGTTTTTACTTTGTGTGCATATAAGTAGTTTCTTTTCAATGAAATATTTACTTTTAGATTACAATCCAGGTTGGAAAATTAAACGAAAAATATGCAAAGACAATAATAAGCAATAACAAGAAACTTTCAAGTAAATATGAATGTAATACATCTCTGTTCTCTGATAATAATCTTCGTAAATATTTTCGTCTGAGTAAACCAGTCTGATTAATAATAGTTACAATAGAGTCAGATCTCTAACTCTGAAGGAAAGAGATCAAGTATATTACCTGCAATTCTTAACTTCAAAATTCATTTGTTGAACAATTCTTCATATAGTTGCCATCAAAACTTGAGCTTTTCAGGACATTTCAATATTTACATAGCACATAAGGTACATGTTTTGAGCTACTTCTGTGCATAACACATTCTTTTGTATTTTAAGAAATTCAGTCAAAGCTGTTCACTGAATAACATTCAGTAGTCAATACATTTAGAATGTAAAGTTTCTTTTTTATTGGTGTTTGTGGGAAACTCGATAAAATCAGGAGAAGCAAATTGTGAAGCTTCATTACAACAGGAACTTTTAGTTCGAGAAAATCATATATTTTGTGGAAAATGCAATTACTTCTTGAAAAATGCTGTGTATAGTTGATGATTTTCGTTAAAGATGGTATTTCATCAGGATACATAATGACAAGACCATAAGATCATAAGACAATGCATGGTACATTAGAGAAGAAAAGATCTGACTGCAACATTCAGAAGGGCTTAAGAAAGTTTAACAGCTCAAAATAATTGAAGGATTGACATTTAGAAAAATTCTGAAGGACTTCCATTAATGCCAAACTTTTCGAAAGACTTCTTCGAAGAAAAAAGAGAGAATTATATGTAAGATAACTTAAGAGACACACACTTCATATGAGGAAGAAGTGTGTTCAGGATCTCATTTTTACGATTAACCACCTTAGAACAACAGACTAAATATATAACTGAAAATATTGTGGTTTAGTCTCTATACATTTAGAATATAAAGTTTCTTTTTATTGGTATTGGTGGGAAACTCGATAAAATCAGGAATATATATATATATATATATATATATATATATATATATATATATATATATATATATATATATATATATATATATATATATATATATATATATATATATCCACAAAGAAGCAAAAGATCAAAGAACTTAAAATTGGTGTTCCACCAGGATATATAATAACAAGACCTATCATAAGACAATGCATGGTACATAAGGGAAGAAAAGATCTGACTGCAACATTCAGAAGGGATTGAGAAAGTTTAACAGCTCAGAATAATTGAAGGATTGACATTTGAAAAACAATACTGCAAAAGAAGACTGCAGGAACTGAGAAAATTCTGAAGGACTTCCATTAATGCCAAACTCTTCGAAAGACTTCTTCGAAGAAAAGTGAGAGAATTCTATGTGAAGTAATTTAAGAGACACACACTTCATATGAGTAAGAAGTGCGTTCAGGATCTTATTTTTACGATTAACCACCTTAGAACAACAGACTGAATATATAACTGAAAATATTGTGGTTTAGTCTCTATACATTTAGAATATAAAGTTTCTTTTTATTGGTATTGGTGGGAAACTCGATAAAATCAGGAATATATATATATATATATATATATATATATATATATATATATATATAAGGGAAGAAGAGATCTGACTGCAATCTGCAATATTCAGAAGGGCTTGAGAAAGTTTAACAGCTCATAATGATTGACATTTGAAAAACAATACTGTAAAAAAAGGCTGCAGGAACTGAGAAAATTCTGAAGGACATTAATGCCAAACTATTCGAAAGACTTCTTCGAAGAAAAGTGAGAGAATTATATGTAAAATAACTCAAGAAACACACACTTCATATGAGGAAGAAGTGTATTCAGGATCTTATTTTCACGATTAACCACCTTATAAAGAAAAACAGACTGAATATATGACTGAAAATATTTATGGTTTTCTCTCATCTGGGGAAGGCTTTTGACAGAACACTGAGAAGAGAAGTATGAGAGTCTCAGGAAAAAAGGAGTTATTTATAAACGGAGAAATAGTAGCGAAAGCTTTATAATATACAACGGTGTGTGAGAAAGTTTGCCTTCTTCCCAAATTTTTTTGTCATTAATATATAATACCTGTTTGTCTTTGAATTAGAGAAATAATTGAAAACAACATGGAAACACTTCAAGAAAGGAAGAAGTGTTCAGGATTACATTTTCACCATTGACTAGCAAATAGAGAAGAACAGACTTGAGGGCATAATATGATTATTATAGGTTTTCTCTGATCTGGTATAGGCTTTCAACAAAGAACTGAGAAGAACACTATGGGAGCGTTGGGAGATTCTAAGGAAAAGAGGAGTGAATTATTAACTGTGAACGTGTTTAAGGTAGATTTCAGTCCTGTCCCCACTTATGATGGCACTTTGGAAAATGTGCCAGCTCATAACAATTAAAGGATTGACATTATAATTCCAATACTGAATAGAGGAGACAAAAGTCAAAGAGCAAATTTTAGGGGATTTACTTTATTGCAAAAGAATTCTTGAAACCAAACTGAGAGGATTAATTGAAAAACAACTTGAGAATCACACTTTTCAGGGATGCAAGAAGTTATTGGGATTGCATCTTTACCATCAACCAGTTATAAGGAATTGTAGACTAAGAGACAAAAAAATATGAATGGCTTTCCTTGATCTGAAGGAAGCTCTTGGCGGAATGTTGAAAATAGTAGTAGGGGAGAGTCTAAGAAAAAGAGGAGTGACTTATGAACTGAAGAAGTATATCAGAAGCCTATATACAGCAGATAAAAATCATATAAAGACTAGAAATTCCATATTGGACTCATTTTTACTGTGAACTCAGGCAGGGTGGAGTGTTGAGTAAATTAATATTTCTTATTGTTATAGATGTTGTCCACGAAGTAATGGAGAAACATCATACATGATGCAAAAGCCTGGAATCAATTGGAATTTGTAAATTATGTGATGGTATGTCCTAAGAACAAATCGAGAAAAATGATGGTCATGGAAAGGAATCACAAACAGGTATATATGGCAATAGTCGAAATAAAACTTAATCGAGAGAGAATATAAGAGGATATAAAATGCTTCTAAGCTACATTCTTCAATAGCAAACTAATTTATGAGAAACAGGAAGATGAGTAATTGAACAAAAATATTTCAATTGAAGAAGGCATTAATTAGATCTGTTATCGCATGCGGTAGTGAAAGCAGGCTTTTGAGTTTGGCACAGAAGGGCAAACTACAAGTTATAAAAATGAAGTACCTGCAAAGAGTAAAGTGAGTGACACAAAAAAGAGACTGACTGAAAAAGGAGGATATGAGAAATGAACTGGAAGTAGAATCTTTATTGGAATGTATCAAAAGGCATCTGTTGATATGGTTGAACATTTGGTGAGAATGAGAAGGGGGACCAGTGAAACGCATATAGCAAACATAGGTCAGGAACCGCTGGGTGAGTGGAAAACTTAAGGAGACATCGAATGACGAATGACATTCTACATTATAGAAGAAAGGCACAAATTGAAATGAAGCCAAACAGTTTGCTAAAAATAGAATACGAAGAACATCGAGTTTGGAAAATTTTGGCACAAAGACAAATAGAACACAATCTTCTAAGGGCACTAAAAAGCTTATATGCTGTATGCAGGAATGTGGTAAGAGTAAGAGGGATAGAATCTGAAGAGTTTGTCACCGATTAAAGCTTGGGATAGGGTAGCGTATTGAGTCCCCTTCTGTTTATAGTGGTCATGGATGAAATTATCAAAGAGGCGAGAACTACAGTCAGAAAACTCCACTTGGGTTTCAAAAATCTTTATCCAGTTGAAATCACTGAGTGCGCCTTTGTTGATGATTTGGCGATTTTTGCCAGAAATGAAAATGACCTCCAGTACAATATGGATGTTCGGAATAACTGCCCTACGAGAAGATCCCTAAAAATGAACGAAGGAAAAACGAAAATTATAGTTATATCGAATAATAGAAATAATCCGAAGGTGACACTCAACAACAAAATCATAGAGAGAGTAGAAAGTTTCAAATATTTGGGGTGTATAGTGGAGGAAAAGTGTAGACAGGATTTGGAAATCGGAGAAAGGATTCAGAATGGTGCGGAAGTTTATGGAACATTCAGCAAAAGTTTTCTTAGAAACAGAAAGATCGGGACAAAATCGAAATTGAAAGTTTATAAGTCCATATACACGCCGATTCTTACTTTTGGCTCTGAATCTTCGACATTGAGTAGAAGGGAGGAAAGCAAAATAGTTTCGATGGAGATGAAGTATCTGAGAGGTGTGGTTGGAATGACAAAGAGAGGTAGACTAAGAAATCAAAATATATGACAACAGCTAGAAATAGACAGTATTGTGAATATAATTGGCCGAAATCATCTAAGGTGGTTTGGACATATCTAGAGAATGGATAGTTCAAAACAGGTAAAATCTATTTGGGATACACGAACGGAGACGAAGAGAAAAAGGGGACGACCGAGAGAAACGTGGAATGGGTTGGTAGCGGAGATATTAGCGGGACAAAATTTAGAGATGACAAGCGGAGAGAATGGCACAAAATAGGGAACAGTGGCGAAAATATATATATGTATATATATATATATATATATATATATATATATATATATATATATATATATATATATATATATATATATATATATATATATATATATATATATATATATATATATATATATATAAATATATGTGTGTGTGTATAGGCTTTCCGTATAAATGAATTTGGATATGAAAAGGCGCTCAGTATATTTGGTTTTTAATACAATAGGCGTGTAGTTTACTTTGCGTTTTTGTATATTAGGCGTTTCTGTATATTAGGCCTTTTTGTATATTAGGCCTTTTTGTATATTAGACGTTTTTGTATATTAGGCGTTTAGTCTATTAGGCGTTTTTGTATATGAGGCGATCTTAATGGGCTCACTAGTCTTATATACTAAAGCAGTAAGCCTTATTTCGAGGAAAGTGGAGGGGACGGTTGGAGTTTGAACCGGGCGGGAAGAAAGGGTCGGCGCGGACGAGCGGGGTCCGTAGGCCCCCGCGAATAATTTTTTTCCGGTAGAGAAACGTCCGAGGAAGATCCGAGCGAAATTCGGAGTCCCTAGCTCGAACGACGGAGGCGCGACGATTTTTCGAAAAATTTCGCCGAAACGTCGCCCCGGGCGAACGGAACGTCGAAACGGCGAGATTTCTTCGGAATCGATAACTCGGATCTTTCGGAGGGCGATCGGAGAGGTCGATCGGGCGAAAATTCCGGCAAAAAGTTCCGAAAAAGCGAAAATAAAATACGTCTCTGAAATCTCCGGGATGGATGGGATAATTTCTATGGACTTTTGCAGCTATACGAAATATTTATATCGCCTTCGATCGCTACGAAACCCGGACGACGAAAAAGCCTCGAGTTTCGCATTTCGCGCCGCCATAGTTAGATTCTCATAAAACCACGGGAAAACGGAAAAATCTTTCATCGAACGGAGGGCTATCGGCCGACTTTCGCAAATTTTCGCTCTACTTTCCATATTCCGAAAATTTCCGACGGCCAGAAATTCGCGAAATAAACAAACCTCGAGCTGTCAAAATACGGGTTTTTGTTTTAACCATCCTACTTAAACGGGGTCACCGGGCGAAAGGATTCGATCTTCGAACGATTCCTACATATCTCGAGATCGGGTCCCCGGCGAGAAAACGTCTTTTCAGGATTTAATTTTCGAATTTGGGAGGGTTTTTGAGACCTACATTTTCGAAGAATAGAACGGAAACACGGGGGTGGAGCCATCGCCGCTCCTTCTGCCCCTTATATCGCTATTCAATGTCGGAAGTGAGCGTTATCAACGTGTAAAATGTAATGCTCTCTCTCTCTTCTGAACGAAAATAGTGAGATGGAAATAGTTAGTAACTTTAATTTTCACCAACATAATTTCGGTATTAACAACATCTAGAATATAGTGCTCTCTCTTCTGAGTAACATTCGAATCTAACCTCATTTCAATTAGTCTTATATTTGGTCTGTCAAAACAAGTGATTCCGAATTTTATTTGTATGAAAAGTTTGACGAAACTTGAAATAAATTTTCAGAGGTAAGTGATCGTAGTTTGATGTTTATTTTATCCATGTTAATGTATAATTTGTTTAAGGAAAGAAACGATAGACTTTCAAAATTCATAAATTTAACATTCTGTGGTTATTCTAACCTAAACAATATGATTCAAACGAAATGTTATAAAGGAATTAAGAAGACTTACAATAATGTTTGAAAGGTAAGTGAATGTAATTTGAGGTTTATTCATGTAATTTAATGTATATTTTTTAGGCATTCTCAAGAAATGTACTCAGAATTCACATATTTCACTTTTCTTTCATGATTATTTCAACCTCTATGCATTGAAAAATGTCCTGGAATTACTGGTATTTTTAACGAATCAATTGGAGGATCTTACAAAATGATGGGAGTTATCCTTCGAGTTGCTATTAATAGGTATTGAGCTCTTTTATATAATAATTTTTTTCTGGAAAGAATTCAATAAAATTTTCGTTAGGTCATTTAGAGTATGTATCATATGAATACTGAAAGCTATCCACTTAAGGCTATATGTGTATTAAAATATTTCAAGCTGGATGTCAACATGACCGTGCCATTTCAAATTGAATTTTCGTTTCAGTTTGTTCAAGTGGAAGTAAGTTTCTATTCTACAATTATTCCGATGTAAAAGTTGATGAGATTCAATGTGTTTGACAATGTTCAAGTTTGAACCAAAGAAAATATGATCACAAATTTGCACAAAAGGTAATTATTGTGAGTTCCTTCCATTCATAACTCATAGTTACTGTTTCTCAGGGAATTTTATCAAGGTTGTTAAATGAATGACAAGAATTCCTCATTGATTTGAAGTAGAAAGTTTCTCTGTTATAGGTGTCTGATAGTGGGAAACATGATGTTCAAAAATGTAGAAGTAGCATATGAAGTTTCATTTTGTACAACTACAACTTTCAATCCAAGATTTATGAAAGTCACAGGAAACATGCTGCTACTTTTCCGACTCATATTTTGGAAAAATTCAACTACTACTTGGAGAATGCTATGGAATTTGACAATTTTTGTAATAGGTGGTTGTACTATAGGTAATTTATATAATTGTGTAAAATGAGTATGTTCATCACATATGGAAAGTTATTCAAGTTGAAATGTATGAAAGTGACTCTTTGAAAGTGAGTTTTTACTTTGTGTGCATAAAAGTAGTTTCTTTTCAATGAAATATTTACTTTTAGATTACAATACAGGTTGGAAAATTAAACGAAAAATATGCAAAGACAATAATAAGCAATAACAAGAAACTTTCATGTAAATATGAATGTAATACATCTCTGTTCTCTGATAATAATCTTCGTAGATATTTTTGTCTGAGTAAACCAGTCTGATTAATAATAGTTACAATAGAGTCAGATTTCAAACTCTAAAGGAAAAAGATCAAGTAAATTACCTGCAATTCTTAACTTCAAAATTTATTTGTTGAACAATTCTTCATATAGTTGGCATGAAAACTAGAGCTTTTCAGGATATTCCAATATTTACATAACACATAAGGTACATGTTTTGAGCTACTTCTGTGCATAACACATTCTTTTGTATTTTAAGAAATTTAGTCAAAACTGTTCACTGAATAACAGGTACTCTATACATTTAGAATGTAAAGTTTCTTTTTTATTGGTGTTTGTGAGAAACTCGATAAAATCAGGAGAAGCAAATTGTGAAGCTTCATCACAACAGGAAATTTCAGTTCGAGAAAATCATATATTTTGTGGAAAATGCAATTACTTCTTGAAAAATGCTGTGTACAGTTGATCATTTTCGTTAAAGATACTCACGCTATATGTTATTTCAGTCCAGTTTGCTCATAAATTTTCATTTTACATCATATAATGAATTGAAGATAAGTAAGATTATATAATATAAAATTCAAATATGAAGAGATATTTAAGTTTTATATATACATAGATATTTCCAATGTTACAAAGATTTATATATATATATATATATATATATATATATATATATATATATATATATATATATATATATATATATATATATATCCACAAAGAAGTAAAAGATCAAAGAACTTAAAATTCACCAGGATATATACTAACAAGACCTATCATAAGACAATGCATAGTACATAAGGGAAGAAAAGATCTGACTGCAATATTCAGAAGGTCTTGAGAAAGTATAACAGCTCATAATGATTGACATTTGAAAACCAATTCTGTAAAAGAAGGATGCAGGAACTGAGAAAATTCAGAAGGACTCACATTAATGCCAAACACTTCGAAAGACTTCTTCGAAGAAAAGTGAGAGAATTATATGTCAAATATCTTAAGAAACTCACACTTCATATTAGGAAGAAGTGTATTCAGGATCTTACTTTCACGATTAACCACTGTTTAAAGAACAACAGATTGGATATATGACTGAAAATTTATTTATTGATACAAACTCAACAGGATTACTCCCAATTATAGAGCCAAAACCATATTTATGGTTTTCCCTCATCTGTAGAAGCTTTTGACAGTACACCGAGAAGAGTAGTATGAGATTCTCAGAAAAAAAGGAGTAAGAGAAAGAGTAGCAAAAGCTTTATAATGTACAACAGTATGTGAGAAAGTTTGACTTCTTCCCAAATTTTTCTGTCATCAATATAAACTACCTGTTTGTCTTTGAATTAAAGAAAGAATTCTAAAGACCAAATAGGGATATAATTGAAAAACAACATAGGAAACACTCCCCACTCATATTTATGGGTTTCCCTCATCTGTGAGAAAGTTTGACTTCTTCCTAAATTTTTCTGTGATCAATATAAAGTACCTGTTTGTCTTTGAATTAGAGAAATAATTGAAAACAATATGGAAAACACTTCCAGAAAGGAAGAAGTGTTCAAGATTACATTGTCACCATTGACTAGCAAATAGAGAAGAACAGACTTAAGGACATAATATGATTATTATAGGTTTTCTCTGATCTGGTATAGGCTTTCAACAAAGAACACTATGGGAGCGTTGGGAGATTCCAAGGAAAAGAGGAGTGAATTATTAACTGTGAACGTGTTTAAGGTAGATTTCAGTCCTGTCCCCACTTATGATGGCAACACTTTGGAAAATGTGCAAGCTCATAACAATTAAAGGATTGACATTATAATTCCAATACTGAATAGAGGAGACAAAAGTCAAAGAGCAAATTTTAGGGGATTTACTTTATTGCAAAAGAATTCTTGAAACCAAACTGAGAGGATTAATTGAAAAACAACTTGAGAAACACACTTCTCAGGGATGCAAGAGGTTATTGAGATTGCATCTTTACCATCAAACAGTTATAAGTATAAGTATAAGTATAGACTAAAAGACAAAAAAATATGAATGGCTTCCCTTGATCTGGAGGAAGCTCTTGGCAGAATGTTGAAAATAGTAGTAGGGGAGAGTCTAAGAAAAAGAGGAGTGACTTATGAACTGAAGAAGTATATCAGAAGCCCATATACAGCAGATAAAAATCATATAAAGACTGGAAATTCCATATTGGACTCATTTTTACTGAGAACTCAGGCAGGGTGGAGTGTTGAGTTAATTATTATTTCTTATTGTTATAGATGTTATCCACGAAGTAATGGAGAAACATCATACATGATACAAAAGCCTGGAATCAATTGGAATTGTAAATTATGTGATGGTATGTCCTAAGAACAAAACGAGATTGCACGATAATTTGCAAGTATGGACAATAGAGTTGGAAAAAAATGAGATATGATTGGAACAAAAGAAAATAATGGTCATGGAAAGGAATCACAAACAGGTATGTATGGCAATAGTCGAGATAAAACTTGATCGAGAGAGAATATAAGAGGATAGGAAATGCTTCTAAGCTGCATTCTTCAATAGCAAACTAATTTATAAGAAACAGGAAGATGAGTAATTGAACAAAAATATTTCAATTGAAGAAGGCATTAATTAGATCTGTTATCGCATGCGGTAGTGAAAGCAGGCTTCTGAGTTTGGCACTGAAGAGCAAACTACAGGTTATAAAAATGAAGTACCTGCAAAGAGTAAAGTGAGTGATACAAAAAAGAGACTGACTGAAAAAGGAAGATATGAAAAATGAACTGGAAGTAGAATCTTTCTTGGAATGTATCAAAACGCATCTGTTGATATGGTTGAACATTTGGTGAGAATGAGAAGGGGGACCAGTGAAACGCATATAGCAAACATAAGTCAGGAACTGCTCAGTGAGTGGAAAACTTAAGGAGACATCGAATGACGAATGACATTCTACAATTATAGAAGAAAGGCACAAATTGGAATGAAACCAAACAGTTTGCTAAAAATAGAATACGAAGAACAATATATATATATATATATATATATATATATATATATATATATATATATATATATATATATATATATATATATATATATATATATATATATATATATATATATATATATATATATATATATATATATATATATAATTTGGGATATTGTGAACTGAAAATTATCGAGGGTTTCTTTACTAAGTGTTGTTGCGAAAGTTTATGAGAGAGTGCTAGAAGGGAAACTGTTACAGAAAGTGGAACAGCAACTGGCTGACTCACAGAGCAGATTTCAGAAGGGGTACAGTATCCAGGATCATATTTCCAGCCTTAAACAGATCACCGAGAAAATACTCATTCAGGATCTCAAGGTGTGGATAGCATTTATTGATCTAGAGAAAGCCTTCGATAGGATATTGAGACATCGAGTTTAGAAAATTTTGCACAAAGACAAATAGGACACAATTTTCTAAGGGCACTAAAAAGCTTATATGCTGTATGCAGGAACGTGGTATGAGTAAGAGGGATAGAATCTGAAGAGTTTGTCACCGATCAAGGCTTGAGACGTATTGAGTCCCCTTCTGTACATAGTGGTCATGGATGAAATTATCAAAGAGGCGAGAACTAAAGTCAGAAAACTCCACTTGGGTTTCAAAAATTTCTATCCAGTTGAAATCACTGAGTGCGCCTTTGCTGATGATTTGGCGATTTTTGCCAAAAATGATCTCCAGTACAATAAGGATGTTTGGACTAACTACCTTACGAGATGATCCCTAAAAATCAACGAAGGAAAAACGAAAATTATAGTTATATCGAATAACAGAAATAATCCGAAGGTGACACTCAACAACAAAATCATAGAAAGAGTAGAAACTTTTAAATATTAGGGGTATATAGTGGAGGAAAAGGGTAAATAGGATTTGGAAATCGGAGAAAGTGCTGCGAAAGTTTATGGAACATTCAGCAAAAGTTTTCTTATAAAAAGAAGGATCGGGAGAAAATCGAAATTGAAAGTTTATAAGTCAATATACGCGCCGATTATTTTGGCTCTGAATCATGGACATTGAGTAGAAGGGAGAAAAGCAAAAAAGAGGTGTGGTTGGAGTGACAAAGAGAGATAGACTAAGAAATGAAGATATAAGACAACAGCTAGAAATAGACAGTATTGTGAAGATAATTGGCCGAAACCAGCTTGGACATTTATGCAGAATGGATAATTCAAGACAGGTAAATCTATTTGGGATACACGAACGAAGACGAAGAGAAAAAGGGGACGACCGAGGGAAACGTGGAATGGGGTGGTAGCGAAGATACTAGCGGGACAGAATTTAGAGATGACAGAAGCGAAGAGAATGGCACAGAATAGGGGACACTGGCGAAATAGTGTTTCGAATGTAAATTATTTAAGTTGATTTTCATTATTTGATTTTTGATTAAGTTTTTCTCTATTTCGAAAATTGTAAAATTATGTTTTGTATCAAGCCTTACACCGTTACTTGGTAGAAAGGCTTTTAAATGATAAATATATATGCTAGCACAATTGGAGTAAGTTGAGATTTTCAAATTGATTGTATCTCTTTGAATTAGAATAGTAGTGAATAGTGTTGACATTCGTATGGTTGATGAGTCAGTATACATAAAACAATACTGAAAACTGCGTTACCATAAGGATGTATGAGGCAATATAAAATAAAGAATTATTAAGTATAAATATCAGTGAATATATGAGGCTTTCCGTATAGATAGAGTTGGATATGAAAAGGCGTTCAGTATATTTGGTTTTTAGTACATTAGGCGTTTAGTTTATTAGGCGTTTTTGTATATTCGGCATTTTTGTATATTAGACGTTTTTATATATTAGGAGTTGGAGTTTATGTATATTAGTCGTTTTTATATATTAGGCGTTTTTGTATATTAGGCCATTTTGTATATTAGGCGTTTTTGTATATGAGGCGATCTCAATGAGCTCACTAGTGTATATATACTAAACGCGTAAGGCACTTATCCGTCAAAATGGAGGGGATGGAATGTGGTTGAACCAGGACGGGGATTTTTCGAATAGCTCTCGAGCAGGAGGCGGAGGCCGGGCCTAGTAATTTTTTTACAAAACAAGGTAGTCTAACGAAGGTGCGTGCGAAATCGGGAGGCAGCGGGACCCCGAACGGCGGAGATACGAATTTTCGAAAATTTTCGCGATATCGCCAGATCTCGAAAACGGAAAGAGTCAAGTGCCGGATTCCTTCGATATCGGTAAATTTCGTCTTTCGGAAGACGAGTCGTACAGCGATAATCTCAAAATACCCAGGAAAACCTTTCGAAAACGCCAAAAAGAAAAAGGTCTACGGTTTTCTCGAAACGGCAGGGAGGAAATTACCCAAACGAGCAGGCTATAAACATTTTTTCCTTCGCCTAATCGGTCCTGCACTTTTTACCGAACGAAGCGTTCGTCTTTCCCATCTTGCTTGCCGATATTTTTATCGCGTATTTTTCACGGGAAACCTTATAAATCCGCGTCAGAAAAGAGGTCCATTTTCAGACGCGGAAGATATTTCCACATTTTCGGAAAAACGGACACGCCCATCGAAAGTCGTCGCCGAAAACCCTTCGGCTCGAGGTTTAAAACTATCGGCAAAAGTGAGGAAATACCACGGAATCCGAGAAGAAAGACGAAATTTCATTCTCACGTCTTTCTTTTTTGCGAAAAGGGCATTCCAATATTTTTAATTAATTCCGGAAAACGACAAAGTTGCTCGATACCCCTGCCGTCCTCATTTCCTTTTCCAGCAATATGGAACGAAACACGTCGGGAACCCGACGATTGCCCAGCGTCGACGCTGACATTGACGTTTCTCAAACTCAAATTCTAAGGTTTGGGTCGTCTAAAGACATCTTTAATTGATAAAATATCAATTATCCCATCAATAAAGGTAAATTGAAATCATCTCGAAACCTGTCCGGTTACGTACGCAAAAGGTTTGGATTCGATCGCGAGAAAGACGTCGTATTTGGAACGAATGGGGGAAAGCTCCTTCGAAACGTAAGTAAACATTACGTATTTCGTTCGTTTTTGCACGAAAATTCATATATTCTCACGAAACACGCGTTTCAAGCGATGCGTTGATTCGTCTAAATTTTCATTTACGTCGTGTTTTTACGTATTTACTAGATTAAAATAGTACTTTCTTCTATTTCCATGCACACAGCGTTCGTGACAAAAGTTGAAGTAGGTTGTTTACATTCCAGTCAGTCGGCCATATTGTCCAACGTTCTCGAAAGGGACGCTGGAAAACGAAAAGGAGCTTTGAAAATGGATTTGTTCATTTATTTTCGCTACGAGTGAAGGCCTATTGTTATTACCTACGATACCAATTCCAGCGATATAAACCATCCGTATTTTCCAATGTTATTAGAAAAATAAACTAACTCGAAAAGTAAGTATTTACATATAAACTCTCTTATGCTTGTAGTAATCGTAGCATTCAATGTGTAACCAGTTATAGTTCTTAGCGTTTTCATTTCTGTTGTTCTTAGTATCCTCTTTGTTATCGACGTTTCCGCTCTTGTTTCTGCCCCGTATGTCAAAATTGGTCGCACACATGTTTTGTAGATTCTGGATTTGCATGGTATGCTGAGGTGTTTATTTCTCCAAATTGGTTGTTTAAGATGTCCCGATACTGCAGCTGCTTTGTTCACTTGTCTCCTCACTTTATCTTCAAGGTATCCTGTGCTTGTTATTTTGCACCCTAAGTATTCGAATAACATGACTTGGTCTATAGTGGCGTTGTCTATTGTTAACTTGCAGCGCAGAGGTTCCTTAGCTATGGTCATGCATTTTGTCTTACTTGTTGAGATTTCCATATTGAAATTTTTTGCGCGTTTGCTAAAGGCGTATAACATTCTTTGTAGGTCGTCTTCTGATTATGCAATGAGTACGGCGTCATCGGCATAGCATAATATGTTAATTTTGTAGGTTCCCATGCGGTATCCTAGTCCCAAGTTTTCAACGGTCTCTACAAGTTGGTCCATAACAGTATTAAATAGTAAAGGGCTAAGACTGTCACCTTGGCGGATGCCCGACGTTGTTCCGAAATGCTGCGTTAGGGTGTGGTTTGTTCGTATTTGCGTTGTTGTATTAGTGTTCAGATCTTCTATGAGTCTTATGTATTTTTTGGGTACCTCTTTGTTTTCCAGTATCTTGATTACATCCTTCAGTTGGACTCTGTCGAAGGCCTTCGTTAAGTCTATGAAACAAAGATATGCTGGAGTGTTATATTCAAGAGACTTTTCTCATAATTGTCTTGTTATAAATAGTGCATCGACCGTGGACCGGTTTTTTCGAAAGCCTTGTTGCTCTTCGCTGATTGGCATTGTTGACGTTATGTCATCGGCAAGAATCTTTGTAAGCAGTTTCAAAGAGGTGCTTAATAAGGTTATTCCACGATAGTTGGCAGGATTTGTTTTGTCTCCTTTTTTGAAGATAGGCACTGTTACACTTTTTTTCCATTCTTCTGGTATTTTTCCGTGTTGAATTATAATGTTAAACAGTTTTGTGTACTCTTCTCTCATGGCTTCTCCGCCATATTTGATCATCTCATTTGTTATCTTATCTTCATTTGGAGCTTTCCTATTTTTAAGTTCACTTATTGCCATAGCTACTTGCTCTTTCGTGATTGTTACCGGTTCATTTATATTGTCGTTTTCTAAGTCTTCTTCTGGGGGTTCTTCTTCATATTCTGATTCGGTGTAAAGATTTTTGAAGTATTTTTCCCATGTTTCGTTTGTGATTGTTTTCAGTTGTATAGTTTCATTGGTGTCCTTTTTCATACCCCTTAATAATTTCCAAATTCGTTTTTGCGCTCTGTATATATCCGCTTCCATTTCAGCACTAAATCTCTGCCAGTATTCTTCTTTAATTTCCCGAACTCTGTTATTCACCCTATTTCTTATTTCTATGTATCTATTTCGGTTATCTGGTGTCGGATGGTTCTTAAATTCTAGATATATTTGTTTTTTTTCCTTTGTAATGTTTTTGATTTTAGTGGTGAACCAGGGTTTATGATTAGGTTTGCCGTTCTGTGATACCGTGCGGGTTCCCAAGGCCTCTGTGGCAACCTTGTATATGTTTTCTTTTAGCTTGAGCCATGCTATGTCGGGGTTATCTTGCTGAAATATTGGATTACGAGTTATATACTGTTTGCAACGGTTTGAATAAAGTTGTTTTGTGCTCTCATTGTTGAGCGATTCTATGTTAAATTTTTCATTTTTTACAGATGGTGTTTTCTTTTTTAATTGAGTTGTCATCTTCAGTTTCCTTACAACGAGCTAGTGGTCTGTTCCAATGTTAGCTGATGACAAAACTCTTACATCTAAGATTTGTTGGGGTAGGAACATTCGGTTAGTGATAATGTAATCCATTTTGGATTTGTTGTTTCGGCTATCGTAGAAAGTATATTTGTGCTCTTCTTTGTAAGGGAAAAGAGTGTTAATAATTCGCAATTCGTTCTGTGCACAAAATTCCGTCATCATTTCGCCGTTTCTGTAAATTACGTCTTCGTTATATTTTTGTTTTACCCCGCTTACTACTTCGTTACCTACTCTAGCGTTAAGGTCTCCTAATATGATTATCTTTTCTTTAGTTGGTATTTTATCTAGTTGTGATGGAAGACTTTCATAAAAATCTACCGTCGCTTCCTCTGGTTTGCTTATGTCAGGTGCGTATACTGATACGATATGTAGCGGACGGTGGAACGACATTGTGACTTTCAGGATTCTATCGCTAACATATTCTACGTTTACCATATTTTCTTCGTATATTTCATGCACCAGTAGTCCTACTCCCGATGTTGCTCCTTGGTCTTTTTCTACTCCAGATTATACTAAGATGTAATTGTTTAATTTTGATAATCCTCTTCTCTTCTTTTTGGTTTCGGCAAGTGCACATATATCTGTTTTGTGTTCGTTCATTACAGGGATTATTTCGTGGTCTTTGGAGAATAGAGTTTTTATGTTCCAGCAGGCTATTCTTACTTGATGCTTCTTCCTTTAGAGTTTATTCCTATTTCGCGCGCGAGTCGTATTGCGTGTTTTCTTTCCTTGTTCCGAGGCTGCATCTTCGGTGCTTTGAGCAATGAATTGTTTTACCCTAGGCAGGCAGAGTTAGATTAGTATATATATATATATATATATATATATATATATATATATATATATATATATATATATATATATATATATATATATATATATATATATATAATATTATTTTGAGTGCCAAATAAACTTTTTCGGTCGTATAAGCGCCCAACGCCTGTGTTTTTAGGGCGCCTGAGCAGTTTAGACGACAGAATTTTCAGTTGCTAGCTAATTCAAGGCGACGGATGATGGAACGTTCAAGGAGCTTAGGCGTTTGAGGATTCTAGTAACTCTGTCGCCGGGAGAGTCGGAGTGCCCAGTTGTTCGAAGCATAAGGTTTGTTTTAGGCACTAGGTGTTCAAGGCGTCTGGACGTTCGGAAGGTCTGACCGATCGCGGCGCAGGGTGGTTCGAAAGGTCCGAGTTTTAGCCGCAAGACAGTTTGGCGCGCTTGAGCGTTTATAACAAGGTAGTTCTGGGTGCAAGGAGGTTTGCGTCGTGTGGATGTTCGGACGCAAGATAGTTATGGACGTTTGAAGGCGTAAGATAGTTCAGGAAGTTTATGCATGAGGTATTTCGAGGCGCGTAGGTGTTTGGGGATGGGAGATACATCTGCCTGCTTAGGAGTATAAATTGCAAGTTAGATCTGCCCGCCTAGGCGTTTGATATACAAGGTAGATCTGCCCGCCTATGCGTTTGATACAAAGGTAGATCTTCCCGCCTAGGCGTATGATATACAAGGTAGATCTGCCCGCCTAGGCGTTTGATATACAAGGTAGATCTGCCCGCCTGCTAGTCCATATAATACTAAAGCAGTAAGGCTTATTTCGGGAAAAGTGGAGGGGACGGTTGGAGTTTGAACCAGGGCGGAAAGAAAGGGATGGCGCAGAAAAGCGGGGGCCTTTGGCCCCACGACTAATTTTTTTCCGGTAGAGAAAAGTCGGAGAAAGATCCGCGCAAAATTCGGAGTCCCTAGATCGAACGAAGGAGCCGCGACGATTTTTCGAAAAATTTCGCCGAAACGTCGCCCCGGGCGAACGGAACGTCGAAACGGCGAGATCTCTGCGGAATCGATAACTCTGATCTTTCGGAAGGCGATTGGAGAGGTCGAAACTATTCGACGTAGAAGGTAAATTTTTTCTGATTATTGTTTTATGAGTATGTGTGCATTCTTCGAAATTATTTTCTTACATACATTTTTGCTCCAGGGATAAACATATTGATTGTTTTCAAATGGCACGCCATGTTCTCCGTTCAAATTTTCTTGATAAAAAAAGGGTCCGATCACATAATCACCAATTTTACCACCCCAGACATTTAGAGACCAACGATGTTGGTGGTCAACAGTTCCATAAAATGAGGATTTTGAGTATCATAATAATGAAATTTATGCCGGTTCACCAATCCATTCTTATGAAAAGTGGCCTCTTCAGAGAAAAGTACCCCACTAAAAAAATTGGGTTGGTCTGTTATTTTATTTAAAGATCATCTTTAGAAATACAATCTCCGCCCGATATCCAGGGGCTCCAACTATTGATGGAGTTGCACATAAAAAGGATGGAACTTTTCCTTCCTCAAAATTCTTAATACAGATGTCTGACTGATGCCCAAGTCTCGACTAACATCTCTTGTACTAACATGAGGATTCTCTACGGCGCCCAAAACAACCTGAATGCTATTCTCTTCATTGAGTACATGCTTAGCACTCATTCTTCTCATATCCAACTTGTCCAGTTCTTTAAAACCTTTCTTTCAGTCTTTTGAATGCCTCTTTCCTAGGATGCCTACTGTTTCGGTAATGTTGGGAATAAATATGTGACGCCAACAAACAATTCCTCTCACCTTCGCCCAAACAATAAATCGTATTAATTAACCGTGCTTGGGTAAAATTCATGGTTGCAATAATATTATGTGTTTCTTACTTAGACTCACTCATATGACGTTGGAATAATCCAATTCAAAACTTTCAAATCTTGGGGCATTGTGAGTAAACCAGAAATAAGTCTTCCATGGGCACAGGTGGTTTAAACCACAGACTATCGAACAATATTTTCTATCTTCATGTGGTATGCCCATAGAAGTCATACTTATCTCTATGGTTTAATCACAAGTTGGATATGAGAAGAATGAAAGAAGAGGTAAGCGTGTATTGGAGAGAATAGCATGCAGGTTGTTTTGAGCGCCGTAGACTTTTTGAACATCTATTGAAAATTTCGAACTGAGTAATTTCGATTGAGTGAATACTTAGCTCTGAGCACAACTGATAAAATCGGATTTTTGAAAAAAAAGGTATCACTGTAAAGCTTATTCGACAAGTGGAAAAGATACAGGGTGTAACATTGAAGAAAAAAGTTTTTCATGTTTGAAAAATTTCATTATTGCCTTGTTACTAGGAACACTCGCTATAAAAATTTTTTTTTCTTCATTTGATAATAGGATACAACACTTTCACCTCAAGAAAAAAATATCATGCGTAAATTATGCGAAATGAGGCATTTGAGTGCTCATGAAAAAACTTCCAAATTCACGAAATTATCGATATTTTAATCAATTTAAAATCTACCGATAGTTTTTCGGGCGCAAAACAGATATCGTTAAAGAGAACATCCAAATTGTAATCAGAATATGATAAAAAATACAGGGCGTGCCATTTAAAAAAATCTTTGTTTGTCCCTGGAGCAAAAATGAAATGGCCTGTATGTACGAAAATAATTTTAGAAAATGCACACATACTTATTTAAAAATAAACAGAAAAAATTTTGCTTCTACCTTAAATAGTTTTTCGAGATATAGAAGTTCCTCGCCTTATTGACTAACTCGAAATATATATATATATATATATATATATATATATATATATATATATATATATATATATATATATATATATATATATATATATATATATATAGTTTAACAGCTCATAATAATTGAAGGATTTTCATTTGAAAAACAATACTGCAAAAGAAGACTGCAGGAACTGAGAAAATTCTGAAGGACTTACATTAATGGTAAACTCTTCCAAAGACTTCTTCGAAGAAAAGTGAGAGAGTTCTATGTAAAACAATTAAAGAAACACACTCTTCACATAAGGCAGAAGTGTATTCAGGATTTTCACAATTAACCATCTTATAGAGAATAACAAATTGAATGAGGAGAAAATATTTATGGTTAACACTCATCTGGAGAAGGCTTTTGACAGAACACTGAAAAGAGCAGTATGAGAGTCTTAGGAAACGAGAAAAGATTTATAAACTGGAAAAAAGTAGCAGAAGTCTTATGAAGTAATTCAGTAGGATATGACATCATTGTTGAGATTAGAGAATGAATCGAAGATAGGGGAAGAAGAAAACAGCAACTGCGTAAATTTCAAAGGTTCTATATTATTGGGAAACAATTTAAAAGTATTCTAAAAACCGAACAGAGATATAATTGGAAAACACATACTTCAGGATAGGAGAAAGTGTTCAGGATAACATTTCGACTATCAACCAGCTCAGATAATAACAAACTAAACGACAAGAAGATATTCGTTGCTTTTCTTTATTTGGAAAGGCTTTTGAAAGAAAACCGAAAAATTAAATGGGGAAGTCAAAGGAAAATAGAAGTGATTTAAAGACTGAGAAGGTAAGAGTGATATATCAGTATAATGTGACAATAATGTTGGTATAAGAAAATGCAGAAGAAGAATCCTGATATCTATATTCTGAAAGGATTGGAAAAATGTATCTGCTCATATGATTGGAGTGTTGGCATTATATTTCTAATAAGGGAAAGAGACCTGCGCAAATTTCAAGCATCCTATACTAACGAGAAACTATTTCAAAGAATTCTAGGAACCAAATAGAGCATTAATTGGAAAGCAGCATAGGGAAAACTCTTCAGGAAATGAAGAAATATTCGGGATTAAATATTTCAATGAGCATATAACAAGGAAACAGTATTCATAATGACCTAGATTTATATATATATATATATATATATATATATATATATATATATATATATATATATATATATATATATATATATATATATATATATATATATATGCTGCGAAGATTTGGTGAGAGAATGTGGGTGAGGATCTAAGAAATCAACAGTTACAGTTTGTACTGAGACTGATTATAGTGAACATCATTGTAATATATATGAAGGTTCATAACGTAATTCACAAATTTGTGGATACATGAATCTTTTTCTGCTTTCGACAAGAAAATTTCAATTCAGAAGTTGTTTGTAAGCAAATTGTGTGAATTTTTGTAAATTTGAAGTTATACATAATTTATCTTTCAGATACTCTCAAGAAATTTTAATTTGAGGAGAATTTTCAGTTTCTATTTCATTAATATTTTTGAGGAGTAATTCCTCCATCATGCTCATATTTTCTTAAAAATTTTAATGCTTCCTTAATTGGAGAAAATTGAGATTTTCAATTTAATTTGGGATAGTAGTGAATAGTGTTTACATTTGTATGATTGATGATTCAGTGTCTGTAAAACAAAACTGGAAGCTGCGTTACCATAATAATGTGTTAAGCAATATATGAGAGAGTTCCGTATAACGTAAAAACTATTTAATATAAATATCAGTGTATCTAATGAGACGTTGAACATAGTTAGAGCTGGATATGAAAAGGCGTTCAGTAGATTTTGCGTTAGGTGTATTAGGCATTTTTGTATATTAGGATTCTTTGTATATTAAGAGTTTTTGTATATTAGGTGTTTTCGTATATTAGTCTTCTTTGTATATTAGGAGTTTTTGTATATTAGGCGCTTTTGTATATTAGGCGTTTTTGTATACTACGCGATTTTGTATATTAGAGGTTTTTGTATAATAGGCATTTCGTCTATTAGGCGTGTTTGTATATTAGGCATTTTTGTATATTTGGCGTCTAATATATTAGCTGTTAAGATATAGAAGGCGATTTTGAAAGGCTCATAAGTTGGATGATACTAAAACCGTGAGGGAAGTGGGCGTAGACAAATGAGGCGGGAAAAAGCTTGGGGTATCGGGAGGCAATTTTCTCGGCGGAAACATATTTTTTCGGATAGCAGGCAATTTTCTCCGGGAGATCTAAGTGTTTTTCGTTTGACGACTTCCCGTTCGAGCCCGAGAGACGTCCGGGGGGCGCTAAGGCCCTTCGAATAAAGGAGAAGAAAGCGCGTTGGCACCGCACCAGGTGTGATCAGGCAAAAATCCCGCGAAAAACGAAAATTCCATCCTTCTGAACGAAGATTACAATTTTTACGCGATCGAAAAATTCAAAAAAAAACCGTCTCCGAGACGATTTAAAAAATCACTCCATTTTTCCCTCGAAAAATAGACCGCATTGGAAGGGGGAGTGTTAGCCCAAACGGCCGGATATCTAGCCGCGGTTACCGAAGAGGAAACGCTTCGCGAGAACCCTGCTGTTCCCATAGCGTAGTCTAATTTCGATATTCCGAACCGTTCTGGAGAAATCCGCCTCCAAAAACGGCTACTTTTCCCAGGCCATATAGAGTGCCGTAACGGTATCTACTTTCGCCCTGTAAAATCGGCGTTTTCGAGCCGTTCAAAAACGTATTCCTAGATCGGATTTCTCACGAAATTTTCTGTAGATATATTTTTCGATATTTTCCCTATAAGAAATTGTAGGTATTTCTTTTCTTAATCCAAGTTTTAATCGATGAATATAAACGTTGAAAGTCATCTTCTTCAGAAATCGATCTCAGTTCAAATTTACCCCTGCCACTCAATTCGCCAAACTTTCACGGCAAGAAATTTATCAGATCTACAATATTCGAGCTGTCAAAATTGCAAGTTTTCTTCCAACGGTTTTTATTTATATGTAGATAGGTTGGTTAGATTCGGGTACCAAAAGATTCGTACATATCTCGGCAATACGTTTGTGAAAAGAAATCGCCATTTTACGACTTAACTTTCCAATTTGGAACCATTTCCGAGACCTCTATATTTCGAGGAAAGAATCGCCGAACAACCATAGCCCCTCATTGTCCTCTTTCTACGAAACGGACCGATCTCTGACGAAAGTTTGTTCGTTTGGCTTCAGAGACATTCGTCTGTCAAATATCAGTATGATCTAGGTTATTTTTATTTTATAATTTCAGAGTGATGTTTCAGCGGTAAGTGAACCTGATTCACTGTTTATTTTATTCGTTTTGATGAATGTTTCGTTACAGCATAATATTGAAGAAATAATTGTTGATGATTTAAATATTTCACATTTACAATTGGAGGTTATTCTAACTGATTTCGACGCTTGCGTGATTTGACGACCCTGAATTTTGAATTCATAATAATGAGGAGTCTATATGAAATCAATCAAGACTGGCTCAAAAAAATAATGAGATTTGAGATGCTATTCACAGGTGAGAGGTTTTTCTATATATATTTCATCAGAAAGGAATTTGATTATGTTTTCGTAAATACATTTATATTGGAATATTGAAAATGATTCACTAAATACCATGAATCAATCTGTTATCTATCTGTTCTCATGTTTGCAAAAAGATACAGAAAACTTCATAATCGTTTGTTATTATTTCTGAATTGAAGTAAACCAAAATTCTTTTCTAGGATTCTTGGAATATTGAAATTACATAATTAGAATTCTTTATGAGACAAATCGAGGCTATCTTCATTAAGGAATGAAATATTTTCCAAGACGCTATCGACAGGTCAAAACCTTTTCACTATATATTCCTCTCAGAATCGAAATCACTCTGTTTACGAGAATACATTCAGTATGATAAAAATATCACAAGTTATTCACAACATGGATTGTATCCATTACGTATCTGTTGCTATAACTGTTAAAGGATACGAAAATTCATGATAATGAATTAAGCAATGTAGAGGAGATAGTGAAATGATTTGAACTAGGCTGAATTTTCCTATTTAAGAAATAATAATGAATGCGTAATAGTGTTTCTGAATTAAAATAAAACATAAAATAATGGAATATCCTTCGGGACGCTATTGAATAATAGGGTAATAGGCTCTGCTACGTATACATCTACTGAAAGGATCTTCATTTAGACATTTGGTAAGATATGTATATTGATAATTATTTGTCATGTATCCATTATCTACCTGTTGTTATAACTGTTATAAGATACAAAAATTTCATTATGATGAATTTAGTGATGGACGTGGGAGTTTGAATGATTTCAAACTAACTAAATTTCACCTGTTCAAGAAGTGAATATCTATTAATGTTTCTTACTTCAAATAAAACAATTAAAATATTTCTGATTCTGAATGAAATAAATCAAACTTATCTTCGTTAAAGAATGGGATGTTTTCCAAGACACTATTGACAGGTAAAAGGCTTTTCAGTATATATTTCTTTCAAAATGGAGTTCATTCTGTTAACGCAAATACATTCATATCAAAGGTTATTCAGAACATGGTTTGTATATATTATGTATCTATTGCTGTAACTGTTAAAAGATACAAAAATATCATGATCATGAATTTAGCAATGTACGAGGGGTAAAGAAATTATTCAAAACTAGGCTAAATGGTACATGTTCAAGAAATGAATATGTAAGAATCTTTCTGTATTTAAATGAATAATGGATTATCCTTCAGGATGCTATTGATTGATAATAGGCTTTGCTGTGTTTATTGAAAGGATATTCATTTAGACATTTGGTTTGACCTGTATATTGAAAGTTATTCATAACATGTCATGTATCCATTATATGCCTGCTGTTTTAACTGTTTTAAGATACAAAAAATCATAATTATGTAATAGGTGATGTACGAGGGAGTTTGAATGATTTCAATCTAACCTAAATTTTACCTGATTTGGAAGTAAATATCTGTTATTGTTTCTGAATTCAAGTAAAACAAAAAAGTCAGGACCAAGAATAAACAAAATATTTCAAACCAGATATCTGTGTTCACTCTATTTTTTGTTTTAGTTCATCCATGAGGAAGCATGCTCTTCAATTATTCAAATTCATAGGAAATGAAAATTTAATATGTTTGAGGAAATCATGTTGATTTGAGTTTACAAATCAAGGAAATCTAATAAATCGAAAACAAAATAGATTTTGCAGTATGTCTTGCTTCAAATAATCAAGAGACATACATACTGTACGAGTGAGGCTCAGAAAGACAGTGCCTTCTGTTCTATTCTGTAAGTTTTCATGAACAAGTAGTTATTGGCAAAACGACAGAGCAGAAAAAAAATGCAGGATTCAATTCTCAGTGAAAACATGAATTCATTGAGGCAAAAGGAATTTGCTAGAGATATGGCAGATAATAAGGAACTTTCGAGAACCATGAAAGACAGAGAATGGGTACAAAAGAAAAATCTTCAGAAGAGTGTGAAACTATAAAACAAAGATAATGGCGGAATAAGATCTAGGGATATAAGAAGCGCAATGAGCTTTCATGAGGAACAATAACGAGAGGGATAGTGTAGAAATCAACGGAAGAAGTGACGGAAGCCTGGACCTGAGAAAGGGATGAATATAAAAACAGGATACAGAAGCATGAGCGTAGAAAAAGCTGTATAATTATTACGTTAATATTTGGTTGATAGCAAATTGCTTGAGTAAGTGCAGAAGTGTAAAGTGCAAGAGGAAAATGAAAAATAAGAGTGCGCTGTGAACATCTCAGCAAAGCACTCCAGAAAAAATTCCGATGGTTAATGAGAGAAAAATGCCGAAAGAGAATTTGGGACGAAGTAGTATGCATTGCGTATGAAAAAAAGATGTGAGAGAAGTGCAGAAGAAAGTAAACGGGAAAAATGAGGAACTGGACCTAGATATAATGGTGCGAAACTGAAATGCAAAGAAAAGGCTAGAGAGCAATAGTACATGAGAAGAGTTCAGAAATAAATGCATGAGTCGTGATAAGGAGATGGGAGCGGGAAAAAAGGCTTCAGGAGAGTTCGGGAGGAAGGAACTACTGGAAAGAGCGGAAGTAATAGGCAAAACGACAGAACGAAAGAAAATATAGTTTAAAATTCTCGTTGAAAAAAGTGGTAAGTTAAGGCAAAAGGAAGGTGAAACAAATATGTCTGGTGATAAGAGACTTTGAAGAGGTAGGAAAGACAGAGAATAAGTACGGAAGAAGAGTTCTTCAAAGAAGTGTTAAGAACCAAAGATAATGACGGAAAATGATCTAGGAATATGAGAAGCGCAATAAGAAATTATGAAGAAAATAATGAAGAGAGATTGTCTGAAAATCTAGGAAAAAATGGACCGTAGCTAAGATTCACAAATCGAATATGGATCGATAATATACTTCCCAACTAGAAAATGTTCAGCCGGAAAACTAGAAAACTTCAGCTCTCAGACCTCCGTATTGTAATGGGGTACAGAATTAGCACTCGCACGAATATATTTCTCGAAAAATCAAAATAACCCCATATTGAACAACGAGTCGAATTTCTAAGCAACAAATTCATCACTTAAGCACTCTCAAACCTTAAATTTTTGTTTCACAAAAAATATGCAAAAGTACCAAACATCCCGTAGTGACAGCAAAAGAAACAGGAAAAAATGATTCAGAAGACCATCCAACAAAATATGCAGACAATTAAGGAAAAGCTTCTCACAGAACAAAATTACGAAATTTTCAACGGAATTATTGTGACTTAATCACAACAACACACAAAAATGTAGAAATTGGATAAAAATTAAAGTACTCACCGAATCCAAACGTGATTCTTACAGAATACTGTGAGTCAATGGATCTCGCAAATATAAACTACATATTCACAGATGGAAGCAAGTAGGTGAGAGCGGTGTCCATGGGATATGCTGTGTTTGGCCCCGCGCTATCCGTTGAAATTAGCTAAAGCTTATACCCTGAATTTTCAGTCTTCACCGCGGAGTGTGTGGCACTTGAGACTGCTATGGATATCGCACTGAGCAATCCAGAGTATAACCACATCATACTATCTGATTCCCTGAGTGCCTTGACAGCCCTAGAATGTAAATCCTGCTCAGCTTACACTAACCCTTATATACTGAACATCAGGCGAAAATATTTGCAATCACAATTCAATAAACAAAAAAGCCGTGAAATACTTTTCATTTGGATTCCTGCTCATAAGGGTGTCCGAGGAAACGAATCCGTCGATAGGTAGGCCAAAAATGCCACTCTGAAGGCCCCCAACACAGAAATTCTAGTACCCTTCTCGGATTTTGGCTCGTTATTTAAAGAAAAACGCCTCCAGTCCTTGAGAATCAAAAATCTTGAAGACGGATGACAAAAAGGTATAAAATAACAATATAATAATAATAATTCTTTTTGGTTTACAAAAACGAACTGAAAACGAAAACAGATAACAATTATCAAGAGGTGTAGGTCCGACCCTTATAGTCTGCAATACTATCTGTTTCATATAGGAGTCATTGAAAGCCTGAACTGCGAGTGTAATTACGAATGGCAAGATTCAAGCCACATCCTTTGGAACTGCCCTCTATTTGATGGAGCTCGTAGAAAACTAGTTCAAAAACTGATAAATAATGAAATGATTCCACCTTACAGCATTAAACCTATACTTGCCGAAGTAATGGTTCAATGCTGCAATGCAAGTTGAGGAATTATTGATTGATTTCACTCTTTTTTTTAATGAAAAAAATTGGCAAAAACGATAAAAGATATGGTACATCAAGAAAAAACATAACTTTGATATGTAATTTTGTTAGGGAACACTCGTTATAGTCCATAATTAATCTACGTGCGATAGCAGAAAAAAAATTAAAATAACTCAGCTTTATCCTGCTCTTCTGCCTATAGTATGCCACTCGATATAGTAATTATCAAGTTACACATAGTTCAATCTTGGCTTTGTCCAAATATGTAAATGTGAACTTGACCGAGCAACAAATAGGTTGACAATTTATGACATCGACTATAGTTTCGTAGTACATTTTAAGAAATGAACATGTAATGCTAGTCAGAGTCTAATATTTTATATTCTCAATGAAAATGTCTCTATTCGCCAGTTGAACGGGAATGATTATGCCTCTGTTTTAGGCCAAAAAAGCGAAATTCTCAAATAATACCTATATCTATTTTCCATAGTTTTCAAAATATTTGACATCTTCTGTGGTCTGGAAACACAATTTTCAAATCAAAATCTTAATTCTAATAAAACCTCAGAAATGAATGCGACAGACGAGATAAGGATATGCAAGCGGACAAAAGGCATATGAAGAGTTCATCCACCTAGTAAATGGAGCGGAAGTTATTGTCGAAATGACAGAGCAGGAGAAAATGCATGTTTGAATTCTCAGTGTAAAAATAAATTAATTCAGACGAAAGGAACGTGATGGAGATATGGCAGATAATACGGGACTTTGGAGAGGCAAGAAAGACAGAGAATGGGTACGAAAGTAAAGTTTTTCAGAGAACTTTGAACGTAAGCACCAAAGATAATGGCGGAATAAGATCTAGGGATATGAGAGTCGCAACAGGATTTTATGAGGAAGAATACCTAAGAATGATTGTGTGAAAATCATCGAAGGAAGTGACGGAAGCTAAGATCTAAGAAAGGGATAAATATAAAAACAGGAGACAGAAACATGAGCGTAGAAAAAGATGTATCAATAAGACGTTAATATCTTGTTCTATGAAATATTCTCTACCTTTTTTCTCTCATTTCACCCACGCCCTATTATCTCTAGGCCCAGTTCATCCTTTTGCTCATGTACTTTCTTTTGCACTGCTTCCGTTTTTTTCCATATTTACATCATACCCCTTCCTCCTAATATCTCATTTGGCATTTTCTCTCATTGTATTCTTCGGGATACTTCTCTGAAAAGATTTCCTAATATTTTCATAAGGCAATCTCATATAACATTTTCATAATGCATCTTCTTGCACAAACTTGAGCATTTTGCTATCGCACACAAAATGTTTTCATTGTGATACTTTAGGGCGTTATGTCTGAAACATTTCGAAAAAATTAGAATAGGAGACATAATTGTAGAAATAAGACATCCAAAGTTGAAGACGACAATTCTTCGAAACGTATCTGAATATTTTTGAAGTTAAACCATGAAAATTCTCAAGGGGAACAGAAATACAATTAAGGTACGGAATAATTCATCAAGTAACGCCTTCGTTCAACTGATTGTTGATTAAGACTGGAATTCAATATAATGTACTCAACCTTTATGATTTCTATGAATGGCACTATTGGCATTCTTGTTAATTTACTAATAGTATAACTGGCATTTCTGGCTACAGGGAATTCAATATTGAAATAAACCAAAACGAGAATATAACACATATAATGCCAAATCATTGTCGAAAAATGTGTTTCTGGTTAATTTCAAAGACCTTCCGAAGAAATATAAGAAAGCCTCATCCCTCTGATCATTGTACTCAATGCTGCGAAGCGCATTTAACCTCTTTCACTCAGTTAGTCTGAAAAATTACCAATAATGACAGTGCCTGTTGAACAAAAGTTCTGAAGGTCAGCCTAAGAAACCTTCACAACTGAGGAAATTAATAAATTCATTAGAGAAGGATCAGATCAGTCGTTTCTTTCAAAACAAGTGACTCTTATCATTGGAATTGTAGGCGCTTGTCAGTCTGTGAATCACATAATGAATATAAGAAATTTAGAAGGTGAGAATTGAAATTTAATACTGATCATTTCGCTAACATGACAAAATGATCAAGAGATTTTATTAAATCGAGAAAATTTTTATTAACGCGTAATAACACTGTTAGCAGTTGCTGAGGGCAAAGAGTTTATTAGATATGCTCCAAGCCAATACAGAAATTGATTGAATTTTTTAGGCAAAAATAACGAATTTCCCTAATTTTACCTATATCGTTTTTAGTAATTGAATTTACTGAGCTTTTCTCAATGATCTATCTGGAAAATGTCAAGTGCAAAGTGTTGGAGGTAATAAATTCGTCCCAATGGTGAGAACGCTCCAGATACATTACATATTTAACTGAAAATTATAATATTTGTATTTTGTCAATTCTTGCATTCCTCTTGTCACGATTTTCTTTCTTTAAAACTATGTTCAATTTTTTAATTGATGAACGTTTTCAAATATTAGTTCTAACATAGAAAATGTTTTACTGTACGGAAGTCTACGTTGGAAACTTCGATATTGAAAAATGCCGTTTAGCTGTATTACCAACATTTTCGTGATTATTTTATATTATTTTTCAATCAAAAAAACCAGTGCTTTTCAAATTTTGACTGCATCATCGAAACTATGACGCGTTTTACCACACAGTGGCTTCTCCAAATGGGTAGTTCTTTTAAATGAAAGATACGACTTGAACAGTTTGTACCAACCAAAATTTGCCACCAAAATTTTTGTCGAGAAAGATTGAGTGTAGCACAGTCACGTTAATGTTTTATTTGAGAGACCCAATTTCTGAATTGGCTCGGAGCAACTCGAAAAAAACTCTCTGCCCTAACAAACCTGAGTCGAAATTGATAATGGGAAAACTAGGTCTTGTTGAATATCTCAAGTATAATATTCTCTGTACAAAATATTACTTTTTGAACATTTAATATCACACAACTCCGAAGAAGTCTACTTCCGTAATCATTTCCTGTTTTTCATGCCCCTTCTAAGTCTCTTATCACAAGACATATTATTTTCACCTTCCTTTTTCCTCAATTTACCACTTCTTTCCTCCGAGAATTTCAAATCAAATTTTCTTTCGTTCTGTCGTTTAGCATAATACTTATGCTCTTTCCTCTAGTTCTATCCTCCCGAAATTTCCTGAAGCCTTTCCATCCGGTCGCATCTCCTTATCACTAACGCATATATTTCTGAACTCTTCTTCTGTACCATTACTCTTTCTTGCATTTCACTTTCGCACTATTGACTCTGGGTCCAGTTCCCCATTCCCCCGTTAACCCTCTTTTGCACTTCTCCCGCATCTTTGTTTCATATGCCACTTGGTCCCAATCTCTCATTTGGCATTTTTCTCATTTTTCATTTACCATCAGAAATTTTTTTCCAGAGTGATTTATTTAGATTCTCACAATGCACTCACTTTTTTGATTTTCCTCTAGCATTTTTTTCTGCACTTAGCCCAGCACTTTGCTATCGACCATATATTAACGTCTTATTTATACAGCTTTTTCTACGCTCATGCTTCTGTCTCTTGTTGTTATATTTATCCCATTCTTAGAATTTGGCTTCCGTCATTTCTTTCTTTGAGTCTCACACTATACCTTTTCGTTATTTTTCCTAAAAAAATCTTATTGCACTTCTCATATACCTGGATCATTTTTCGCTTTTATTTTTGGTTCTTACTTTCACACATTCTGAAGAACTTTGCTTCCATACTCATTCTCTGTTTTTCTTACCTCTTCAAAGTCTCTTATCACCTGCCATATCCCTTTAACATTCCTTTGGCCTTAACTCACCACTTTCTTCACTAAGAATTCAAACCTGCATTTTCTTACGCTCTGTCGTTTCGCTAATTACTTCCGCTATTCCTGTATTTTTTTCCTCCCGAACTCACTAAAGCCTTACCTTCTTACCCCTTAGAAGTTTCTTATCACCAGTCATTAATTTTTCACCTTCTTTTCGGTATAACATACCGCTTCTTCCATTGAGAATTTAAACCTTAATTTTCGCCCGCTCCATCCTTTCGCCAAAATCTTCCGTTTTTTCCTGTGAATCTTTCCTCCCGAACTCTTCTGTAGCTTTTCCTTCCTTTCGCTTCACCTCATCTCGGCTAACGGATTGATTCCTGAACTCTTCTTCTGTACAATACTTTCTAGCATTTTTTCGTATTTCACTTTCGTTCTATTATCTCTAGCTCCAGTTCCTCTTTTTTCTCGTTCACTCTCGTCTGCACATCTCCCGCATTTTATGTTTCATATTCACAGCATTATTCATCCTTTTTACTCTTATTTGGCATTTTCCTATCTTATTTTTCTTTGGGATACTTCTCTGATACGCTTACCTACGATATTCACGAGGCACTTACATTTTACATTTTCCTCTTGCAAAATTCCTGCACATACTTCAGCATTGTGTTATTGCACTCATCTAAACTTTCACGTCTTTTTCATACAGCTCTTACTGCGCTTGTTTGCATATTGATCCCATTCTTAGATCTTTGCTGCTGCCAATTTTTTTCTTGGTTTTCAGACAATCTCTCTTCGTTATTTTCCTCATAATCTCTAATTGCGCTTCCCATATTCCCAGATCATTTTCCGCCATTATTTTTGGTTCTTTCACACTACTCCGAAGAACCCTTCCTCCCTACTCATTGTTTTTCTTTCCTACCCCTACAAAGTCTCCACTCACCACTTTTTTCCACCGAGAGTTTTAATCTTTTTCAGATCTCTCTTCATTATTTTTTTCATTATTTCTTATTGCGCTTCCCTTATACCTTGATCTTTTTCCGCCGTTATCTTTGGTTCTTGCATTCACACTTCTCTGAAGAACTGTTCTTTTCTACCCATTCTCTGTATTTCTTGCCTCTCCAAAGTCCCTTATTATCTGCCATATCTCAATCAAATTCCATCTGCCTGAATTAATTCATTTTTTCACTGGGAATCGAAACCTGCATTTTCTTCTCCTCTGTCGTTTCGCCAATAACTTCCGCTTAGTTCTGTTACTCTTCCCTCCCGAACACTCTATATGCCTTTTCGTCCGCTTGGACAAGGTATTGTCCTTATCTCGTCTATCGCATTCATTTCTGAGTTTTTGTTCTATAATAATACTCTCTACTTTTTTCTCTTATTTCACTCACGCACAATTATCTCTAGTACCAGTTCATCCTTTTGCCCTGGTACTCTCTTTTGCACTGCTTCCGCTTTTTTTTCCATATTTACATCATACCTCTTTCTCTTCAACTTTCATTTGGCATTTTCTCCCATTGTAGTTTCGGGATACCACTCTGAAACGCTTTCCTAATATTAAGGCAATAATAATTAATAAGGCAATCTCATATTACATTTATATAATGCACTTTCTTGCACATACTTGAGCATTGTGCTATCGCACAGACGTAACCTCTGACTTCTCTTCGTACATCACTTTCCTCGCTTGTGTTTCTGTTTCTTGTATTTATATCAATCCCTTTCTCAGATCTTGGCAGCCGCCCCTTCTTTCCTTGATTTTTGCACAATTTCCCTTCGTTATTCTTCCTCATAAATTTACTTCTCATATTCCCAGATCATTTTCCGCCATTATTTTTGGTTTTTTCACACTACTAAGGAGAACCCTTCTTCCGTACTCATTCTTTGTCTTTCTAACCCCTTCAAAGTCTCTTATCACCAAACATTTTTCTCTAACCTTCCTTTTGCCTTAACTCACCACTTTTTTCCACAGAGAGTTTCAACCTCTTTCCGACAAGTGCGAAACTAAGAACCAATTGGAAATGGGAAAAAAACAGGAAGTACCAAGAATGCTTACGGAAGCGAAGTTCTTCAGGGAAGTCTAGAAGTAGGAACCAAAGATACAGGCGGAAAATCAGCTAGGAAGCGCAATAGGATTTCATGAGCTTGATTAACGTTTATTAGAAAATCGAAGAAAGAAGTATCGGCAGCTAACATAAAAGATGCGAGAGAGGAGCAGAAGAGAGTTAACGATGAAAATGAGGAACTGTACCTAGAGATAATAGTGCGAAAGTGAACTGCGAGAAAAGGCTAGTTGGTTATGGTACATTAGAAGAGTTCAGAAATGAATGCGTTAGTCGAGATAAGGATATGCGTGCGGAAGGAAAGCCTCCAGGAGAGTTCGGAAGGAAAGAACTACAGGAAAGAGCGGAAGTAATAGGCGAATCGACAGAACGAAAGAAAATTTAGATTAAAATTCTCAGTGGAAAAAAGTGGTGAGTTAAGGCAAAGGAAGGTAAAAGAAATATGTCTGTTGATAAAAGACTTAGAAGGGGTAAGAAAAACATGAAATGAATACGGAAGTAGACTTCTTCGGAGTAGTGTGATATTAAATGTTCAATAGGTTATACTTTTGAACAGAGAATACCTTTCTTAAGATATTCCACACGGCCTAGTTATCCCATATTCAATTTCGACTTAGGTTTGCTTAGGGCAGAGAGCTGTTTCTATATGCTCTGAGCCAATTCAGAAATTGGGTCCCTCCAATGAAACATTGACGTGACTGCTACACTCAATCTTTCTCGACAAAAAGTTGGGTGGCAAATATTTGTTGGTACATACTGTTTAACTCGTATCTTTCATTTAAAAGAACTACCCATTCGAAGAAGCCACTGTGTGGTGGAACGCGTCATAGGTTCGACGATGCAGTGAAAATTTGAGCAGCACTGGTTTCTTTGATTGAAAAATAATATAAAATAATCACGGAAGTGATGGCAATACAGCTGAACGGCATTATTCAATATCAAAGTTTCCAACGTAGACTTCGGTAAAGTAAAACATTTTCTATGTTCGAACTAACATTTGAAAACGTTCATTACTTCAAAATTCTTTGCATTTCTTCTACACGTGATAAATTGGATTGAACCTGGCGCATTCGCCAAATTGTAGAGTACTTCAAAGTCATTACTTTATCTAGCTATGTCTATTTCTCCATTTTGATGGGGAACATAGTTTCAAAGAAAAAAAATCGTGACAAGAGAAATGCAAGAATTGACAAAATACAAATATTATAATTTTCAGTTAAATATGTAATGTATCTGGAGCGTTCTCACCATTGAGGCGAATTTATTAGCTCCAACACTTTGAACTTGACATTTTCCAGATAGATCATTGAGAAAAGCTCAGTAGATTCAATTACTAACAACGATATAGGTAATATTAGGGAAATTCGTTATTTTTGCCTAAAAAATTCAATCAATTTCTGTATTGGCTTGGAGCATATCTAATAAACTCTTTGCCCTCAGCAACTGCTAACAATGTTATTACGCGTTTGTAAAAATTTTCTGGATTTAATAAAATTTCTTGATCATTTTGTCCGTTTTAACGAAATGATCAGTATCAAAGTTCAATTCTAACCTTCTACATTTCTTATATTCATTATGTGATTCACAGACTGACAAGCGCCTACAATTCCGATGATAAGAGTCACTTGGTTTTAAAGAAGCGACTGATCTGATCCTTCTCTAAAGAAATTATTAATTTCCTCAGTTGTGAAGGTTTCTTAGGCTGACCTTCAGATCGTTTGTTCAACAGGCACTGTTATTATCGGTAACTTTTCAGACTAACTGTGTGAAAGAGACTAAGTGCGCTTCGCAGCATTGAGTACAATGATCAGAGGGATGAGGCTTTCTTATATTTCTTCGAAAGGGCTTTGAAATTGACTAGAAACACATTTTTCGAGAATGATTTGGCATTTTGCTGCAGCTATCAAACCTTAATATTTCGATATAATGTGTTGTATTTTGGTTTTGGTATATTTCAATAATGAATTCCCTGTAGCCAGAGGTGCCAATTATACTATTAGAAAATTAACAAGAATACCAATAGTGCCATTCATAGAAATCATAAGGGTTGAGTACATTATATTGAATTCCAGTCTTAATCAACGATCAGTTGAATGGAGGCGTTACTTCATGAATTATTCCGTACCATAATTGTATTTGTGTTCCCCTTGAGAATTTTCATGGTTTAACTTCCAAAACATTCAGATACGTTTCGTAGAATTGTCGTCTTCAACGTTGGATGTCTTAGTTGCGCAATTATGCCCCCTATTCTAATTTTTTCCAGAATGTTGCAGATATAACACCCTAAAAAGTATCACAATAAAAACATTTCGTGTGCGATAGCAAAATGCTCAAGTATGTGCAAGAGAGTGCATTATGAAAATGTAATATGAGATTGCCTTATGAAAATATTAGGAAAGATTTTAAGAGATGTATCCCGAAGAATACAATGAGAGAAAATGCCAAATAGGAGGAAGAGGTATGATGTAAATATGGAAAAAAAATGGAAGCAGTGCAAAAGCGAGTACATGACCAAAAGGATGAACAGGGCCTAGAGATAATAGTGCTTGGGTAAAATGAGATGAAAAGTGTAGATAATGTTTCATAGAACAATATCTCAGAAATAAATGTGACAGACGAGATAAGGATATGCAAGTGGACGAAAAGGCATTTGAAGAGTTCGAGAGGGAAGACGTACAGGATGGAGTGGAAGTTATTGGCGAAACGACAGAGCAGAAGAAAATGCAGGTTTGAATTCTCAGTGAAAAAATAAATTGATTCAGGCAAAAGGAATTTTATGGAGTTATGGCAGATAATACGGGAATTTTGAGAGGTAAGAAAAACAGAAAATGGGTTTGAAAGTAAAGTTCTTCAGAGAAGAAAGGGATGAATATAAAAACAGGAGGCAGAAGTGTGAGCGTAGAAAAGGCTGTATAAATAAGACGTTAATATATGGTCGATAGCAAAGTGCTGGGGTAAGTGCAGAAAAAGTGCAAGATGAAAATGAAAAATGAGAGTGGGTTGCGGAAATCTCAGCAACGCAGTCCTGAAAAATATCCCGATGGTTGCTGCGAAATGAGAATTTTGGACGAAGTAGTATGCATAGCATATGAAACGAAGATGCGAGAGAAGTGCAGAAGAGAGTCAACGGGAAAAATGAGGAACTGGACCTAGAGATAATGGTGCGATACTGAAATGCGAGGAAAGGGCTAGAGAGTCATAGTACATGAGAAGAGTTCAGAAATAAATGCGTTAGTCGTGATAAGGAAATGCGAGCGGGAGGAAAGGCTTGAAGAGAGTTGGCGGGGAAAGAACTTCAGGAAAGAGCAGAAGTAGTAGGCGAAACGATAGAACGAAAGAAAATATTGGTTAGAATTCTCGGTGAAAAGAGTGGTAAATTAAGGCAAAAGAAAGGTGAAAAACTATGTCTGGTTATGTCTGGTGATCAGAGACTTTCAAGGGGTAAGAAAGACAGAAACTGGGCACTGAAGAAGTAATGTGATAGAAACGAAAATAATGGCGGAAAATGATCTAGGAATATAAAAAGCGCAATAACATAAGAGTTTATGAGGAAAATAACGAAGAGAGATTGTCTGCAAACCAAGTAATAAATGGGCAGCAGCCAAGATCTAAGAATGATAGCAATATGAAAACAAATGTGGAAAGAGCTGTATGAAAAAGATGTAAGAGATTAGATCTGTACGATAACAAAATGCTGAGGTAGGTGCACGAAATATGCAAGAGGAAAGTGTAAAATGTGAGTGCCTCGTGAAAATCATGGGGAAGCGTTTCAGAGTTTCAGAGAATTATCCCGAAGAGAATAATATAGAAGAATGCCAAATGAGTGTTAGGAGGATGAGTTTAGCTGTGAAAATGAAACATAAAATGCGGGAGATGTGGAGACGAGAGTGAACGAGTAAAAAGATGAACTGGACCTAGAGATAATAGTACGAAAGTTAAACGCGAGAAAAGTGCTAGAGAATATTGTACAGAAGAAGGAATCAGGAATCAATGCGTTAGTCGAGATAAGTAGAAGCGATATGTAGGAAAGGCTACAGTAGAGTTCGGGAGGAAAAAACTACAGGAAAGAGCGGAAGTTTTTGGCGAAATCATAGAGCGGGAGAAAATGTAGGTTTCAATTCTCAATGGAAAAAGCGGTATGTTAAGCCGAAAAAAGGTGAAAAATTAATGACTGATGATAAAAGACTTTGAATGGAAAGAAAGCTAGAGATCTAAATAAGGAATAAATATAAAAACAGGAGACAAAAGCATGAGCGTTGAAAAATATGTTTAAATAAGATGTTAATATATTATAGAGAGCAAAGTGTTGGGGTGAGTGCAAATAATGTGCAACAGGGAATTAAAAAATGTGAGTGCGTTGTGAAAATCACAGCGAAGCACTCTAGAAAAAAATTCCGATGGTTAATGAGAGAAAATGCCGAATGATAGTTTGGGACGAAGTAGTATGAAATGCGAGAGAAGTGTAGAAGAGAGTAAACGGTAAAAATGAGGAACTGAACCTAGATATAATGGTGCGGAACTGAAATGTGAGGAAAATTCTAGAGAGTTATAGTACCTGGGAAGAGTTCAGAAGATAAGGAGATGCGACCGGGAGGAAAGGCGGAAGAAAAGTTCTTCAGAGAAGTGAGAAAGTAAGAACCAATGATAATGGCGGAATATGATATAGGGATATGAAAAGCGCAATGATATTGTATGAGAAACAATAACGAAGAGGGGGATAGTGTGAAAATCAACGAAAAAAGTGATGGAAGCCAAGATCTACGAAAGGATAAATATGAAAACAGGAGACAGAAGCATAAGCGTAGAAAAAGCTGTATAAAGAAGACGTAAATATATATTCGATAGTAAAGTGCTGGGGTAAGTGCAGAAAAAGTGCAAGATGAAAATGAAAAATGTGAGTGCATTGCAGAAATCTCACCAAAGCACTCCTGAAAAAAAAACCGATGGTTGCAGAGAGACAAATGCCGAATGAGAATTTGTGACGAAGTAGTATGCATTGCATATGAAACAAAGGTGCGAGAGAAGTGCAGAAGAGAGTTAATGGGAAGAATGAGGAACTGGACCTAGAAATAATTGTGCGAAACTGAAATGCGAGGAATAGGCTAGAGAGTTATAGTACATGAGAAGATTTCAGAAATAAATGCGTTAGTCGTGATAAGGAAATGCGAGAGGGAGGAAAGGCTTCAGGAGAATCGGGGAGGAAAGAACTACAGGAAAGAGCAGAAATAATAGGCGAAACGACAAAACGAAAGAAAATATAGGTTAAAATATTCTTGGTGAAAAAAGTGTTAAGTTAAGGAAAAAGAAGGTGAACCAATATATCTGGTGATAAGAGACTTTGAAGGCGTAAAAAAGACAGAGAATGTGTACGGAAGAAGTGTTCCACGGAGTAGTATGAATGAACCGAAGAAAATGGCGGAAAATTATCTAAAAATATGAGAAGCGCAATAAGGAATTAAGACGTAAATAATGAAGAGAAATTGTCCGAAAATCTAGGAAAAAATGGGACCGCAGCCAAGATCCAAGAATGATATCAATATAAAAATAAGCGTAGTAAGTGCTGTATGAAACAGAGGTAAGAGTTTAGAATTGTGCGATAACACAATGCTGAAGTAGGTGCAGGAAATGTGCAAGAGGAAAAATGTAAAATGTGAGTGCCTCGCGAATATCGTAGGAAAGCGTTTCGGAGAAGTATCATGATGAAAATATGCTGAAAAAATGCCACATGAGAGTTGAGGAGGATGAGTTGCGCTGTAAATATGGAACATGAAATTCAGGACATGTGCGGACGAGAGAGAACGAGAAGAAGAGGAACTGGAACTAGAGATAATACTACGAAAGTGAAATACAAAAAAGAGGCTAGAGAGTATTGTACAGGAGAACTCATAAATCAATGCGTTAGTCGCAAGGCACTCCAGAAAAAGATACTGATGGTTAAAGGGAGAAAAATGCGGAATGAGAAATTGGGACGGAGTAGTATGCATTACATATGAAACAATGATGCGAGAGAGGAGAAGAAAAGAATAAGCGAGGAAATTGATAAACTGGACCCAGAGATAATACTGCGAAAGTGAAATGCTAGTTAGTTATGGTACAGGAGAATAGTTCAGAAATAAATGCGTTAGTCGTGATAAGGAGATGCGAGCGGGAAGAATGGCTTCAGGAGAGTTCGGGAGGAAATAACAACAGGAAAGAGTGGAAGAAAAAGGCAAATCGACAGAACAAATGATAATGTAGGTTAAAATTCTCGGTGGAAAAAAGTGGTGAGTTAAGGCCAAACGAAGGAGAGGGAAATATGTCAGGTGATAAAAGACTTTGAAGGGGAAAGAAAGACAGAGAATTAGTACGGAAGAAGGCTTTTTTGGTGTAGTGTGATAGAACGGAAGATGATCTAGGAATATAAGAAGCGCCTTAAGAGTTTATGAGAAAGATAACGAGGAGAGATTGTCTGAAACCCAAGTAGAAAATGTGCGGCAGCCAAGATCTAAGAATGATATCAATATGAAAACAAGCGTGGTAAGTGCTGTATGAAAAAGACGTAAGACTTTGGATCTGTATGATAACACAATGCTGAGGTAGGTGCAGGAAATAGGCAATTTAATTTAACGAAGATAATGAAAATTGATTGTGCGCTGATCACTGGCGTACTACAAAAAAGTTTGAAAGGGCAAAATGAGACATGGAATCGGAAAAGAAACTACTATGTGTATTTCAGTTAAAATTTAGTACGTGTAATGATGAAGGCTGTAAAAAAAGCTTGCATTCCAAATTTAGCTGGATGTCTCAAAAACTGCAGGAATCTTGAAAAAAATCAATTTTTTCCTGAAATTGCAACACCCTGTAGCTCTGTAACGAAGCTTCAGCGGACAACAGCACCATGTCTTCTTTTGCCCTTTAAAACATTTTTGTATCACGTTATTGATGAAAAAATTGAATTGAAAACTAGGGGAATTGATGGAAGTATCCTTCACCTGCAAGAATACAAGCCTCTTATTTCTATAGTTCTCGGAATATTTGACATAATCTATGGTCATATTGGAACTACTAGGTTGAATAAAATTTCACTGAGCTTGTTTCGGGATAAGTTTTCATGAAATAGTGCATGAGAAAAAATATGAACTACATTGATCTTCAAGAAGTACTCAAAATCTCAAATCTAGTTAATATGAAATCAATTTCTCTAATCCCAATCCATTGTTTTTCATTCTCTTCGAACTCCAAAAAATTTCAAGATAGAATTTGTCTGACAAATAAGAAATACTCACACCAGATTCTATCTGACACTTCTATAGTTTTGATATGATTTCAATACTAAGACTAAGCGGAATGCCAGAAAAACCCCTCAGCGAATATAAATTCATCTCATATAATAATTCCGCCAATTCAACATTTATATAAGTTCCTAGAAAAATTCCCCATTTTATTATTTTTCATGATAAATGCCTATTAGTGATGGTGTTCTAAATGAAACTTGCACCTATAGGACTTGAAACGACCGTTATCCTTCTTAAGACTATCCTTCTTCTCGAAAGCTTGACAGGCCCCGGTCAACATCTTTTCAATTCAATATTAACCAAGCTATCTACACAATATCTAAGAATGGGGAGAAATTTGAGAAAGAACTCCAATTTCAGAGGTCAAATATTGGAAAAAGTCTTATAGCAGGTAAAGAAATGTTGAGGGATTTAACAGTTTTTCATAATCAAGAAAAAAATGTCAAAAACATTAAAATATATGATATTTCAAAATAAAATCATAACTTTGATATGTAACCATGTTACCGATTTCTCTGTGTAGACCATAATATACAGGGAATTACATAGTAACATAAAATTTTGAGGAGGTAAATCTACGTGCAGTTTTAAAGAAAATACTTCATTCATACAAAGAAGAAGAAGAAAAATTCATTACGGAGCTATAGGGTGTTGAAATTTCAGTAAAAAGAATAGAAACTCCTACTGTTTTTGAGATATTCAGCCCTAATTAGGAATATGAGCTATTCTTTACAGCCTCCATCAGTACACGACCTAAATTGTTACTAGAATCTACACGGTGTTGTCTTTTCTGCAGTCATGTCTTCTTTTGCCCTTTCAAACATATTCACAGAACTCCACTGATCAGGCTATAAACAAATTTCGTCTATTTCTTTCAATTTGGTCTCTTCTTCGTCATTTGTAATGTTGCCGTATCTCCGACCGTTTTCATCGGAAATTTCTTGAAGAGGAGTTACCTTTATGGTCTCGGGAATATGCCACTATTGGTGAGAAATATAATATGGTTCATGTATGACTGGGCACCAGCAATTTTTAGTGTAGAAGCTTGGGAATCCTTGAATAATACATTCAACAAGCGATGGAAATGTCGGGGTGGAACAGAATCATGGCCTTCTTGGTCCCCAGACTTAAAAAGTATAGACTCTTTCTGATGGGGATATCTCCAACGTTTAGTTTTTACCACTCCATTGAACACTGTACAACAATTGAGAAATCGAATAATAATCTCTTGTGACACGATAAGAAATACCACAGGAATATTTCAAAGAGTGCGTGATGATTAGAAAAGAAGGACAGAGGCTTGTACTCTTTCTTGCAGGTGGAGAACACTTCTAGCGATTTACTCAGTTTTTAATTGTTCTTTATTTCAGTGTGAATGATTGACTAGTAAAAGTTGAGTGTCAGAAGAAGAGCTATCAAAATAAAAGCAAATTTCGAGCTTACCCTCCGAGTATTTCTATTATTTTTTCATTTATGTTCATCGAATAACATACAATTCAAATAATTCAAATTCAAGCTTACAGCCATCAAAGAAGTGTTTAAATTGAGCGAAAGATGACGAAAATTGATTGTACGCTTATCAAAGGCGTACAATAAAAAATTTGAAAGGATAAAAAAAGACATGGCCTTGGAAAAGAAAACACCTAGTCAATTTCAGTTAAAGTCTAGGACGCGTTATGATGGGGTCTTTAAAAGATAGCCTGCATTCCAAATGAAATAACTTCAGAAATATACAGGGGGAATTCTAAAATATTTAATTTTTATGCTTCATACATATAATTTCATGCTTCTCTTAATATGTGTAAAGTTGTCAGTTATGCATATCCACACCACAATCATTTAAATTCTTGAATTGTCTTCACTATGTGAAAATTAATATGGTTTTTAATTTTATTTGATTTTAGATTCCAACAGATTGATTCAATGATTCAGGAACTACTGCTCTAATTTTCAGAATCCGACAAGACTTTGAGGAGCTACAAACCTAGGGGACTTTAGGAAACACCATTCAATTATTTTTGGAGTAATTGTTATTGTTAAGTAGCATTGTCTAATCAAAGAGTATCCCAAATTGACTTTTCTATGTCAACGAAAGTCTGAACCATGTATTAATCAAGCTATACACAATAACTTATGTTCTAAGTAGATTCCTCAATCTAACAGGAAAATAGATTGGATTGAAGGAACTTGAATTCAAATCCAATGATTTTTAGATTCTCTGTACATGTCTGTTCAAAAATATTACCTTAATAATTGATTGAAACAATTTCAACCCGCCCATCAGTGGAGTAAGTCATTTTCATCGTTTGTCTGAAAAACGATAACTGTGAATAAGAGTATAGCGGAAAGAAAAGAAATAGGGAAACAAATTTATCATAATCAGATGGTTGTTATGAAAACAATTGTGTGTTTCCTATAAAATTCTGATGATTACCAATATCTCTAATCATCAGTTTTACCAATATCTCAAATTATTACAATTCCATGAGAATTGAAAACATGGAAGTGCTGAGCACTAGATTCGTTACTTGAAAATGATAGCAGATAATTAGTTTTATTTTTCCTAAAAATTCATTTTAACATTTTCATGAGAAATGAAAGCATGGAAATGCGGAGGGCTAGAAATGTTACTCGAGAATTACAATATTTTTTCCAATAATGAACTCAAGAACTTCTCAAGGTAGGATATCGATTTTACATCCTCGGAAATTTGTTTTGTGGTATTCTTCATCACACAGAGGGGTAGCAAATTTTCGTTTTAATAAGAATTTTTGTAGCGTTTGTGTTTTTTGTGAGATACTAAATGACCAGGATGATACTATTTTTGAATAAATGAGAAAATGACGTTTCCAAAAATATGTCACTTGACCCAATTTCAGGTTGACTTAATGGGTAATGATAGTAGGGTTTGATTCGATATGCTTCACCTCGAACGAAATATTGACGTGCTTTCACTTTTTTCATCAAAATCATTCTATTTAGAGATAGAGGGGATGGACGATTTTCGTTGGAACGAATTGTACATTACAATAGTAAAAACAGGTACTTAGCTCTATAGAAGGAGTATTCATACAGGTTCGCTTCAAGAAATAACAGGATTCAATAATGTGAACGAAAACCGATGTAATGTTCCATTAAGTGAGGTTACGTAATTCAACTTGCATTGATATCCAATGCTTCTCATAGGTTCAATCTCAATCTATTATTTTCATTATGTTAAATATCAAAATAATTTTTTAAAATTTGTTTTCTTCCAGATAACAATTTGGAACAGATTTCAGAACCAATAGCTATTGTACAATAAAATAGGGAAAGAATGTTGAGAAACGTGTCACACGTCACCAAATACACACTAGTGGTAACTCTTTGGTAGAAGATTCGTAATTAAAACTTCACAAAGTAAGCTTTGATTTAGGTGCTAGGGATTCATTTGAAACTGACAGTGTGGACTTTTGGTAAATGTAATTTTGTAAATTTTTTGGTCGAAATGAGTGCCCAGATCATTTTGAAATACCTCGCCACCAATCATTGTAAACATTTCCAGTTCATACTTAATTCCAGTTGACCAGGCGAAAGAAAATCTGACACTCCAATATGGGGGGACTAGCGAAACAGTACACTTTCAACAGCAATTATGTTCCAACACAATTTGCGCATATTTGAATTTGCGTTTCAACAAATCCCAATCAATTTTAGAATTTGTAGCGATAATGTGCGAATCTAGAAATTAAGGATTCTCGATCAGTTGCAGGACGGTAATTTCGATACTTAGTTCAAGGTAATAAATTTGCGAACGAGTCATGTTATATTGGAAGAAATAAATGAAAATAGTGTAACATTACCTATTTCACTCTCACCGGATACTTCGAAGGTCTTCAAAAATAAAAGATATTATATCAGTCGATTTCTTGAGAATCAGCTCGAAATGGCTACTCCAGAATTGTGAATGATCAATTCGAAGATTGTCCAAACATGTGTACTTTCTAATAAAACCTATCGACAGAAAAAAATTAGGGAAAAATACAAAATATAGGTTGTCAAAATTCCACTTTTTGGGAAGAACTACCATCAGAATCTTTGGTCAAACAGGAAATTGGAATTTCATACTTGACCACTTAATAAAGTTTATATTCGGAAAATATTACGCAAACATGAAACCATTTGTGACACATTGTTTCGATGGACCCCTTCTGAATCTTCTGAGAATGAGAACACATTCTTGCAAAGATAAGACTAAACGGAAGAAATACTCTCTTTCTTTCGTACAGAAACAAGCACTGTAAAACAATATTAGTTTTGAGAGTTCGATTTGAGAATTGTGTTTTGACACCTCAAAATATGTCAAATAATATGAAAATCATGAAAACTAGATATAGGTAGTATTCGAAAAATTCGCTTTTTCGAGTACAATCGGGTATACCAATTGAATGATTGTAGTGTGGATATGCTAATTTGTCACCAGATACCGTGTAAAGTCTAGATTGTTTTTGTTTGTAATCCTCAAAATGCGCGAGTGTGCAAAAAAATCTACTACAGCAGAGGTATTATCATACGATCCCACATAATTGGCGAATCATTCACAAGCAACCAGGACACACGAACATTTATTAAGTATAGGAAGTTTCGGTAACTCTTGCTGCGCTTTATCCTGAGCAGAGCGATTCTGAAATATTTTTAGGAAAGATTCCGCCTATTTTTAGAAATATTTTATATAGCTCATGTGCAATAAATAAAAAAGTATTACTAAATTTATTTTCACTGGAATCCACCGTATTTTAAAGAATCTAGTGTTCCAATACAGTCCGGAATTATTATTTCAGCAGTTTATATTATCTCTTGAAATCTACCACGAACATGGAGTCGATGTCACGAAATCTCGACCCTTTTTTTGCTTCGTCTTGATCATAACTTTTCAGATGGACCGTGCCGAAATTAAAGTTTTAGGTGGTATTTACACTATATCGAGTGGCGCACTAAATGCAAAATACAGGTTATGGCCGAATGTTTCTAATTATTTTTCAGCTATCGAACGTGGTGGTTCAAAAATTACAAATTAAAATATACAGGGTGTTATGTAATAGTCTGTCACCCTGTCTATTTTCAAAGTAGTATATCACATATGTAGAAAATAGCTTGTATTTCAAATTTGGGCTGAATATCTAAACTGCAGGAGTATTGAAGAAAAAACCAAATTGTTGCGAAAATTTCTACATTCTGTAGCTCCGTAAAGGAGCTTTTGCGGAATTATGTTTTCATGAAGTTTTTTCTCAAATTGCACGTAGATTTACTCCCTTAAGTTCATATGTTATTATGTATCTTCCTGTATATTATATATTATATTATGGTTCATACAGAAAGATCAGTAACATAGTTTCATATTAAAGTTATGATTCCATTTCGAAATACTATATATTTCAATGTTTTTAACATTTATGTGCATTATGAAAAACAGAGTTCCATCAACATTTCTTTTACCTGATTTAGGAGTTTTTCAAAATATTTGACTTCTGAAATTGGAGTACTTTCTCGAATTTCTCCTCATCCCTAGATATTATTTTCAACTACATTGGTTAATATTGAATCGAAACGATGATGACCCAAGGACGAGCTTGTCAAGTTTTTGGGAAAAAGGCTGGTTTTACGAAAGTCATGTGCCCTTTCAGATCTTATTAGTGTTAGTTCCATAAAATATAGGATCATTAATAGGCAGTTTGTAGAAAAAATAGTAAAATAGGAAATTTTCTAGGAACATCGACTCATAATTATGTAGATGTCGATTCGGCTGAATTATTAGAAGAAATGAATTTATATTCTCTGAGGGGTAATTCTCGCATTCCGTTTAGCATTAGTATTGAAACCGAATCGAAACTATAGAAAAATAAATTCCATTGCAAGTATTTCTTGTTTGTAAGAGAAATTCTAGCGTGAAAACTTTTGAAGGTTAAAGCTAAGGAGAAACAATGGATTGGGATGAAGAAACTTGAATTCATATCCACTAAATTTGAGATTCTTATTACACTTTGGAGAGCAATGGAGTGAATTTTCATGAGACTTAATAGTTCGATTTGAAAATGGTGTTTTCTGACCACAGAATATGTCAAATATTTTGAAAGCCATGGAAATAAGAGGCCTTTATTTTTGCAGGTGGAAAACCATATATATATATATATATATATATATATATATATATATATATATATATATATATATTTTATATATATATATATATATATATATATATATATATATATATATATATATATATATATATATATATATATATATATATATATATATATATATATATATATATATATATATATATATATATATATATATATATATATATATATATATATATATATATATATATATATATAGTCGATAGATGGTTTTCGAGATATTCGCCCAAATTTGGAATGCAAGCTATTTTTTACAGCCTTCATCATTACACGTCCTAGATTTTAACTGAAATTCACAAAATGTTTTCTTTTCCGAGGCCATGTCTTCTTTTGCTCTTTAAAATTTTTAGTAGTACGCAACTGATCAGAAAACAATCAATTTTCGTCATCTTCGGTCTATTAAGAAACTTCCTAATGTAGATATTTTTTCGTTCAGAGAATTAGATATGTAGGATTTGTTAGATTTTTGGAATTGTCAAATTCTTTTAGAAATGCAAACTTTTGTTGTGTTCTAACTATATTCCACTCGAAAACAGTTGAAGATACGTAAAGATTAGAAAAGTCATCAAAAGTTTGAATTGAACGACGATGACGAAAATTGATTGTACACTGAACAGTGGCGTACTACCAAATAAATTGAAAGGGCAAAAGGAGAAATTTCTTCGGAAAAGAGAACATCTTGTGAATTTCAGTTGAAATCTAGGACGTGTAATGATGGGCGCTGAAAAACCAAGCTTGCATTCCAAATTTTGTATGATTGTCCCCAAAACTGTGGCAAGTTTCAAGAAAAAACTCAATTTTTTCCTGAAATTTCAACACCCTGTAGCTCCTTAACGAAGCTTTTGCGGCCTATGTACATATGAACTCATTTTCTTAAATTTCACACTGATTAACCCCCTCAACTTTTGACATGCAATTACGTAAATATACAGGGTGATATACTATTACGAAAATAGAAATGGTGACATACTATTACTTAACACCCTATTTATTTCAATTTTCAATATTCTAACCAGCATGAACCAGCACGTTCGATAGCTGAAAAACAATAAGAGACATTCATCCATAACCTGCATTTCGCATTTGGTGCGCCACTCGATACAGTAGCTAGCAACTAAAACCAACTCTTATTTTGGCACGAAGCGACTAAAAACGTATGAACTAGATAACACAAAAAATAGGTCGACATTTCGTGAGGTCGTCTGTTTTTTCATATTAGATTTCAAGAGATAATATTAGCTGCTGAATTATTAATCACGGATGGTATTCGAACAATAGTTTCTTGGAAATACGGTTGAGTCTAGTAGAATGAAATTTAATAATACTTTTTTTATTTATTGCGTATAAACAGTATGAAATATTCTTAAAAATTGGCAGAATCTTGCCAAAAAATAATGATGAAACGCTCTGCTCAGGATATAGGGCAACTTTCCTAGTTACTGCGAAAGTACTGTCATAGTTTTCATTATTAAAACAGTTCTAATACTTAATAAGCGTACGTGTGTTCTTATTGCTTGTGAATGATTCGCCAATTATGCGGGAACGTTTGATAAAGCCTCTGCTGTAGTAGATTTTTGTGCACGCTCGCACAATCTGAGGTTTACTAGATTTTACATTACAATTATTAACTTGGTATATCCGATTGTATATTTCAGGCTCGAATATAACCTATATCTTAATTCCAAATGTTCCATATAATTCGACATATTCTGTAGTGTCTGAACACAATTTTCAAATCGAACTCTAAAAACTAATGAATTTTCAAAGTGCTTGTTTCGCAATCGGTATTCATAAACTAGTTCATTACAAAAGAGATGATAGACTTAAGGGAGCTGCAGTTGCCCTAGGATAATTATTATTAGCAAAACTTATTGAATTCAGTTTTATTTTTTAGTGTAGAATAAATGGATAAAACACTGTAACCTCAATTTGGGAAACTCTTTGATTACACAATCCTTCTTAGCAATAGCAAATACTCCAAGAAGAATTGATAAGTATTTCTTAAAATCCCCTATCTTCGTAGTTCCTCAAAGTATTGTCGGATTCAAATGATTAGATCAGTACTTCTTGACCTATTCAATTAAACTATTGAAATCTGAAGACAAAATTCAAATTCAAAATTAAATTAATTTTCAATAAGAAAAGCTTTAGTAGAGACAATTTAAAAATCTAAAACAAGTGATTTTATCATTTCTGCGCATATCGATATATGAAATTATGATATTGCTCTCAATTGCCATAGTTAATATTCAAAAAACAGGAAAAAGTAATCTCGAAAATATTTCGAGCTATTCCATTCAAAGTGTGATATTAAATGTTCAGAAGGTAATATTATTGAACAGACACTTTAAGAGAATCTCAAAATCTTTGGATTTGAAATCAAGTGCCTTCAATCCAATATATTTTTCCCATTAGATTGAGGAAGCCATTTAGAACATAGGTTATTGTGCATAGCTTGGTTGATACATGGTTCAGACTATCGTTGACATGGAAAAGCTAATTTGGAATACTCTTTGATTAGACAATGCTACTTAGCAATAGCCAATACTCAAAAAATAATTGCATGGTGTTTCCTGAAATTCCCTATCCTTGTAGCTCCTCAAAGTCTTGTCGGATTCATAAAGTTATAGCAGTAATTCAAGAGCCATTATTAATCTTCTGAAATCTGAAATCAAATAAAATTAAAAACTATATTAATTTTCACATCAGAAGAACTATAGTGAAGACAATCCAAAATTTTGAATAGTTGTGGTGTGGATATGCATTACTGTCAACTTCATACATATTAATTCAAATAAATAATTTAAATAATATCAAATTTACCAAGGAAATATCCCTCCATGTAGTAGAGAGGGTATTAAGTTTTATTGAGTTAAATTTTCATAAACAAGTAGAACCTTAATATGACTCTCATTTTACTGTAGGTTGAAATAATTTCAGCAATATTTTGAGTGTTTTTCGTTCAATACCTCTAGAAAAATACAGGGAGATTTCGAGAATGTTTCATTTTTATGCTTTATACGTATAATTTCAAGCTTCTTTTAATATGTGACAGATGTAAAAACAAGAGACAGAAGCACAAGCTTCTGTATGGAGAGACGTAAGAGATTAGATCTGTGCGATAGCACAATGCTGAAGTAAGTGCACGAAAATGTAAAATGTCAGTGCCTCGTTAAACTCTCAAGAAAGCATTTCAATGGATATAGCACCTTCGTATAATCGCCAGTCAGCCAAGTCAAAATTTAATTTTCATAGACTAGTCTTCACATAGTTATTAATAAGTATATGCTAGTCTTGCACGTTTTATATGGACCGAACTCATAAATCACGTCTTTCAACTCAAGTTACACTTATTATTTATTATATTTAAAATTAATATTTATGTGTTCATTGAGAGCAATGTTAATTGAATCTCTACTTGACAAATATACATGTCATTCAGAGATGTCTCGATAGAGGCTCCTTGTTTTCATTTGTTAGATATACGTAGGTGCTGACACTTAATTAACCATAGATTCATAGATATTTTATTCTCTACTCATTTGTCAGTTCTGATGTTTATAAAGAGGCTATTTTGAGTTGAATATTAAAGAGAGATTACTCTCACCTTCCGGATCGGATTAATTCTTTGAACCATATTGTTTTTGTGTTCATTGAGAGCAATGTTAATTAAATCACGACTTGACAAATATACATGTCATTCAGAGATCCCTCGATTGAGGCTCCATGCTTTCATTTGTAAGGTATACGTAAGTGCTTGATCAACCAGATAATCGGCGGTGGAAGCAATATATTTCATTCTTTACTCATTTGTCAGTTCTGATGTTTATAAAGAGCCTATTTTGAGTTGAATATTCAAGTGATTTTACCCTCACCTTCCAGATCGGATTAATTCTTTGAGTCATCAAAAACCAATCTTCATTTTTCATAACTGAATGCCTTTTATTCAAATGTTCTGTTGGGTATTTATACGTATATTTATGTAGGATACCTTTAGCAAAAAGCAAAAATTATTTTTATTTATTATCAAATTTGAACAACAATGAATCGATAATAATTTGAAGTGGTGAAAGTTTTTCTTTTTTCATAAGAGATATTCGAAATGTCCTTCTTCAGCCTGCCCACAAACTTCAAACCTACATTTTTTTCGCTCGCGCAGGAAGCTATAATCATAGCGGGTGAGATCGTGCGACATGACGCACGGATCCAATTTTTCAGGTTTTCCACATTAGCTGAACGTACTTGACAAACAAGATCTTTCATGTATCTCCACAAGAAAAAAACTAAGGAAGTCAAATCTGGAGAACGTGCAGACCCCTGCATTGGACCTCTATTACCAATCCATCCACGGGCAAATGAGTCATTTGAATAATTTGTCACAATATGTGCATTATGGGGAGGAGTCCCATCATGTTGCACGTACTTCTGCCAAGGTAACATCTTCTAATAAATCTGGTAACGCATTCACCAAATAATCAAAATATCATTGCCCTGTTAATGTTCCTTCATAAAAATTTGGGCCAATCAAATTTCCATAGAATAACGCGCACCTTACATTTATAGCCCATACTGTTTGAAATCGACTCTCTTTTATACAGTGTGGATTTCCTATAAACCAGTAATGGGTGTTATGCCCAATAACTACCCCATTATTATGGAATATACTCTCATCACTCCAACATATATGATTAAGCAAGTCCTTGCATGAAAGCGATGAAATCCATTCGACGTTCCAAATCTATTGGTCGTAATCCATGTACTGAATGGGTTTTAAATGCTTGGTACTCATGCTCTTTGAGTATTCTTTGAATAGTACTCTTACTAGTTCCCAGTTCACTTGCTAGAGTACGCAATGAAATATGTGGATTCACATCAGTATACGCTAAAATATTTATAACATTTTCGTCAGTTTTCACTGAAGTTCGATGGTGCCTATGAGTGAAATTCGGAAATGATCCAGTACGTATTTTCCGTTCCAACTTTAGAAATGTTGAATGCGATGGTTTATGACGAGTTGGAAATCGTTCATTATACAGATGAGCAGCGTCGCGACTATTTTACCAACACTACCCATAAATGAGCAACATATCCACATACTCATAAGCACTAAATGTAAGTGGCATATTTGCAGCTTATCGCACTAGTAAGTATCATATAATTCTTTGAAATTGTATCAAAAAATATATTTTTATTGCTTTCACTTCGCAGTTCATGAATACTCTTTCATAAACTTCATAATTGACGGAGGGTATGATTGCATAGGAACACTTCATGATATGGTTCTGCGCCTAAACTTTTATTAAGTTCTCTATGGCTTTGCGTTCCTTGTTTTCTCCATATCTACTTTTATTTTGAGAGTCTTCAGAATATCAATGAAATGATTCTTTCTTTCTCTCTAACAGACAACATTAAAACGTTGAAAATGATATACTACAATACTCTGAATTCATTTCATTATTGGCACTAAAAAATTTCAAGGATTGCAGTTTGAAAAACTAAAGTTAGGGGTTATTTCCTGAGAGTCTAAAGAAAATTTCGAGCATCGAATGTGTGAGTTGGAGACATTGACCTGTATGGAGATAAATCACTTATACGACTATATTTCGTCGTTGTTATATTCATCAGTAGGAATGGATAATTAGGATTGATTGAAAATTAAATTGTTTTTGATATATTTACCGGAGATGGAAGTGAAACCAATTCATACATATCGTATTTCAAAAAACTAATTAGTGGGATTTTTAATGAAGAGATTAGGTATTGATTACCAAAATCGCAGTAATCCGAGGAACAGCTGAAAATAATGGGGAATTCAAAGGGGCCGAAAGACTGGAATGGCTTTACGTCGGTCGGGCAACACCAGCCTCGACTCCGGACAAATTGGAAAACTACTTAAAAGAACTCTTCCCGGGTGAACATTTTGTTGTGCAGGAACTGCAGAAACATGAATCGAACACAAATACAAACAAGTCTTACAAGGTGGGTTTCAACTTTATACTTTTGGAAGCAATAAATGAACCCAAAATATGGCCTACAAATATTGTAATTAAGAAATTCCAGTTTTTTCCGATCGAAAAGACGAGAATCCCAATAAAATTCTAAACTACAATATCCAATCACTACAAAGCAAAACGGAGATACTTGGAGCACAAGTTTCGGAAAGTCTGCCAGACATAATATTTCTGACGGAACATTGGCTCAAAATTGATCAAATTGTCATGGTTAACATAGAAAACTATAACATAGTAAGTGCATTCTGTAGAAAACACTATAAAAATGGAGGTTCCCTTATTGCTGTAAGTAAAAAATGGAAGGCTGCAGAAATACCGGAAGTGAATGAATTTTCAACAGAAAAAGAAGCGGAGTTCACTGGAGTTTATATACCGAATTTAAATATGATCGCAGTTTCGATCTATAGGTCACTATCAGGAACGTTTGATGGTCTTATAGACTCTATTTCGGCGCTCCTTAATTTGACAACAAATAAATACAATGATAAAACATTAATCATAGCAGGAGACTTTAATGTTGACTTTCTACAACAAAATGAAAATAAAGAATCCACCACAGTTCTAAATTTAATGCTTCCTCACGGACTGAAAATAGAGTCAAGGGAACCTTCCAGAATTACTGCCACTTCTGTCAGCTGTGTGGACAATATATTTACAAATATTCAACAAAAGACGGTTGTACGGACAATCGAGCTACGCATGTCAGATCATATGGCACAGACACTCAGTTTTCAATCATGTAAAGTTATACCTGAAAAAAAGAGAACTATTAAAAAAAGGATATTCAATACTGAAAAAACTTACCAATTGAAGAGAGAACTCTCTGAAGTTGACTGGAAGAACTTTCTGCACAATCAAAATGCGGAAGATGGTTTCAGTAGTTTCCACGAATTATTTGTTTCACTTCTTGACAAATGGGTGCCTGTTAAGGAGATAGTTATAGATCAAAAAGAGAAGAAAACCTCTAAAAGGAACACAAAAGAATTAAAAGACATGAAGAATAAGTTGGAGGCTTTGCAAGTCGTTAAAACCGTACGAAGGGACTTAGAATCAAAAAAGGCATATGATATCTTCAAGAAGATCTACAATTTGAAAATCAATGAGAAAATCAAGGAGAATAACGAAAATCAGATACGCAAAGCAAGCAACAAATCGAGGGCAATGTGGAAAATCATAAAACCTGCAAAAGGAAAAAGCGAAGAAGAAGAAAGCGATTTAACGGCTGGAAAAATGAATGAATATTTAGCGGGAGTGGGGCAATCCACAGCTGAAGAAGTTGATCAAACTTCAGTCCCATATGCGGATTACCTTGAAGACTTAAAGTTGGACACTAAGTTGAAATGCTTTCTCTTCGACTGCACAGGAACAGAAATCAGGAAACTCTTTGCATCATTAAAAGGTAAAAATACAGTGAATAGCTACTATGTTTCCAGCTCTTACCTGAAGCTTCTATCAAAAGAACTTGCAGAATCATTAAGCATTCTAATAAACAAAAGCTTTAAGGATGGCTTTTTTCCTCGAGAACTCAAAAACTCAAAGATAATCCCAATATATAAAAAAAAGGAGACAGAAGCCGATGCAACAACTATAGGCCAATTTCGATACTTCCTAGCCTGTCAAAAATCTTTGAACTGGCAATAAAAAATTGTATTGTTAAGTTTTTAGAAAAACACCAATTACTGAACGATGCACAGCATGGATACAGAGCGAAACGAAGTACCTCCACGGCATCAACAAAAGTCATTAAATCGATAATATCAGCGCTGGATAATGGAGAGATACTAGAAATGCTAAATTCTGACTTAAGCAAAGCATTCGACTCAGTATCACATGAAATTCTTTTGTCAAAGTTATATTTTTATGAATTTAGAGGTATAGTTCACAAACTTCTCAAGTCTTATTTGCAGAGCCGTAGCCAGAGGGTGTTCTGGAAGGGCAATTTCTCGGATGAGGTGGAGGTCGAGTATGGAGTTCCCCAAGGATCAATACTTGGACCAATCCTGTTTATCCTCTATATAAACGATCTAACAGTACCAGAATCAGAGTTTACTTGTCTTTACTGCGATGACACATCGGTGTTGATTAAAGGTCAAAGCCCACTGGACATAAGCACACAAAAACTGAAAGCTTTAAAATACATAAAAGAATGGTTCGCTGCGAACAAATTAAAACTGAATGAAGACAAAACGGAAGAACTTACTTTCAGGGCAGGTCCAAATGATAAGCAAGTAAAATTTCTGGGAATTACTCTCGACTCAAAGCTGAGCTGGTCTACCCACATAGATAGCATCTGCAGAAGAACGTCTTAAGCTCTATACCTCCTTAGGAAAATGAAAAGAGTTTTAACTTATGAAGTAGCAAAAACGGCTTACTATGCATGCGTACATAGTGTTCTTTGATGTGGGATACTTCTTTGGCGACAATGTTCTAAGCAAGCTTTCACAATGCAAAAAAAAGCCATCAGAATTCTTGAAGGCTTAGGCCAGAGAGAGAGTTGCAGACCTATTTTTAAAAAGGAAAAAATACCGTACCATCTCTATATATTAACGAATGCATTAAATATACTTACCAGAATGAGAACTGCTTGTTAAGGAATTTAGATGCACATGGATATAACACTCGTTTAAAAAACAACTTTGTAACACCACTACATAAGCTGAATAAAACGCAACAGTTCTTCGATTACTGGGTCATCAAGCTATAAAACAAATTACCTGAAAAAATAAAAGCTCTTCGAGAAGAAAAGTTCAATGCAGCGATCAAGAAGCTAATCATTGACGGATCGTACTACAGTATAGAAGAATTTCTTGGGGCTAAGTTTTGATAAGACTCGTTTGTGTATTTTGAGCGTAACTTGTTCTTAGTATTAACTGTGATATTGTTATATACACTGTTATGCGTTTTTACATATTTGTCTATTTTTAATGATAATTTAGTATTTTATATACACCCTGACGAGACCTGTAATTTTTTTTTTATGTCAAATTTCTATTCTATTCTATTGAAAAGTTTCTTAATAGAGCGAAGATGACAAAAATTGAATGTACTCTGATCAATGGCGTACTACAAAAAATTTGAAAGAGCAAAAGAAGACATGGGCTCGGAAAAGAAAACACCATGTGAATTTCGGTTAAAATCTAGGACGTGTAATAATGAAGGCTGTAAAAAATAGCTTGCATTCCAAATTTGGGCTGAATCTCTCAAAAACCATCTATCGACCAGAACGGTCCATAGCGAAAAAACAATCAGAAACATTCGGCCCTAACCTGCATTTTGCATTAAGTGCGCCACTCGATATAGAATCTACCAACTAAAACCAACATTTATTTTTGCACGGCCCGTCTAAAAAAGTATAAATACAACTTGCGCAGATATACTGTTCTTGCAACAAACAAATTTCAAAAATAATAAAATAGGTAAATTAGTACGATATAATGGCATTCACACAATAAGAGATACTAAGGAACGCACAGCAAGTGGAGGAAGCTCGATTTTCATAAAAGATCATATCTTTTATTGGAGTTTGGACGCGTTGAATATGAAACGGGTACGAGAATAGGTCGTGAATAACTTTTTCAAATAGAACATGTAGAATATTCAACTGATTTCCAATTTTTCTCGTACTCACATGTGGATTCAAATCATTACAACTCAAAACTGCTTCCTCAATATCTGGAGTTCTCATAGTTTGTGTTGCCCTTTTCAAATGATTATTTGCAAAAAAAGTATCAGTTTCTCTCTACCTTCTTTGGATATTTGAAAATATTCACCTGTCTTTTGTTACTCTATTTGGGAAGCGAACCCGATATGTTCCCTAAGCTCCTGTTGTGTTTCCGTCAGCCAGACCGTACATCTAATGGGTATGAGCCAATTCGGCGTTAGTAAAATTAGCCATTTATCTTTTAATAATTTAAATAGTCTTGAAACTAATCGTTACTCTTATCAACAGTTTGAGCAGACACTGATTCAACTTTAGCAGCTGTCAAAACAAATCAAATATCAAAGCCTACGAGTCATAAGTTCCAAGAATTGGTTAAGTAGTGCTGTCAATTATGCAAATGCAAACTTTCGTTCAATAATTTTATGCTCGAGAACGGTCGGAGATACGAAACAATTACAAATGTCAGAGAAAATTCTGAATTGAAAGAAAATTAAGATAATTGTTTGTAAGCTGATCAGTGGAGTACTGAAAATAAGTTTGAAAGGGCAAAAGAAGACATGGCTCTGGAATAGAAAACACCTTGTTGATTCTAGTTAAAATTTAGGACGTGTGATATTGGAGGCTGTAAACAATAGCTTGAATTTCAAATTTGTCTAAATGTCTAAAAACTGCAGAAGTTTTGAAGAAAAAACCAATTTTTTACGGAAATTTCAACACTGTAGCTCTGTAACGAAGCTTTTCCGGACCTTTGTTTATATGAACCCTTTTTCTTAGAATTGAACACTAATTAACCCTCCCAAATTGTGACAAGCTATTACGTAAATATACCATGTTTATATGAAGTTTCTTCCTCAAATCTGAACGGATATTTACCTCCTCAAATTGATATGTTACTATGTAACTCCCTCTTTGTTATGGTTTAAACAGAATTATCGGTATCATAATTACAAATAAAAGTTATGATTTTATGATAAAATAGCTTACATCTTGATTTTTTCACATTTTTTGGATAATGAAAGACTGTGAGTTCCATCAACCTTTCTTTTACCTGATTTAAGAGTTTTTCCAAATATTTGACTTCTTCAATCTTACGAGTGTGAGTTTCATGAAATACTTGAATTTTTATAGGCATTTTTCAAGAGAAATAGATAAATGGGGAATATTTCTAGAACTATCTACTCACAATTATGAAGATGGCTGAATGATTAGATGAAATGAATTCATATTCTTTGAGGGGTAATTCTTTCATTCCGTTTAGTTCTAGTATTGAAATTGAATTAAAACTTTTGAAATGTTAAATAGACTTCGGTGTGAGAATTTCTTATTTGTCAAAGAAATTCAATCTTTTAATATTTTCTTTTCTAGTTTGATATTGAATAAGTGTAAGTTGAGTGCCAGAAGCAGAGCTATTAAGATTAAAGCAAATTTTGGTTCTACCTATCGAGTATTTCTTCTATTTCTCTATAACGCGAATAATATAAAATTCAAATAATTCAACTTGAATTATTTTTCAATCAAAACAATTAGAGAGACGACAAAATACAACTGTCCAAAAGAAAAATTGATTGAACACTGATCAATAGTGTACTACAAAAATGTTGGAAAGGGCAAAAGATGACATGGCTTTGTTGTCCGCAATAGCTTCGTTACGGAGCTACAGGGTGTTGAAATTCCCGGAAATAATTGATTTTTTCTTCAAAATTCCTGCAGTCCACATCCAGAATGCAAGCTTTTCTTCACGACCTCCATCGTTATACGTCCTAGATTTTAACTGAAATCCACAAGATGTTTTCATTTCCTAGACCATGTCCCTTTTGCCCAGCGTATAATCAATTTTCGGCATCTTTGTTCAATTTTGAAACTTTTTTGACGATTGTAACTTTTTCGTATCTCCAATTTTTCAGAGTAAAATATCATTGAATTGAGTTATTTGAATTGTATGTTATTCGCTGAAAAAAAAACAGAGGAAATAGTTATCTACGTATGCCCGGAATTTGCTTTTATTATGATAGCTCTGCTTCTGATACTCAACTCATACTTCCTCAATATTACAATAAGAATTAGAACAATTAAAAAATGTATAAACTGATAAAAGTATCCTCCACCTGCAAAAATTAATGCCTCTTATTTCCATAGCTTTCAAAAGATTTGACATATTCTGTGGTCGAAAACACAATTTTCAAATCTAACTATTAAGTCTAATGAAAATTCACTGTGCTTGTTTTGCGATAAGTTTTCATGAAATAATTCATAAGTAAAAATATGAACTATATTGCTCTCCAAAGTGTACTAAGAATCTCAAATTTAGTGGATATGAATTCAAGTTTCTTCATCCCAATCCATTGTTTCTCCTTAGCTTTAACCTTCAGAAGTTTCCAAGCTAGAATTATTTACAAACAAGAAATACTTGCACCTAAAGTTATCTATAATTTCTATTAGTTTGATTCGTTTTCAACAGTTAATCTAAACGGAATGCTAGAATTACTCTTCAGAGAATATAAATTCATTTCATCTAATGATTCAGCCGAATCGACATCTACATAATTATGAGTCGATGATCCTAGAACATTTTACTATTTTTTTCTGCAAACTACCTATTAATGTTTCAGTATTTTATGAAACTCACAATTATAAGATCTGAAACGACACATGTCTTTCGTGAAACTAGCCTTCTTCCCAAAAACTTGACAAACTCGTCCTTGGGTGATCATCGCTTCAATTCAATATTTACCAATGTAGTTGAAAATGATATCTCAAGATGGGGAGAAATTTGCAAAAGTACTGCAATTCCAGACGTCAAATGTTTTGAAAAACTTTTAAATCAGGTGAAAGAAATGTTGTTATTTCGAAATAAAATAATAACCTTGATATGTAACTATGTTACTGATCTTTCTGCATAAACCATAATATACAGGAAGGTACATAATAACATAAAAACTTGAGAGAGTAAATTTACGTGCAATTTGAAAAAAAACTTCATAAAAACATAATTTCGCAAAAGCTCCGTTATGGAGCTACAGAATGTAGAAATTTCCGTAAAAATTTGGTTCTTTCTTCAAAACTCCTTCAGTTTAGATACTCTGCATAAATTTAAAATATAAGCCATTTTTTACATATGTGATATACTACTTCGAAAATAGAGAGGGTGACAGACTATTACATAACACCCTGTATATTTTAATTGGTAATGTTTGAACCAGCACGTTCGATAGCTGAAATATAATTAGAAACATTCGGCTATAACCTGCATTATGCATTCAGTGCGCCACTCGATATAGTAACTACCAACTAAAACTTTTATTTTGGCACGGTCCATCTGAAAAGGTTTAAACAAGACAAAGCAAAAAAGAGGTCAAGATTTCGTGACATCGACTCCATGTTCGTGGTAGATTTCAAGAGATAATATAAACTGCTGAAATAATAATTCCGGACAGTATTCGAACACTAGTTTCTATTAAAAATGGTGAGTTTCAGAGAAAATGAATTTAATCTTGTTATAATTTTTTATTACACATAAGAAATATGAAATATTTATAAAAATAGGCGGAATATTTCCACAAATTATTCCAGAAACGCTCTGCTCAGTATAAAGCGCAGCAAGAGTAACGGAAAACTCTTCTTATACCTAATAAGCGTTCGTGTGTTCTGGATGCTTGTGAATGATGCGCCAATTATGAGGAATCATATGAATATACCTCTGTTGCAGTATTTTTTTGCACGCTCGCACATTTTAAGGATTACAAACGAAAACAATCTAGACTGTACAAGGTATCTGGTGACAAATTTGTATATCCACATTACACTCATTCAATTGGTATAACCGATTGTATTTTTTAGGCCGAAAAAGCGAATTTTTTGAATATTACCTATATCTGATTTCCATGATTTTCATATTGTTTGACATATTCTGAGGTGTCTAAAGACAATTTTCATATCGAACTCCCAAAATTAATTAAATTTTACAGTGCTTTTTTGAAATAAGTTTTCATAAAATAGTTCCTTAGTGAAAATAGGAACCAAATTGCACTTCAAAGTGTACTTAGAATATCAAATTTATTGGATTAGGAACAGCAATTAAATATTTCAAAAATATCCTGAACTATACTCCAAACGGTACTGTACGAAAAAAAGGGAGTAATTCTTCCGATTATTCATTAAAATATTATCTTTGGAAGAATGTGGTCTCATTCTCAGAAGATTCATCGGCATTATGGTTTTTTTTAAAAGTGGTCCATCGAAAGCATGTGTCGCAAATAATTTCATGTTTGTGTAATATTTTCCGAAGAAGAGTTTATTGTGTAGTCAAGAACAAAATTCCAATTCCCTGTATAACCAAAGATTCTGATGTTAGTTCTTCCCAAAATATGGAATTTTGATACCCTATATTTTGAATTTTCCCTTAACTTTTTTCTGACGATAGGTTTTATTAGATAGAACACATGTTTGGACAATCTTAGAATTGATCATTTACAATTCTGGAGCAGCCATTTCGAGCTGAATATCAAGGAATCGACTGATATAATATTTTTCTTTTATTTTTGAAGATCTTCGAAGTATCCGGTGAGAGTAAAATAGGTCATGTTGCACTATTTTCAGTTATTTCTTCCAATAGAACTTCATCGCCAATACGCTTTTTCAGAAAGTATCAATTGTTATCGACATGCGAGATGAAAAAAGAAAAAGATAAGTATGTACGTTTTCTGTTTGTATTTCGTAATGTCTATAATTAATTTCTCTCTACTAAATAAAACGCATGATGAGTATGATCCACATGACTCCTTCGCAAATTTATTGCCTCGAACTAAGTATCGAGATTACCGTCCTGCAACTGATCGAGGATTCTTAATTTTCAGATTCGAACATTATCGCTACGAATTCGAAAATTGATTGGGATTTGTTGAAACGCAAATACCAATATGAGCAAACTGCGTTGGAAGAAAATTGCAGTTGAAAATGAACTGTTTCGCTAGTCCTCCCATATTGGATTGTCAGATTTTCTTTCGCCTGGTCTACTGGAATTAAGTGAACTGAAAATGTTTTCGACGATAGGTGGAGAGGTATTTCGAAATGATTTGGACACACATTTCCACCAAAAAATTTACAAAATTACTTTTACCGAAAGCCCAAACTGTGAATTTTGGATGAATCCCTAGTTCGTAAATTATAGCCTACTTCATGAAGTTGGTATTATGAATCTGTTACCAGAGCGCTACCACTAGTGTGGATTCGGTGACGTGTGACAAAATTCTAAACATTTCATCCCTTTTTTATTGTACAATAATGTTCCAAATTGTTTTCTGGATAAAAACAAAATTAAAAAAATTATTTTGATATTTAACATAATGAAAATTATAGATTGAGAGTGAACCTATGAGAAGCATTGGTTATCAATGCAAGTTAAATTACGGAACCTTACTTAATGGTGCATAACATCTGTTTTCGTTTAAATTATTAAATCCTGTTATTCCTTGAAGCAAACCTGTGTGAATTTTCCTTCTATAGAGTTAAGTAACTGTTTTTACTATTGTTATGTACAATGCGTTTTAACGAAAATTGTCCATCCCCTCTATCTCTAAATAGAATGATTTTGGCGAAAAAATGGAAAGCACATCAATGTTTTGTTTGAGGGGGAGTATATCGAATCAAACCCCACTATCAGTACCAATTAAATCAACTTTCATTATTCTGAAATTGGGTCAAGTAACATATCTTTGAAAGATTCATTTTCTCATTTATTCACAAATAGTATCATCCTGATTATTAAGTATCTCACGAAAAACACAAATACTACAAAAAATTGTATTAAAACGAAAATTTGCAGCTATGTGTGATGAAGAATACCTCAAAACAAATTTCGGAGCATGTAAAATCGATATCCTACCTTGAGAAGCTCTTAAGTTCATTATTGGGAAAAATGGTGTAATTCTCGAGTAACGTTTTCGGCCCTCAGCGTTTCCATGCTTTTATTTCTCAAGAAAATGTTGAAATGTATTTTTAGTAAAAATAAAAGTAATTATCTGCTATCGCTTACAAGATATTGGTAAAACCGATGATTAGAGATATTGGTAATCATCAGAATTTTTCAGGAAGCACATAATTGTTTTCATAACAACCATCTGAATATGATAAATCTGTTTCCCTTTTTCTTTTCTTTTTGCTATACTCTTATTCACCATAATCGTTTTTCAGACAAACGATGAAAATGATTCACTCCACTGATGGGCGGGTTGAAAAATAATTGCATGCTGTTTCCTAAAATCCCCTAGGTTTGTAGTTCCTCAAGGTCTTGTCGGATTCTAAAAATTAGAGCAGTAGTTCCTGACTCATTGAATCAATTTGTTGAAATCTTAAATCAAATAAAATTAAAAACTATATTAATTTTCACATTAGAAGAGCTATAGTGAAGACAATTCAAAAATTTGAAAATTGTGGTGTGGATATTCATAACTGTCAGCTTTACACATATTAAAAGAAGCATGAAGTTATACGTATGAAGCATAAAAATGAAATATTTAGCATTCACCCTGTATATTTCTGAACTTATTTCATTTGGAGTGCAGGCTATTCTTAAAAGATCCCATCATTACACGTCCTAGATTTTAACTGAAATTCACTAGTTGTTTTCTTTTCCAGGCCATGTCCTCTTTTACCCTTTCAAATTTTTTATAGTACGCCACTGATAAGCGTAGAATCAATTTTCGTTATCTTCACTCAATTTATATTTTTTTTTGACAGTTGTAAGTTTTTCGTATCTCCAGCCGTTTTCGAATAAAAAGCACTTGAATTTGAAATATTTGAATTGTATGTCATTCGATGAACAAAAATGAAAAAATAATAGAAATACTCAGAGGGTATGCTCGAAATTTGCTTTTATTTTGATAGCTCTTCTTCTGACACTCAACTCATACTTAAACATTCATTCACCTTGAAATAAAGAACAATTATATACTGAATAGATTGCTGGTAGTGTCCTCCACCTGCAAGAGTACAAGCCTCTGTCCTTCTTTGCTAATTATCACTCACTCTTTGAAAAATTCCTGTGGTATTTCTTATCATGTCACAAGAGGTTATTATTCGATCTCTCAATTCTTTTACAGGGTTCAAAGGAGTGGTAAAAATTGAACGTTGGAGATATCCCCATCAGAAAGAGTCTATACTTTTTAAATCTGGGGACCAAAAAGGCCATGGTTCTGTTCCACCCCGACATATCCATCGGTTGTTGATTGTATTATTCAAGGATTTCCAAGATCTTACACTGAAAAATGCTGGTGCCCGGTCATGCACGAATCACATTATATTTCTCACCAAAAGTAGCATCTCCCCGAGACAAGAAAGATAACTCTTCCTCAAGAAATTGCCGATAAGAACGTTCGGAGATACGAAAACATTACAAATGTCAGAGAAGTTTCTAAATTGAAAGAAAAAGTCGAAAATTGTTTATAACCTGATCAGTGGAGTTCTGTGAATATGTTCGAAAGGGCGAAAGAAAACATGTCTGTAGAATAGAGAATAATTTGTAGATTCTAGTAACAGTTTAGGTGGTGTAATGATGGAGGCTGTAAAAAATATTTTGAATTCCTAATTTGGGTTGAGTATTTCAAAAACAGCAGGAGTTTCCATTTTTTTACAGAAATTTCAACACCCTATAGCTCCGTAATGAAGCTTAAGCTCACCTTTGTTTGAATGAAGTATGTTCCTTGAAACTGCACGTAGATTTGCCCCCTCAAATTTTTATGTTATTATGTAATTCCCTATATATTATGGTCTATACAGAAATAACGGTAACATAGTTACATATCAAAGTTATGAATTCATTATGAAATTTCATATATTTTAATGTTTTCGACATTTTTTTCATTATGAAAAACTGGTAGTTCCTCAACATTTCTTTACATGATATATGACTTTTTTCCAATATTTGACGTCTGAAATTGGAGTTCTTCTTCAAATTTCTCCACATTCATAGATATTATTTTCAAATAGATTGGTTAATATTGAATTGAAAAGATGATGACGCGGCCTGTCAAGTTTTCGAAAAGAAGGATAGTCTTACAAAAGATAAGAGTCGTATCAAATCTTATGAGTGTATGTTCCATCAAAAACAGGATCATCAATAGGCAAGTTTTATGAAAGATAGTAAAATGGGGAATTTTTCTAGGAACATCGACTCATAATTATGTAGATGTTGAATTGGCTGAATTATAAGATGAAATGAATTAATATTCTCTGAGGGGTATTTCTATTGTTCCGCTTAGTCCTAGTATTGACATCGTATCAAAACCATAAAAGTGTCAAGTGGTGTAAGTATTTCTTATTTGTCAGAGAAATTCTATCTGGAAAACTTCTGGAGTTTAAAGAGAAGGAAAATTAATGGATTGGAATTAAAGAACTTGAATTCATATTAACTAAATTTGAGATTCTTAGTACATTATGAAGAGCAATTTAGTTCATATTTTTACTCATGAACTATTTCATGAAAACTTATCCCGAAACAAGCTAAGTGACTTGATAGTTCCAATATGACCAAAGATTATGACAAATATTTCGAAAACTATGGAAGTGAGATGCTTGTATTCTTGCAGGTGGAGGACACTTCCATCAATTCCTTTAGTTTTTGATACAATTTTTTCATCAATAGCGTGATATTAAAGAGTTTGAAAGGGCGAAAGAAGACATGGCACTGTTGTCCGCTGAAGCTTCGTTACAGAGCTATAGGGTGTTGAAATTTCAGGTAAAAATTGATTTTTCTTCAGAATTCCTGCAGTTATTCAGACATTTAGCCAAATTTGGAAAGCAAGCTTTTTTTTACAGCTATCATCATTACACATCCTAGATTTTAACTGAAATTCACAAGGTGATTTCTTTTCCGAGGCCATGTCTACTTTTGCCCTTTCAACTTTTTTTGTAGTACGCCATTAATCAGCGCACAATCAATTTTCATTATCTTCGTTCAATTTTAAAACGATGGATATATTAAAATCGCCTCAATGGTGAGAACGTTCCAGATACATTACATATTTCGCTGAAAATTTAAAGATTTGTATTTTGTCAATACTTGCATTTCTCTTGTCACGATTTTCTTTCTTTGAAAGTATGTTCCCCATCAAAATGGAGAAATAGACAATGCTAGATAAAATCGATGATTTTAAGGTACTCTACAATTTGGCGAATGCGCCAGGATCAATCCAATTCATCACGTGTAGAAGAAATGCAAAGATATTTAAAGTAATGAACGTTTTGAAATGTTAGTTCGAACATAGAAAATGTTTTACTGTACGGAAGTCTACGTTGGAAACTTCAATATTAAATAATGCTGGTTAGCTGTATTACCATCACTTTCTTGATTATTTTATACTATTTTTTCATGAAAAGCGTTGTTCAAATTTTCACTGCATCATCGAACCTATGACGCGTTTCACCACACAGTGGCTTCTTCAAATGCGTAGTTCTTTTGAATGTAAGATGCGTCTTAAACAGTGTGTACCAACAAAAATTTGCCATCAAAATTTTCGTCTAGAAAGATTGAGTGTAGCTCAGTCACGTCAATGTTTCATTGAAGGGACACAATTTCTGAATTGGCGCGGACCATATAAAAACAACTTTCTCCCCTCAGCAAACTTAAGTCGATATTGATGATGAGAAACCTTGGTCGGGTGGAATATCTTGAGAATGGTATTCCCTGTTCAAAAATATTACTTTTCGAACATTTAATATCACACTTCACCGAAGAACTCTACTTCCGCTACATTCTTTTCTTACTCCTTCAAACTCTCTTATAACAAGACATATTTCTTTCACTTTCGTTTTGCCTCAACTTACCACTTTTTTTCTCCGAGAATATCAACCCTACATTTTCTTCCGTACAGTTGTTTTGCCTATTATTTAAGCTTTTTCCTCTTGTTCTATCCCTCCAAACTCTCCTGAGGCCTTTCCTTCCGCTCTCATATCCTTATCAAGACCAACGCATTTATTTTTGTACAATTCTCCTGTACCATTACTCTCTAGCATTTTTCTCGCATTTCACTTTCGCACTATTATCTCTAGGTCCAGTTACCAATTTTCCCCATTTACCCTCTTCAGCACTTCTCCCGCATCTTTGTTTCATATGCCACTTCGTCGCAAACTCTCATTTGGCAATTTTCTCTCATTAACCATAGGGATTTTTCCCAGAGTCTTTGCTGAGATTTTCACAAAGCACTCACATTCTTCATTTTCCTCTAGCATTTTTTCTGCACTCACCCCAGTACTTTGCTACGGACCATATATTTACGTCTTATTTATACAGCTTTTTCTACGCTCATGCTTCTGTCTATTGTTGTTATATTTATCCCATTCTTAGCTCATGGCTTCAGTCACTATTTTTCTTGATTCTTTATTTTTGTATCTTACTTTCACACTTCCTAAAGAACTTTTATTACGTACGCATTCTCTAGCTTTCTTACCCCTTCAAAGTCTTTCATCACCAGTCATTGATTTATCACCTTCCTTTCGGCATAACATACCGCTTTTTCCATTGAGAATTGAAAACTACATTTTCGCCCGCTCTATGGTTTCGCCAAAAACTTCCGCCGTTTCCTGTAGTTGTTCCGTCCCGATCTCTTCTGCATCCTGAACTCTTCTTCTGTACAATACCGTTTAGCATTTTTCTGGCATTTCACTTTCATACTATTATCTCTAGATCCAGTTCCTCTTTCTTTTTATTTCACTCTCGTCTGCACATCTCCTGCATTTCATGTTCCATATTCACAGATCAACTCACACCCCTAACTCTCAGTTGGCATTTACGATCTGTTTTTTCTTTTTTGTATACTTCTCTGAGACGTTTTTCTACGATATTCACGAGGCACTTACATTTTACACTTTCCTCCTGCATATTTGCTGAACATACCACAGCATTGTGTTATCGCACAGATCCCAACACTTACGTCTTTTTCATACAGCACCTACCATGCTTGTTTTCATATTGATCCCACTGTTAGGTCTTGGCTGCCGCCAATTTTTCACTTGGGTTTCAGACAATCTCTCTTCGTTATTTTACTCATAAACTCCTATGGCGCTTCTTATATTCCTGAATCCTTTTCGGCCATTGTTTTTGGTTCTCTCACACTACTCCGAAGAACCATTCTCCCTTACTCATTCTCTGTCTTTCTTACCCCTTCAAAGTCTTTTATCACAAGATATATTTCTCTCACCTTCCTTTTAACTTAATTCACCACTTTTTTCCACCGAAAATTTTAACCTACATTATCTTTCATTTTATCGAGTCGCCTTAACTTTCGCCCTTTCCTGTAGTCCTTTCCTCCCGAACTCCCCCGAAGCCTTTCCTCCCGCTCGTATCTCCCTACTACGACTAACGCATATATTTCTGAATTTTTCTCCTGTTTCATAACTAACTAGCCTTTTTCTCGCATTTCACTTTCGAACTATTATCTCTAGGTCTAGCTCCTCATTTTCCTCGTTTACTCTCTTCTGCTCCTCTTTCGCATTTTTGTTTCGTATGTAATGCATACTACTTCGTCCTAATTTCTCATTCCGCATTTTTCTCTCATTAGCCATCGGGATCTTTTTTGGAGTGCTTTGCGAATAACGCTTTGATTTCTGAGTTCTTCTCTACAATACTCTATAGCATCTTTCTCTCATTTCACTTTCGTACTATTATCTCTAGGTCCAGTTTCTCTTTTTCTTGTTCACTCTCGTCTGCACATCTCCCGCATTTCATGTACCATATTTACAGCTCAATGCATCCTCGTAAACTCTCATGTGGCATTTTTCTATCATATTATTCTTCGGCATACTTCTCCGGAACGCCTTACTAAGGTATTCGCGAGGCACTCAGATTTTACGTTTTCCTCTTGCACATTTCCTGCACCTACTTCAGCATTTTGTTATCGCACAGATCTAAACTCTTACGTCTGTTTCATACAGCACTTATCACGCTTGTGCTTCAGTCTCTTGTTCTCATATTGATCCCATTCTTAGACCTTGGCTGCGGGCCATTTTTCCTAGATTTTCAGACAATCTCTCTTCATTATTTTCTCCATAATTTCTTATTGCGCTTCTCATATTCCTAGATCATTTTCCGCTATTACCGGTGGTTCTTTCACACTACTCCGAAGAACTTTTTTTCCATACTCTTTGGCTGCCTATCTTACCCCTTTAAAGTTCCTTATCACCAGACATAATTGTTTCACCTTTCTTTTACCTTATCTCACCACTTTTTTCGCTGAGAATTTTAACCTATATTCTCTTTCGTTCTGTCGTTTCGCCTATTAGTTCCGCTCTTTCTGTAGTTCTCTCCTTCTAAACTCTACTGAAGCCTTTCCTCACGCTCGCATCTCCTTCTGACGACAAACGCATTCATTTCTGAGCTGTTCACGTGTACTATAACACTCTAACCTTTTCTTCGCATTCAATTTTCGCATCGTCATCTCTAGGTCCAGTTCCCCATTTCTCTCGTTTACTCTCTTCTGCACTTTTCTCGCATCTTTGTTTTATATCAATAAATACTAGCTCGTCCCAAATTCACATTCGGAATTTTTCTCTCATTAACCATTGGAATTTTTTACAGGAGAGCTTTGCTGAGATTTTCACAATTCACTCACATTTTTCATTTTCCTCTTGCACTTTTTCTGCACCAACTTCAGCATTATGTTGTCGCACAGATCTAAACTTTTACGTCTGTTTCATACAGCACTTACCACGCTTGTCTTTAGTCTCTTGTTTTGATATAGATCCTTATTTTAGATCTTGGCTGCAGCCCTTTTTTTCCTAGATTCTCAGACAATCTGTATCCGATATTTTCTTCATAATTTCTTAATGCGCTTCTCATATTCCTAGATCATTTTCCACCATTTTCTTTGGTTCTTTCACACTGCTCCGAAGAACTCTTCTTTCATACACATTATCTGTCTTTCTTACTCTTTCAAAGTCTCTTATCACCAGATATATTTGGTTCACCTTCTCTATGCCTTAACTTATCACTTTTTTCATCGAGTATATTGACCTATATTTCTTTTAATCTGTCATTTCGCTAATTAATACCGTTCTTTCCTGTAGTCCTTTCCTCCCCAACTCTCTTGAAGCCTTTCATCCCGCTCGCTTTTTTTACGCTCATGCTTCTGAGTCCTGTTTTATATTCAACCCTTTCATAGATCTATGCTTCCGTCGCTTCTTTCGTTGATTTTCTCACAATCACTCTTCGTTATTATTCCTCATATAATCTCATTGCGATTCTCATATCCCTATTATCCGCCATTATCTTTGGTTCTTACTTTCACACTTCTCTGAAGAACTTTATGTTCGTACCCATTTTCTGTCTCTCTTACCTCTCTAAAGTCCCTTATTATCTGCCATATCTCAATCAAATTCTTTTTGCCTGAATTAATTTATTTTTTCACTGAGAATTCAAACCTACATTTTCTTCTGCTCTGTCGTTTCGCCAATAACTTCCGCTCAAACCTGTAAGTCAGTCCTCTCGAATTCTTCATATAACTTTTCGTCCACTTGCATATCCTTATCTCGTATATTGCATTCATTTCTGAGTTCTTGTCTTTTAAAATACTCTCTACCTTTTTTCTCTCATTTCACCCACGCACTATTATGTCTAGGACCAATTCATCCTTTTTCTCATATATTCTCTTCTGCACTGCTTCCTCATTTCCTTCCATATGTACATCATACTCTCACTTGGCATTTTCTCTCATTATATTCTTCGGGATACTTCTCTAAAACGCTTTCCTAATATTTTCATGAAGCAATTTCATATTACATTTTCAGTACTCATTTTCTTGTACATACTTGAGCATTTTGCTATCGCACAGACCTAAATTCTTACGTCTCTTCATACAGTACTTTCCACGCTTATGCTTCTGTCTCTTGTATTTATATCGATCCCTTCCTTAGATCTTGGCTGCTGCCCCTCTTTTTCGCACAATCTCCCTTCGTTATTGTTCCTCAGAAATTTGCTTCTCATATTCCTACCTCATTTTCCGCCATTATCTCTGGTTCTTTCACACTACTCCGTAGAACTTTTCCTACGTACTCACTCTCTAACTTTGTTTCCCCTTCAAAGTCTCTCATCACCAGTCATTAATGTTTTACCTTCCTTTCGGCATAACATACCGCTTTATCCATTGAGAATTGAAATCTACATTTTCGCCCGCTCTATGGTTTCTCCAAAAACTTCCGCTCTTTCTTGTGGTTCTTTCCTCCCGAACTCTCCTGTAGTCTTTCCATCATTTCGCTTCACCTTATCTCGGCTAACGCATTGATTCCTGAACTCTTCTTCAGTACAATACTCTCTAGCACTTTTCTCGCATTTTACTTTTGTATCTCTAGGTCCAGTTCATATTTTTTTTCGTTCACTCCGTCTGCTCATCTCCCACATTTTATGTTCCATATTCACAGCATAACTCATCCTCTTAACGCTCATTTGTCATTTTCATTTTTCCATCTTTTTTCTTTGGGATACTTCTTCGGACGCTATCGTACGATAATCACGAGGCACTCACATTTTCGACTCTGCTCTTTCACATTTCCTGCGCCGACTTCAGCATTATGTTATTGCACAGATCTAAACTTTTACGACTTTTTCATACAGCACGTATAAGTTTTCATATTGATATCAATTTTAGATCTTGGTTTCCACCCATTTTTCTGAAAAATTTCTTTTCGTTATTTTCCTCATAAACTCTCATGGCGCTTCTTATATTCCTAGATCATTTTTCGTCATTATTTTTGGTTCTTTCACACTACTCCGAAGAACCCTTCTTTCGTACTCATACCCTGTCTCATACAAAGTCTCTTATCACCAGACATATTTCTTTCACCTTCCTTTTGCCTTAACTCATCACATTTTTCCACCGAGAATTTCAACCTACATTTTCTTTCATTCGATCGATTCGCCTATTACTTCCGCGCTTTTCTGTAGTTCTTTTCTCCCGAATTCTCCTGAAGCTTTTCCTCCTGCTTGCATTTCCTTATCACGACTAACGCATTTATTTCTGAAATATTTTCCTGTACCATAACTAACAAGCCTTTTTCTCGCATTTCATTTTACCACTATTATCTCTAGGTCGAGTTCCTCATTTTCCTCTTGTACTCGCTTCTGCTCCTCTCTCCCATCTTTGTTTTATATGTAATGCATACTACTACGTCCCAAAATCTGATTCGGCATTTTCCTCTCATTAACGTCGGGTTCTTTTTCAGGAGTGCTCTGCTGAGATTTTCACAACTGACTCTCATTTTTCATTTTCCTCTTGCATTTTTTCTGCATTCACACCAGCTATTTGCTATCGACCATATATAAACGTCTCATATATCAGCTTTTTCTACGCTCATGCCTCTGTCTCTTGTTATATTTATTCATTTTCTAGATCTTGGCTTTCGTCACTTGTTTCCTTGAATTTAACGCTAAATCTCTTCGTTATTCCGCATCATAAAATCTCATTGCGCTTCTCATATTCTTAGATCATTTTCCGCTTTTATCATTGGTTCCTATGTTCAAACTTCTCTGAAGAACTTCTCTTCCGTACCCATTATCTGTATTTCTTGCCCCTCAAAAGTCCCCTTTTACCATGAATTCAAACCTGCATTTTCTTCTGCTCTGTCGTTTTGCCAATTACTTCCGCTCCATACTGTAATTCTTCCCTCCCGAACTCTCCATAAGCCTTCTCGTCCGCTCGCATCTCCTTATCTCGTCTAAAGCATTCATTTCCGTGATCTTGCTCTGTACATTTTCCTCTACCCTTTTTCTCTCATTTCACTCACGCACTCTAGGCCCAGTTCATCATTTTGCTCGTGTACTCTCTTCTGCAATGCTTCCGCATTTTTTTCCATATTTACAGCATACTCCTTCCTTGTAAACTATCATTTGGCATGTACTCGTTTTATTCATCGGGATACTTCACAGAAACGCAATCCTGAGATTTTCAAAAGGCACTCCCATTTTACAATTTCGTCTTGCACATTTCCTGCCCTTCCTTCAGCATTGTCCATTCGCACAGATCTATATTCACGACATTTTCATACAGCACTTTCCACGCTTGTACTTCTGCCTCTTGTTTTCATAACGTTCCTTTTTTAGAGGTAGATGGATGACGTTTCTTCTTTCCCTCAAATTCACAAAATCTCTCTTCGTTAGTCTTCCTCATATTCCTAGTTTATTCTCCGCCATTATCTATCACAATCTTCCGAAGGAAAAGTTCATAAATTTGCATTTTAAATTCCTAGATCATTTTCCGTCATTATCTTTGGTTCTTTCCCACTACTCCGAAGAACTTATATTACATACTCTTTCTCTGTCTCTCTTACCCTTTCAGAGTCTCTTATCACCAGTCATATTTCTTTCACCTTCCTTTCGCCTTAACCTACCACTTTTTCCACCTAGAATTTTAACCTACATTTTCTTTCGCTCAGTAATTTCGCTAAATATTTCCGCTCTTTCCTGTAGTTTTTATTTTCCGAACTCTTCTGAAGCCTTTTCTTCATCTCGCAACACCTTATCTCGAATAACGCATTTATTGTTGAACTTTTTCCCTGACAATACTCTCTAGCTTTTTTCTCGCATTTCTATTTCACAATATTAACTCTACTCCCAGTTTTTCTTTTTTCTAGTGTACTCTTCTGCAGTTCTCTCGCAATTGTGTTCCATATAAACAACTCTTCCTCCTACAATCTCCTACAATGAAGACAATTAAACTAGTAAGAAAGACAGAGAATGGGTACGCAAGCAAAGTTCTTCAGATAAGTGTGAAATTAGGAACCAAAAATAAAGGCGGAAAATGATCTCTAGGCTAGATTTCAGTTTAGATCTGCGTAATACCACAAATCTGAAGAAAAATGCAAAAGGAATATGTCAAATGTGACTCCCTTAGGAAACTGGGCCTAGACAATATAGTGCGTAAGTGAAATGTGCAAAATATCTAGAGAGTATTGTACAGGAGAAGAATTGAGATATGTATGCGTTAGTCGAGATTAGGCGTTGCTAGCGGGACGAGAGGGTTTAGGAGATTTCGGGAGGAAGGAAATACAGGAAAGTGCGGAAGTAATTAGCGAGACGCAAAGCGGAAGAAAATGCAGGTTCGAATTCAGGAAAAGTGAAAGGATCGAATGAGAGAAAGTTACCAAATGACAGTTTAGGAGGTAGTTGTATGATGAAAAATTTGAAACAAAATGTGGGAGAAATGCAGGAGAGAAGTACACGAGGAAAAGGAGGAAATTGGCAGGAGAAAGTAATGCGAAAAATGTTGAGAAGAAGGCTAGATAGTACTGTGCAAGTTATGAGTTCAGAATGGAAAGCGTTAGTGGAGATAAGGAGATGCGAGCAGAAGGAAAGAGCAGAATGAGTTGTTAATAGGAGAATGTGGGTGGTCAGTTAGCATAGATAGAATCAGAGAAATAAGCGAAAGTGAATAGCCGAACGGCAAGGTGGAAGATATCATAGGTATAGCTTCTCAGAGAAATATGTGGTGAGATAATGCAAATGGAATCTGAACGAAATAACACTGTGATAGGACACTTTGAATAGTGTGACTAGAGTCAGACAATCCATGTTAAGTTCTTCAGAAAAGAAAAGTGCGAAACTGAGAACCAAATGGAAAAGCGAAAAAACAGGAAGTGCCAGAAAAGTGCAAGAATGGGTACGGAAGCAGAGTTCTTCAGATAAGTGTTGGAGTAGAAACCAAAAGTACAGGCGGAAAATAATATGGGAATATAAGTAACGCAATAACCATTCATGAGGAAGTAGATAATGCACTTTCCGATCGCACAGTTCTGGACGTCTTTATCATACAGCACTTTTCACGCTCATGCTTCATCTAGGAAGCGCAATAAGATTTTATGAGAAAGGATAACCAAAGCGTTTATCAGAAAATCGAAGACAAAAGTATCAGCAGCCAACATCTAAGAATGGAATAGATATAAACATCGAGACAGAAGAATGAGCGTGAAGAGTGCTGTATGAAAAAGACGTTCTAAACTGTGCGATAGCAAAGATATAGAGTTAGTGCAGGAACAGTGTGAAGGGAAAATGTTTATTGAAAGTGCATTTTGAAAAACTTAGCAAAGCACTTCGAAAAAATATCCCGATGGATAATGACAGAAAAAGACAAATGAGTGTTTGGGAGGAAGTGGTAATCTCAAAATATGGAAAAAAAGCGGGAGAATTGCAGAAGAGTGTACACGAGGAAACAGAGGATATGGTAGTGTAGATTAAATTACGAAAATGGAATGCGAGACAAAGGCTAGAGTGTATTGAACAGAAGAAGAGTACAGAATTGAAAGCGTTAGTCGAGTTTAGGAAATGCGAACGGAAAGTAGGGCTTAAGAGAGTTCGGGAGGAAAAAACTACAGGAATGGAGGAAGTGAAACATATGACCAGAAAAGCGTCTCACAGCGATGGTGACGGATCCTGTCAAATTTGCGAAGAACCATTTATTGAAGATGATGTTATTTTTTCTGATCACAATGATTTCACTGGGGTCATTAACGGATTGGCCCATTCAGCATGTAATATTAATTATAAAAAGTCATATTCAATTCCTATAATTTTTCATAATCTCAGTGGGTATTACATACATTTCGTGATTGTGCGGTTAGCTTGAAGCGGGTATTTGTCTGTGCTTCCTCAGAATATGGAAAAATATATCAGCTTCACTAAATTCAACGAGTCTTCCAGAATAAGTTTCCGCTTTTTAGACAATTTGCGATTTATGGGCTCATCCTTAGAAAAATTAGCTTCATACCTAAGCGATGAACATTTTATTGAATTGAGACGACAAAATCCTGAGTTACCTCCAACAGAAAAAATCAAATTTCTCAGTAAAAAGGGTGAGTTCTGTTATGACAATATAGATTCTCCTGATAAATTGAATGAGACCTCCCTACCTTCCATTGAAAAATTCTATGATCTTTTGAATGAAATTGTTTCAGCTGAAGATTACGAACATGCTCATAAGATTTGGGATGAATTTCAGTGTCGTACTTTGGAAGATTACTTAGAATTGTATCTAAAAACAGATATTTCACTTTTATGTGATATCTTCGAGAGGTTTTGAAAAATTCGTCGGGGTGAATATGGTCTTGACTAAACAAGCTACATCACTTTACCCTCGTATTACCTGAGACTGCATGCTCAAGTATACGAAGTGTAAATTAGAGTGTCTATACTGACATTAATAACCTTTATGGCGAAGCAATGAATCAGAGTCTTCCCTTTGGTGGTTTTTAATGGGGTGATACTGACACCCTTCTGTCCTGAAACTCGTACTCCACCAAATTCCAAACAGAAAAAATTACTTACGACTCTATATACTAAGAAAAGATACATCATTTCCCACAGAAACTTGGTGCAGGTTTTGAGAGAGGGTTTAATATTGAAAAAAATTCATCGTACGATCAAATTCAAATAATCTCCTCTGTTGAAATCATATATTGATAAAGACACTAGCCTTCGTCAGCGTGCTAAGAATGTATTCGAAAAAAATTTGTTCAAACTCATGAACAACTCGGTATTTGGCAAGACCATGGAGAATGTTCGGAGCATCAAATTGTCAAACTCGTCATGAAATGGGATGAAAAATTTGGTGCTAGTAATTTGATTAATTGCCCTCTATACAAGAGCTGTAGAATTTATAATGAAAATCTCGTTGCCTTTGAAATGGAAAAACAGTCGATTGAGTTCAATAAACCAATTTATATCGGATTCTCTATTCTGGACATATCGAAAATTTTTCTGTATGATTTTCATTATGGGTACATGATGTCTAGATTCTCAGAATACAGACTTAACTATGTTGATACAGATGGTCTCATTTATGAAATCACTAATCAAGATCCTTATGAATTAATTAGAGTTGATTGTAAGAAATATTTCGATAAAAGTTACTAGCCCGAGGATAACAACTTCAATATTCCCCGGATGAGTAAAAAAAAATTAGGATTAATGAAGGATGAGTGTAACGGTTGAATGATCACTCATTTCGTCGGTATACGTTCAAAGATGTATTCTTTCAAAGTAGAAGATGAACCAGCTGTAAAAAAAATTTAAAGGTATAAAGACTAACATTGTGAAAAAATTCATTACTTTTTATGATTACGTAAGCTGTTTGAGAGAGGGTGTCGAAAAATCTGTAACACAAAGAAACATCTCATCTCAATCCCATCGGGTGTTTTCGGTTGAGCAGTGTAAAGTAGCACTGCGTAGTGGTGATGATAAGAGATATCAGATACCATACGACGGGATGGATATTGACAGTTAGTTTGAGTGGGGTTGGATATGATAGGGATAATATTAGCCATTGTATTTACATTAGGTATTGTTTCAGTTTTAGTTGAAAACATGTGAACAGTTTCGTAATAATCTTAGCAAAAAAATGAAAAATTTTTCTGAATAATAATGTGTCATCAACTAATTGATATCCCAAAATCACCTGTAAAAAGATGTGAAATAAAACCCAATATTAAAAGAAAATGAATTATTTCATTTTCTCATCAATACAACATTCTCATTATTATTATCAAGATCAGGTGGTAATTCACTAATATCTGATATAATCTTATACATGAATTTTTACACATAATCTAACATGAAAAACTCTATACTAGGGACCATAGTACATATGCTGGTTATAGAGTCGCGGAGACTATCACCAGACAGACCCCCCACATTTTTTAAATATTAACATAAAAATTTTTGAAATTAATATTTGACAACATAGGAGTTAAAAAGTAGAATTCAAATTCAGTAAATAGTAAAGATCTATAGTTTCCAGCGTCATGGATTGATATCCTCTGCTTAATTCAACTCTCTGGATATGAAGAAGAAAAGATTCAAGTTCACATTATTTATTGACTGATACACAAAACTCACTGTGATCGAGCCGAGGGCCCATATCTTCAATTTTCCATTGATCAGAAGTCGAATGGACTCCCAGTTTTCTCTGCGGAAGGATATTCGCAAATAGTGATCACACGTAATGGAAATGGCAGGTGTGAAATTCAAATTTCGACTTATCCCACACCCCAACAAATATGATCCGAATTTTGTTGAAGAATTCCGACAAAAACATGATTCTATTTCTATATCACTATCTGTTTCAAAATACTGATGATCCCCGAATCTTGAGAAATGTTAACGTCGTTTGATGATAAATGAAAGACTGAATTCAAGTCAGATGTGTGCGATTAAGATATATATGCAGAAAATAACCCAAAAGATAATAGTCGCATTGGAAGTCTTATTTGAAAACGATCTAATTGATTAACTGATAGGAAGTTTTTTACGAGTGAGATGTTTATGCATAAAATAACCCAAAAGATAAGAGTCGCATTAGAAGTCTCAATAAAAAAGGGTCTTATTGATTGAGAGGAAGTTTTTTATTTTCCTCTATTTATATGAAGAATTGCCTCATTTGAAATGAAAAACGTACAATTAGAAATTACCTGATTTATTAATCTAAGAATTATGTGAATCACTAAAACCAAGCCACTTGAAATAAATAATTTATTTTTGTTTTATGAAATACAGAAATAATTTATTTTCTGTTTTATGTAACACTCGTTCAATTAAATATAGGTCAGGATATTCAGTTTTTTGAAGTTCCGACTCGAAAAATGCTTCTTTGATAGGGCGTCCTTGATAGTCTTCTAGAAGATTGGTGACTGGATTCGTTATTTGAACCTCAACTTTTTTTAAATTACTCCGTGGTATATGAAGGCACGTCTAGCTTCTCGAATACGCATTTTGTTTTACCTAAACTACTTTACTTCAATTTACCTAAAAATAGTTTACAATTTTGTGTAGATCGACCTCAGGATAGATTTTTCATTCCTAGCATTACCATCACAAGGTCTCATTCCAATAGTCCGAAGTTTAGAATGATTATATTCATTAACGATATCAGGAAACACTTGAACCCACCTATACGTCCCATTCAAACTGAAATATTTGAATAGTTTCTCTTTCAAAGTTCTTATAGCGCGCTCCACTATGAATGAATTTATTAGAGAATTCTTTACCCTGATCAGTTTGAAGAATTTTTGGAGTTCGTCCACATTTTTCTGAAATATTTGAAAATACTAGAGTGACTTCTAGACCAGTCTTCGATTTGAGTGGTTCGGCCCGAACAAATTATGAGAAGGAATCGATTACTAGTGAAAAGAACACATATTTGTTATTTTCGCGGGAGTAAAGGTTCATCTGCCCTAGATCACACTGCCAAAGATTATCAATTTCTTCTATTATTGTAACTTGACGAGGAAACTTTTTTCTTATTGGGCGATGGAGTTCCTTGACAACTTGTATTTTTTCCTTCGCGTGATTCATAGTTTTGGGGAGCTAGTAACAATCATTTCCATAGTTATTCAAATTGGTACGTATATTGATTGGTATACACGCTTCGATAACTTTGAACTGGAGTTCCAGATCAGTTAATTTAATTTAAGGAGTCTCAACTGTATTAGTTAGGGTGATTATTATTATAATTTATAATATTTATTGCTTCACTTACTAGTCATACACCTATAAGATCTAAAACGACTATTATTTTCGATATCGACATTCAGAAATCTTGACAGGCCCATCCTTGGGTCATCATCGTTTCATTTCAATGTTAACCAATCTATTAGAAATTATTATCTAAGAATGGGGATCAATTTGAAAAAGAACTCCAATTTCAGACGTCGACTATTTGAAAAACTCTTAAATCAGGTAAAATAAATATTGATAGAACTCACAGTTTGCATAATCCAAAATAAATGTCATAAACAGCAAAATATATATTATTTCAAAATAAAATCATAACTTTGATATGTAACAATGTTACCGATCTTTCTGTATAGACCACACTATACAGGGAGTTGCATAATAACGTGACAATTAGAGGAGGTAAATCTACGTAAAATTTTAAGAAAAAACTTCATTTGAACATAGGCTCGCAAAAGCTTCGTTACGGAGCTACAGGGTGTTGAAATTCCGGTAAAAAATTGGCTTTTTAACTCCGTATTGGCTAATATCCATCACAAGTACGGTCAGGCAGACGAATTTGATGTGTGGAAAACTTTCAAAGAAGCATAATTTGTAATATAAAACGATATTTTTGAATTATATGTAGCACATATGAGCACCTTGAAAATAAATTGGCTGAATAAATTTCATCAAGAACCTCTCAGCTACTCCTTTATTTCTCACACAAGGAATAATTTATTTAAATCCGAAAAATTCTAATAATATTGATTCATCTCAATATAGAGCAATTACTTGCCTTCCAACAATATATAAAATTTTAAATGCAGGTATCATCCAAAAAAATCATGCACATGTGGAGAGTTATATTTTTGCGAACATCAAAATGGATTTAGAAAAAAGCACATAGATACTAAAGAGCAAGTTGTAATTGGTTATGTTGCTTTGAATCAAGCTCAAACTATGAAGAGAAATATTCATACAGCTTTTATTGATTACCAAAAGGCTTTTTATAGTTCTCCCCATTCATTGCTTCAAGAAATTTAGGAAATTTATCAAACAATTAAGTTAAATTGATAAGTCAACTTAAGGTTGTATAGAATATTATGTATTGAGGAAGAAATATATCTCACATGATTCTTTTGAACATAATGTTATTCCGTTTCCATCAGCCAAATTTGGCATAACGAATGTTGGAAATGTTTTTACTGTGATGATTTTTAGAGCGTTATTTCTGCAACATTCTGGAATTAATAAGAATAGGAGGCATAATTGCGCAAATAAGACATCCAAATGTGAAAACGATAATTCTACGAAACGTATCTGGAAGTTTTCGAAGTTAAACCATGAAAATTCTTAAGGAAAACAGAAATACAATTATGGTACGGAACAATTTATCAAGTAACGCCTTTATTCAGCTAATCGTTGAATGACACTGAAATTCAATATAATTTACTCAACCTTCATGATTCTATGACTGGCGCACTATCTTCTTAATTTACTAATAGTATAATTGGTACTTACGGCTTCACGAAATTCATTATTGAAGTAAACCAAAACGAAAATACAACACATTATATCAAAATATTAAGGACTAATAGTTCCCAATTGCCAATTCATTGTAGAAACATGTGTTTCTGGTTAATTTCAATGACCTTATAAGAGAGATATAAGATATGAGATATAAGAAAGCCGTATCCCTCTGATCATTGTACTCAATGCTGCGAAGCGCACTTAAACTCTTTCATACAGTTAGTCTGAAAAGTTACCAATAATGACAGTCCCTGTTGAAAAAAATATCTGAAGGCCAGCCTAATAAACCTGAAACCTTCACAACTGAGGAAATGAATAAATTCATTAGAGAAGGATCATATCAGTCGATTCTTCCAAACCAAGTGATTCTTATCATCGGAATTGTAGGAGCTTGTCAGTCTGTGAATCACATCATAAATATAAGAAATTTAGAAGATTAGAATTGAAATTTAATACTGATCATTTCGTTAACACAAAATTTTATTAAATTTCAACTAACGCGTAATATATTATTCGCAGTTGCTGAGGGCAGAGAGTTTATTTGATATGCTCCGAGCCAATTCAGAAATTGAATGCATTTTTTAGGCAAAAATAACGAATTTCTCGAGTATTACCTATATCGTTTTTAGAAATCGAATCTACTGAGCTTCTCTCATTGATCTATCTGGAAAATGTCGAGTTGAAAATGTTGGAGGTAATAAATTCGCCTCAATGGTGAGAACGTTCTAGATACATTACCTTTTTCACTGAAAATTATAAAATTTGTATTTTGTCAATTCTATCATTTCTCTTGTCTAGATTTTTTTTCTTTTAAAACTACGTTCCTCATCAAAATGGAGAAATAGACATAGATGGATAAAATTGATGATTTTGAATTGTACCATTACTCTGTAGCCTCTTTCTCGAATTTCACTTTCGCACTATTATCTCTAGGTCTAGTTCCCCATTTTCCCTGTTTACCCTCTTCTGCACTTCTCCCGCATATTTGTTTTACATGCCACTTCGTCTCAAACTCTCATTTGGCATTTTTCTTTCATTTATCAACGGGATTTTTTTCTAGAGTGCTTTGTTGAGATCTTCACAACGCACTCACATTTTTCATTTGCCTCCAGCAATTTTTCTGCACCTACCCCAGCACTTTGCTATCGACAATATATTAACATCTTATTCATGCAGCTTTTTCTATGCTCATGCTTCTTTCTCTTGTTGATATATTTATCCCTTTCTTAGATCTTGGCTTCCGTCACATCTTTCCCTGATTTTCACACTATCTGTCTTCGTTATTCTTTCTAATGAAATCTCATAGCGATTCTCATACCCCTAGATCTCATTCCGCCATTACCTACTTCAGCATTGTGTTATCGCACAGATCTAAATTCTTACGTTTGTATCATACAACACTTACCACGCTTGTGCTTCAGTCTCTTGTTATCATATAGATCCCATTCTTAGATCTTGGCTGCCGCCCATGTTTTACTTGGTTTTCAGACAATCTCTCTACATTATTCTCCTCATAAACTCTAATTGCCCTTCTCATATCCCTAGATCATTTTTCGCCATAATTTTTGGTTTTTTTCACTCTACTCCGAAGAACACTTCTCCTATACTTATTCACTGTCTTTCTTAACCCTTCAAAGTCTCTTATCACCAGACATATTTCTTCAACCTTCCTTTTGCCTTAACTCACCACTTTTTTCCACTGAGAATTTGAACCTAAATTTTCTTTCGTTCTGTCGATTCGCCCATTACTTCCGCTCTTTCCTGTAGTTCTTTCCTCGCGAACTCTCCTGAAGGCTTTCCTCTTGCTCGCATATCCTTATCACGACCAACGCATTTATTTCTGAACTCTTCTAATGTTCCATGAACCAACTAGCCTTTTCCTCGCATTTCACTTTCGCGCTATTATCTCTAGGTACAGTTCCTCATTTTCCTCGTTTACTCTGTTCTGCTTCTCTCGCATCTTTGCTGTTAAAAGTTCTCTGAAGAACTTCGCTTCCGTATCCATTCTTGGTAGTCTCCGTTTTTTTTCGCATTTCCATTTGGTTCTTAGTTTCGCACTTTTCTAAAGAAGGCAAAAACTCTCGGTGGAAAAAGTGGTGAGTTAAGGCAAAAGGAAGATAGAAGAAGTATGTCTGGTGATAAGAGACTTTGAAGGGTTAAGGAAGACAGAGAATAAGTATGGAAGAAGTGTTCTTCGGAGTAGAGTGAAACAACCAAGAATAATGGAGGAAAATGACCTAGGAATATGAGAAGCGTAATAAGAGCTTATGAGGAGAAACAAAGCAGAAGAGAGTACAAGGGCAAAAGGATGAACCGGTACTAGAGATAATAGTGCATGAGAAAATGAGAGAAAAAAAAGTAGAGAGTATTATTATAGAACAAGAACTCAAAAATGAATGCGATAATCCAGACAGGAAGATGCAAACGGACAAAAAGGCATATAGAGAGTTCGGGAAGGAGGAGTTACAGGACGGAGCGAAAGTTATTGGCGAAACGACAGAGCAGAAAAAAATGCAGATTTGAATCCTCAGTGAAAAATGAATTAATTCGGGCAGAAGGAATTTCTTTGAGATATTGCAGATAATAAGGGATTTGAAGAGGCAAGAAAAACAGAGAATGGGTACAAAAGAACAGTTCCTCAGAGAAGTGTGAATGTAAGAACCAAAGATAGTGGCGGAATAAGATCAAAATATAAAATGAGCGCAATAAGAAATTATGAAGAAAATAATGAAGAGAGATCTGAAGAAGGTTAAAATACTTGGTGGAAAAAAGTGGTGAGTTAAGGCAAAGAAAAAGTGAAAGGAATATGTCAGGTGATAAGAGTTTTTGTAGGGGTAAGAAAGACAAAGAATGAGTACGGAAGAAGGGTTCTTCGGAATAGTGTGAGAGAACCAAAAATAGTGGCGGAAAATGATCTGGGAATATGGAAAGCGCAATAAGAGTTTATGACGAAAATGACAGAGAGAGATTGTCTAAAAACCTAGAAAAAAATGGGCGGCAGCCAAGATCTTAGAATAGGATCAATATGGAAACAAGTGTAGTAAGTGCTGTATAAAAAAGACGTGAGAGTTCAGATGTGCTAAGGTAGGTGCAGCAAATGTGCAGGAATTGTGTTTCGGAGAAGTATCGCGAAGAAAAATATGAACTAGAACTGGAACTAGAGGTAATAGTACGAGAAAGAAATGCACGAAAGAGGCTAGTGAGTATTGTACAGAAAAACTCATAAATCAATGCGTTGGTCGCAAAGCACTCCAGAAATGGATACCGATGGTTAATGAGAGAAAAATGCGAAATGAGATATTGTGACGAAGTAGTATGCATTACGTATGGAACAATGGCGCGAGAGAGGAGCAGAAGAGAATAAACGAGGAAAATGAGGAAATGAACCTCTAGATTATAGTGCGAAAGCGAAATGCGAGAAAAAGGCTAGTTATTTATGGTAGAGGAGACAAGTTCAGAAATAAATGCTTCAGTCGTGATAAGGAGATGCGAGCGAGAGGAAAAGCTTCAGGAGAGTCCGGGAGGAAGGAACAACTGGAAAGAGCGGAAGTAAAAGGCGAATCGACCGAACGAAAGATAATGTAGGTTAAAATTCTCGGTGAAAAAAGTAGTGAGTTAAGGCCAAAGGAAAGTGAGAGAAATATGTCTGGTGATAAAAGACTTTGAAGAGGTAAGAAAGATAGTGAATGTATACGGGAGAAGGCTTCTTCAGAGTAGTCTGATAGAACCAAAAATAATGGCAGAAAATAATCTAGGAATATAAGAAGCGCCTTAAGAGTTTATGAGGAACATAACGAAGAGAGATTCTCTGAAATCCAAGTAAAAAATGGGCGGCAGCCAAGATCTAAGAATGATATCAATATGAAAACAAACGTGGTAGGTGCTGTATGAAAAAGACGTAGAAGTTTAGGTCTGTACGATAACACAATGCTGAGGTAGGTGCAGAAAATATGCAAGAGGAAAGTGTAAAATGTGAGTGCCTCGTGAATATCGTAGAAAAGCGTTTCAGAGAAGAATCCCAGAGAAAATAAGATAGAGAAATGCCAAATCAGAGTTGGGAGGATGAGTTTAGCTGTGAATATGGAAATTGAAATGCGGGAGATGTGCAGACGAGAGTGGACGAGACAAAAAATGAACTGGATCTAAAGATAGAAGTATGATAGTTAAATGCGAGAAAAGTGCTAGAGAGTATTAATCAGAAAAAGAGTTCAGAAATCAATGCGTATGTCGAGATATGGTGAAGCGAAATGAAGGAAAGGCTACAAAAGAGGTCGGACGGAAAGAACTACAGGATAGAGCGGAAGTTTTTGGCGAAAACGTAGAGTGAGAGAAAATGTAGTTTTCAATTCTCATTGGACAAAGCGGTATGCTCTGCCGAAAGAAAGGTGAAAAATTAATGACTGGTGATAAAAGACTTTGAAGGGCAAAGAAAGTTAGAGAGTGAGTACGTAAGAAAAGTTCTACGGAGTAGTGGGAAAAAACCAGATAAGATAATGGCGAGAAATGATCTAGGAATATGAGAAAAATTTCTGAGAAAGATGACCGTAGAGAGATTGTGCAAAAATCAAGGAAATAAGGGGCGTAAGCCAAGATGTAAGCAAGGGATCGATAAAAATACAAGCGACAGAAGCAAATCGTGGACATTTTCCTCTTGCACATTTCCTGCACCTAATTCAAAAACTTTTATCTCCAGACATATTTGTTTCACCTTTCTTTTGCCTTAGCTTACCACTTTCTTCACCGAGAATTTTAAACTACTTTTTTCTCGTTCCATCGTTTCGCCTATTACTTCCGCTCTTTCCTTTAGTTCTTTCCTTTTTAACTCTCCTGAAGCCTTTCCTCCCGCTCGTATCTCCTTATCACGACTGAAGCATCTATTTTTGAATTCTGCTCATGGACTGTAATTCTCCAGCCTTCACCTCGCATTTCAGTTTCGCATCATCAACTCTAGGTCCAGTTCCTCATTCCTCTCGTTTACTCTCTTTTGTAATTTTCTCGCATCTTTGTTTCTTATGCAATAAATACTAGCTCTTCCCATATTCTCATTCAGCATTTTTCTCTCATTAACCATCGGGATTTTTTATAGGAGTGCTTTGCTGAAATTATCACAACGCACTCACATTTTTCATTTTTCTCTTGCAATGTTATATATTAACGTCTCATTTATACAGCTTTTTCTACGCTTATGCTTCTATGTCCTGTTTTATATTTATCGCTTTCTTAGATCTTGGCTTCCGTCGCTTCTTTCGTTCATTTTCACACAATCCTTCTGCGGAATTCTTCCTCATAAAATTTCATTGCGATTCTCATATACCTAGATCTCATTCCACCATTATCTTTTTTTCTTACTGTTTTCTTTTAATACAGCACTTTCCACGCTTGTGCTTCTGTCACTTCTATTTAAATTGATCCCTTTCATAGATCTTGGCTGCTGCTCCTTTTTTCCTTGATTTTTGCACAATCTTCCTTCGTTATTCTTCCCCAAAAATGTGCCTCTTATATTCCTTCCTCATTTCCTTCCATTAACTTCGGTTCATTCACACTATTCCATAGAATTTTTCCTACGTACTCACTCTCTAACTTTGTTTCCTATTCAGAGTCTCTTAACACCAGTCATTAATTTTTCATCATTCTTCCGTCATAACATACCGCTTTATCCACTGAGAATTGAGATCAATATTTCCGCCTGCTCTATGGCTTCGCCAAAAAATTCCGCTCTTCCCTGTAGTTCTTTCCTCCTGAACTCTCCTGTAGCTTTTCCATCATTTCACTTAACCTTATCTCGGCTAACGCATTGATTCATGAACTCTTCTTCAGTACAATATTCTCTAGAACTTTTCTCGCATTTAACTCTCGTACTATTATCTCTAGGTCCAGTTCAAATATTTTCTCGTTCACTCTCGTCTGCATATCTCATTTCATGTACCATATTCACAGCACAACTCATCCTCGTAAACTCTCATGTGGTATTTTTCTATTATATCAGTCTTCGTCATACTTCTCCGGAACGCTTAACTACGGTATTTGTGAGGCACTCACATTTAACATTTTCCTCTTGCACATTTCCTGCACCTACTGCAGCATTGTATTATCGCACAAATCTAAACTTTTTTCCTCTGTTTCATAAGCACTTACCACGTTTGTCTTTAGTCTCTTGATTTCATAAAGATCTCATTATTAGATCTTGGCTGCCGCCCATTTTTTCCTAGATTCTCAGACAATCTCTCTTCATTATTTTCTTCATAATTTCTTATTACGCTTCTCATAGTACTAGATCATTTTCTGCCATTAGATTTGGTTCTTTCACACTGCTCCGAAGAGCTCTTCTTTCATTCTCATTGTCTTTTTTACCACTTCAAAGTCTCTTATCACCAGACATCATTGTTTCACCTGCCTTCAGCCCTAACTTACCACTTCTTTACCGAGAATTTTAACCTATATTTTCTTTCGTTCTATAGTTTTGGCTACTTTCGTTTTTTCCTCCCCAACTCTCTCGAATCCTTTCATCCCGCTCGCATCTCCTTATCACGGCTAACGTACTGATTTCTGAACTCTTCTCATATACTATAACTCTCTAGCCTTTTCATCGCATTTCTATTTCGCACCATTATCTGTAGATCCAGTTTCTCATTTTTCCCGTTAACTCTCTTCTGCACTTTTCTCTTATCTTTGTTTCATATGCAATGCACACTACTTCGTCCTAAATTCTTATTCGGCATTTTTCTCTCATTAACCATCAAGATTTTGTTCTGGAGTGATTTGCTGAGATTTCTGCATGGTTCTCACATCTTTCACTTTCATCCTGCACTTTTTCTGCACTTACCCCAGAACTTTGCTATCGACTATATATTGACTTCTTATTTATACAGTCTTTCTACGCTCATGCTTCTGTCTCCTGTTTTTATATTTATTCGTTCGTAGATCTTGGCTTCTGTCATTTTTTCGTTTATTTTCACCCTATCCCTTTTCGTTATTCTTCTTCATAAAATATCATTGCGCTTTTCATATCCATAGATCTTATTCCGCCATTATCTTAGGTTCCTACTTTCACACTTCTCTGAAGAACTTTTCCCTCGTACTATTTTCTGTCTTTCTTGTCTCTCCAGAGTCCCTTATTATCTGTCATATCTCAATCAAATTCGTTTTGCCTGAATTAATTAATTTTTTCACTTTGAAATTCAAACCTGCATTTTCTTCTACTCTGTCGTCTCACCAAAAACTTCCTATCCATTCCGTAATTCTTCCCTCCCGAGATGTCCATATGCATTTTCCTCCACTTGCATCTCATTATCTCGTCTATCTCATTTATTTCTGAGATCTTGTCCTTTAAAATACTCTGTACCATTTTTCTCTCGTTTCATTCACGCACTAAAGTCTATAGGCCCAGTTCATCCGTTTGCTCATGTATTCTCTTCTGCACTGCTTTCGCATTTTTTGTCTATATATTCAACATACCTCTTCCTCGTTATCTCTGATTTGGCATATTTACTCATTGTATTCTTCGGGATACTTCTCTGACACGCTTTCCTTATATTTTTATAAGGCATTTTCATATTACATTTTCATAAAGCCCTTTCTTGCACTAACTTGAGCATTTTGCTACCGCACAGACATAAACACTTACGTTTCTTTATACAGCTCTTTCTACGCTTGTGCTTCTGTCTCTTGTATTAAGATTGATTTCGTTCTTAGATCTTGGCTGCCGCTCCTTCTTTCCTTGATTTTTGCATAATCTCGCTTCGTTATTCTTCCTCTTAAATTTTCTTGTCATTCATCCACTTCATTTGCCACCAATATCTTTGGTTCCTACTCACTACCCCGTAGAATTTTTCTTTTGTATTCACTCTCCCATTTTCTTTCCCCGTCATAGTCTTTTATCACCAGTCATTAATTTTTCACCCTCCTCTCGGCATAACCTACTGCTTCTTGCATTGCGAATTTCAACCTACATTTTCGCCTGCTCCATCGTTTTGCCAAAACCTTACGCTCTTTCCTGTAGTTCTTTCTTCCCGAACTCTTCCGTAGCCTTTCCTTCATTTCACTTTACCTTTTCTCGGTAACGCATTGATTCCTTAACTCTCTTCTGTACAATACGCTATAGCATTTTTCTCGCATTTCACTTTCGTACTTTGATGTCTAGGTCCAGTTTCCCTTCTTCTCCTTCTCTATCGTCTGCACATCTCCCGCATTTTATGTTCAATAGCCACAGCACAACTCATCCTCCCAACTCTCATTTGGCATTTTGCTATCATATTTTTCTTCGGGATACTTCTCTGAAACGCTCTCCTACGATATTCACGAGGCACTCATATTTTACACCTTCCTCTTGCATATTTCCTGCACCAGCCTCAGCATTGTGTTATCCCACAGATCTAAACTCTTACGTCTATTTCATACAGCTCTCAACACGCTTGTTTTCATATTGATATCATTTTTAGATCTTGGCTGCCGCCCCTTGCTTAGTTTGGTTACAGACAATTTCTTGTCGTTATTTTCTTCATAAACGTTTATGGCGCTTCTCATATTCCTAGATCATTTTCCGTCAGTATTCTTGGTTCTATCACTCCAGTCCGAAGAATTCTTAGTTTGTACTCAATCTCTGTCTTTCTTACTACTTCGAAGTCTTTTGTCACCAGACATATTTCTCCCACCTTCCTTTGGCCATAACTCACTACTTTTTTCCACCGAAAATTTTAACCTACATTATCTCTAGATCTGTCGATTCGCCTTTCACTTCAGCTCTATCCTGTTTTTCTTTCTTCCCGATTTCCCCTGAAGCTCTTACTCCCGCTCGCATCTCCTTCTCACGACTAACGCATTTATTTCTGAACTCTTTTCCTGTACAATAACTAACTAGCCTTTTTCTCGCATTTCTCTTTTGCACTTTTATCTCTAGATCCAGCTCCTCATTTTCCTCGTTTACTCTCTTCTGCTTCTCTCTAGCATCATTGTTTCATATGCCATGCATACTACTTCGTCCCAATTTCTCATTCCTCATTTTTCTCTCATTAACCATCGGTTTCTTTCTCTGCGGTGCTTTGCGACTAACGCATTGATAGTGAGTTCTTCTGTATAATTATCCTTTGTTCCAGTTCCTCTTTTTCTCGTTCACTTTCGTGTGCACATCTCTCGCATTTCATGTTTCATATTCACAGCACAACTCATCCTCCTAAACTCTCATAAGGCATTTTTCTATCATATTTCCTCCGTGATACTCCTCCGAAAAGCTTTCCTACGATATTTGCGAGGTACTCACATTTTACATTTTCCTCTTGCACATTTCCTGCACCTGCTTCAGCATTTTGTTATCGCACAGATCTAAACTTTTACGTCTGTTTCATACAGAACTTGCCACGCTTGTGCTTGAGTCTCTTGTTTTCATATTGATCCCATTCTCAGATCTTTGCTGCGGACCACTTTTTCCTAGATTTTCAGACACTCCCTCGTCATTATTTTCTTCATAATTTCTTATTGCGCTTCTCAGATCATTTTCCGCTTTCATCTGTGGATCTTTCACACTACTCCGAAGATCTCTTTCCATACTTATTTTCTGCCTATCTTACCCCTTCAAAAACTCTTATCTCCAGACATATTTGTTTCACCTTTCTTTTGCCTTAGCTTACCACTTTTTTCACCGAGAATTTTAAACTACATTTTTTTCGTTCCATCGTTTCGCCTATTACTTCCGCTCTTTCTTTCAGTTCTTTCCATTTTAACTCTTCTGAAGCCTTTCCTCCAGCTCGTATCCCCTTATCACGACTGAAGCATATATTTTTGAATTCTTCTCATGAACCGTAATTCTCCAGCCATCACCTCGCATTTCAGTTTCGCATCATCAACTCTTGGTGCAGTTCCTCATTCCTCGCGTTTACTCTCTTTTGCACTTTTCTCGCATCTTTGTTTCATATGCAATAAATACTAGCTCGTCCCATATTCTCATTCAGCATTTTTCTCTCATTAACCATCGGAATTCTTTTAGGAGTGCTTTGCTGAAATTATCACAACGCACTCACATTTTTCATTTTTCTCTTGCAATGTTATATATTAACGTCTCATTTATACAGCTTTTTCTACGCTTATGCTTCTATGTCCTGTTTTATATTTATCCCTTTCTTAGATCTTGGCTTCCGTCGCTTCTTTTGTTCTTTTTCACACAATCCCTCTTCGGAATTCTTCCTTATAATATTTCATTGCGATTCTCATATACCTAGATCTCATTCCACCATTATCTTTATTTCTTACTTTTTGCTTTTAATACAGCACTTTCCACGCTTGTGCTTCTGTCACTTGTATTTATATTGATCCCTTTCATGGATCTTGGCTGCTGCTCCTTTTCTCCTTGATTTTTGCACAATCTTCCTTCGTTATTCTTCCCCAAAAATTTGCCTCTCATATTCCTTCCTCATTTCCCGCCATTAACCTCGGTTCATTCAAACTACTCCATAGAAATTTTCCTACGTAATCACTCTCTAACTTTGTTTCCCAGACAGAGTCTTTTATGACCAGTCATTAATTTTTCATCATCCTTCTGTCATAACATACCGCTTTATCCAACGAAAATTGAAATCAATATTTCCGCCTGCTCTATGGCTTCGCCAAAAAATTCCGCTCTTCCCTGTAGTTCTTTCCTGCTGAACTCTCCTGTAGCTTTTTCATCATTTCACTTCACCTTATCTCGGCTAACGCGTTGATTCCTGAACTCTTCTTCAGTACAATATTCTCTAGAACTTTTCCCGCATTTAACTCTCGTTCTATATTCTCTAGGTTCAGTTCAAATTTTTTCTCGCTCACTCTCGTCTGCATATCTCCCGCATTTTATGTACCATATTCACAGCAAAACTCATCCTCGTAAACTCTCATGTGGTATTTTTCTATTATATTAGTCTTCGGCATACTTCTCCGGAACACTTTACTACGGTATTCGCGAGGCACTCACATTTTACATTTTCCTCTTGCACATTTCCTGCACCTACTTCAGCATTGTGTTATCGCACAGATCTAAACTTTTACCTCTGTTTCATACAGAACTTACCACGCTTGTCTTTAGTCTCATGATTTCATAGAGATCTCATTCTTAGATCTTGGCTGCCGCCCTTTTTTTCCTAGATTCTCAGACAATCTCTCTTCATTATTTTCTTCATAATTTCTTATTACGCTTCTCATATTCATAGATCATTTTCCGCCATTGGATTTGGTTCTTTCACTTTGCTCCGAAGAACTCGTCTTTCATACTTATTATCTGTCTTTTTTACCCCTACAAAGTCTCTCATCACCAGACATAATTGTTTCACCTGCCTTCTGCCTTAACTTACCACTTTTTTACCGTGAATTTTAACCTATATTTTCTTTCGTTCTATCGTTTTGCCTATTACTGCCGTTCTTTTCTCCCCAACTCTCTCGAATCCTTTCATCCTGTCTCCTGTTTTTATAATTATCCGTTCGACGATCTTGGCTTCTGTCACTTCTCTCGTTGATTTTCACCCTATTCCTCTTCGTACCATTTTCTGTCTTCTTTATAAAATGTCATTGCGCTTTTCATATCCGTAGATCTTATTCCGCCATAATATTTGGTTCTTACTTTCACACTTCTCTGAAGAACTTTTCCTTCGTACCATTTTCTGTCTTTTTTGTCTTTCCAGAGTCCCTTATTATCTGCCATATCTCTATCAAATTCCTTTTGCCTGAATTAATTTGTTTTTCCACATTGAAATTTAAAACTGCATTTTCTTCTACTCTGTCGTTTCACCAATAACTTCCTATCCATTCCGTAATTCTTCCCTCCCGAAATGTCCATATGCATTTTCCTCCACTTGCATCTCATTATTTCGTCTAACTCATTTCTTTCTGAGTTCTTGTCCTTTAAAATACTCTGTACTATTTTTCTCTCGCTTCACTTACGCACCAAAGTCTATAGGCTAAGTTCATCCGTTTGCTCTTGTATTCTCTTCTGCACTGCTTCCGCATTTTTTGTCTATATATTCAACATTATTCTTCCTCGTAATCTCTGATTTGGCATTTTTACTCATTGTATTCTTCGGGATACTTCTCTGAAACTCTTTACTAATATTTTCAGAAGGCATTCTCATATTAGAATTTCAAAACGCACTTTCTTGCACTTACTTGAACATTTTGCTACCGCACAGACATAAACACTTACGTTTTTGTACTTTATACAGCTCTTTCTACGCTTGTGCTTCTGCCTCTTGTATTGAGATTGATCTCGTTATTAGATCTTGGCTGCCGCCCCTTCTTTCCTTGATTTTTGCACAATCTCCCTTCGTTATTCTTCCTCGTAGATTTTCTTCTCATATCTCCACTTCATTTTCCACCAATATCTTTGGTTCTTTCACACTACCCCGTAGAACTTTTCTTACGTATTCACTCTCCAATTTTCTTTCTCTGTCATAGTCTTTTATCACCAGTCATTAATTTTTCACCTTCCTTTCGGCTTAACCTATTGCATCTTCCATTGCGAATTTCAACCTACATTTTCGCCCGCTCCATCATTTTGCCAAAAACTTACTCTCTTTCCCGTAGTTCTTTCTTCCCGAACTCTTCTGTAGCCTTTCCTTCATTTCACTTTACCTTATCTCGGATAACGCATTGATTCCTTAACTCTCTTCTGTACAATACTCTATAGCATTTTTCTCACATTCCACTTTCGTTCTTTGACCTCTAGGTTCAGTTCCTCCTTTTCTCGCTCTCCCTCGTCTGCACATCTCCCTAATTCGTTGTTTAATAGCCACAGCACAACTCATCATCCCAACTCTCATTAGGCATTTTGCTATCATATTTTTCTTCGGGATACTTCTCTGAAACGCTTTCCTACAATAATCATGAGGCACTCATATTTTACACTTTCCTCTTGCATATTTCTTGCACCTACCTTAGTATTGTGTTATCGCGCAGATCTAAACTCTTACGGCTGTTTCATACAGCTCTTAACATGCTTGTTTTCATATAGATATCATGTTCAGATCATGGCTGCTGCCCATTGGTTAGTTTGATTTCAGACAATTTCCTTTCGATATTTTCCTCATAAATTCTTATGGCGCTTCTCATATTCCTAGATCATTTTCCGTCATTATTCTTGGTTCCATCACACTATTCCAAAGAACCCTTATTTCGTACTCAATCTCTGTCTTTCCTACTACTTCGAAGTCTTTTGTCACCAGACATATTTTTCTCAACTTCCTTTGGCTTAACACACCACTTTTTTCCACCGAGAATTTTAAACTACATAATCTCTAGATCTGTCGATTCGCCTTTCACTTCAGCTCTATCCTGTTTTTCTTTCTTCCCGATTTCTCCTGAAGCTCTTACTCCCGCTCGCATCTCCTTATCACGACTAACGCATTTATTTCTGAACTCTTCTCCTGTACAATAACTAACTAGCCTTTTTCTCGCATTTCTTTTTTCCACTTTTATCTCTAGATCCAGTTCCTCATTTTCCTCGTTTCCTCTCTTCTGCTTCTCTCTAGTATCATTGTTTCATATGCATACTACATCGCCCCAATTTCCCATTCCTCATTTTTCTCTCATTAACCATAGGTAGCTTTCTCTGGAATCCTTTGCGACTAACGCATTGATGATGAGTTTATCTGTATAATTATCCCTTGTTCCAGTTCCTCTTTTTCTCGTTCACACTCGTGTGCACATCTCTCGCATTTCATGTTTCATATTCACAGCACAACTCATCCTCCTCAACTCTCATGTGGAATTTTTCTATCATATTTCCTTCGCGATACTTTTCCGAAAAGCTTTCCTACGATATTCGCGAGGCACTTACATTTTACATTTTCCTCTTGCACGTTTCCTGCACCTACTTCAGCATTGTGTTATCGCACAGATCTAAACTCTTACGTCTGTTTCATACAGAACTTACCACGCTTGTGCTCCAGTCTCTTGTGTTCATATTGATCACATTCTCAGATCTTGGCTGCGGACCATTTTTTTGCTAGAACTTCAGACAATCTCTCTGCATTATTTCCTTCATAATTTCTTATGGCGCTTCTCATATTCCTAGTTTATTTTCCGCTAGAATCTGTGGTTCTTTCACACTACTCCGAAGATCTCTTTCCATACTCATTTTCTGCCTATCTCACCCCTTCAAAAACTCTTATCTCCAGACATATTTGTTTCACCTTTCTTTTTCCTTAGCTTACCACTTTTTTTACCGAGAATTTTAACCTACTCTTTTTTTCTTTCCATCGTTTCGCCAATTACTTCCGCTCTTTCCTTTAGTTCTTTCCTCTTTAACACTTCTGAAACCTTTCCTCCCCCTCGCATCTCCTAATCACGACTGAAGCATTTATTTTTGAATTCTTCTTAGGATTATAATTCACCAGCCTTCACCTTGCATTTCAGTTTCGCATCATCAACTCTAGGTCCAGTTCCTCATCCTCTCGTTTACTCTGTTTTGCACTTTTCTCGCATCCTTGTTTCATATGCAATACATAGTAGCTCGTCCCATATTCTCATTCAGCATTTTTCTCTCATTAACCGTCGGGATTTTTCTCAGGAGTGCTTTGCTGAAATTATCACAACGCACTCATATTTTTGATTTTTCTCTTGCAATGTTCTATATTAACGTCTCATTTATACAGCTTTTTCTACGCTTATGCTTCTATGTCCTGTTTTATATTTATCCCTTTCTTAGATCTTGGCTTCCGTCGCTTCTTTCGTTCATTTTCACACGAGCCTTCTTCTTCCTCATAAAATTTCATTGCGATTCTCATATACCTAGATCTCATTCCACCATTATCTTTATTTCTTACTTTTTTCTTTTAATACGGCACTTTTTTTGCTTGTGCTTCTGTCACTTGTATTTATATTGATCCCTTTCATAGATCTTGGCTGCTGCCCTTTTTTCCTTGATTTTTGCACAATCTTCCTTCGTTATTCTTCCCCAAAAATTTGCCTCTCATATTCCTTAATCATTTCCTGCCATTAACTTCGGTTCATTCACACTATTCCATAGAATTTTTCCTACGTACTCACTCTCTAACTTTGTTTCCTATTCAGAGTCTCTTATCACCAGTCATTAATATTTCATCATCCTTCCGTCATAACATACCGCTTTATCCACTGAGAATTGAAATCAATATTTCCGCCTGCTCTATGGCTTCGCCAAAAAATTCCGCTCTTCCCTGTAAATCTTTCCTCCTGAACTCTCCTGTAGCTTTTCCATCATTTCACTTCACCTTTTCTCGGCTAACGCATTGATTTCTGAACTCTTCTTCAGTACAATAATCTGTAGAACTTTTCTCGCATTTAACTCTCGTACTATATTCTCTAGGTCCAGTTCAAATTTTTTCTCGTTCACTCTCATCTGCATATCTCCCGCATTTCATGTACCATATTCACAGCACAACTCATCCTCGTAAACTCTCATGTGGTATTTTTCTATTATATCAGTCTTCAGCATACTTCTCCGGAACGCTTTACTGCGGTTTTCGCTAAGCACTCACATTTTACATTTTCCTCTTGCAAATTTCCTGCACCTACTTCAGCATTGTGTTATCGCAAAGATCTCAATTTTTTTCCTCTGTTTCATAGAGCACTTACCACGCTTGTGCTTCAGTCTCTTGATTTCATAAAGATCTCATTCTTAGATCTTGGCTGCCGCTCTTTTTTTCCTAGATTCTCAGACAATCTCTCTTCATTATTTTCTTCATAATTTCTTATTACGCTTCTCATAGTCCTAGATCCTATTCCGCCATTAGATTTGGTTCTTGCACACTGCTCCGAAGAACTCTTCTTTCATTCTAATTATCTGCCTTGTTTACCCCTTCAAAGTCTCTTATCACCAGACATAATTAATTCACCTGCCTTCTGCCCTAACTAACCACTTTTTTACCGAGAATTTTAACCTATATTTTCTTTCGTTCTGTCATTTTGGCTACTTTCGTTTTTTCCTTCCCAACTCTCCCGAATCCTTTCATCCCGCTCGCATCTCCTTATCACGACTAACGCACTGATTTCTGAACTCTTCTCATATACTATAACTCTCTAGCCTTTTCGTCGCATTTCTATTACGCTCCATTATCTGTGGGTCCAGTTTCTCATTTTTCCCGTTAACTCTCTTCTGCACTTTTCTCTCATCTTTGTTTCATATGCAATGCATACTACTTCGTCCCAAATTCTTATTCGGCATTTTTCTCTCATTATCCATCAGGATTTTGTTCTGGAGTGCTTTGCTGATATTTCCGCATGGTTCTCACATTTTTCACTTTCATCTTGCACTTTTTCTACACTTACACCAGAACTTTGCTATCGACTATATATTGACTACGTATTCATACAGCTTTTTCTACGCTCATGCTTCTGTCTCCTGTTTTTATAATTATCCGTTCGTAGATCTTGGTTTCCGTCACTTCTTTCGTTGATTTTCACCCTATTCCTCTTCGTTATTCTTCTTCATAACATATCATTGCGCTTTTTATATTCGTAGATCTTATTCCGCCATTAACTCTGGTTCTTACATTCACACTTCTCTGAAGAACTTTTCTTTCGTACTATTCTCTGTCTTTCTTGTCTCTTCAAAGTCCCTTATTATCTGCCATATCTCTATCAAATTTCTTTTGCCTGAATTATTTATTTTTCCACTTTGAATTCAAACCTGCGTTTTCTTCTACTATGTCATTTCACCATTAACTTCCTCCTATCCATCCCTTAATTCTTCCCTCCCGAAATGTCCATATGACTTTTCATCCACTTGCGTCTCATCATCTCGTCTATCTCCGTCATTTCTGAGATCTTGTTCTTTAAAATACTCTCTACCATTTCCTCTCGTTTCACTCACGCACCAAAGTCTATAGGCCCAGCTCATCCTTTTCCTCATGTACTCTCTTCTGCACTGCTTCCGCATTTTTTGTCTATATATTCAACATTCCTCTTCCTTGTAATCTCTGATTTGGCATTTTTACTCATTGTAATCTTCGGTATACTTCGCTGAAACGCTTTCCTAATATTTTTATAATGCATTCTCATATTACATTTCATGAAGCACTTTCTTGCACTTACTTGAGCAATTTACTACAGCGCAGACATAAACACTTACGATTCTTTATACAGCACCTTCTTCGCTTGTGCTTCTGTCTCTTGTATTAAGATTGATCCCGTTCTTAGATTTTGGCTGCCGCCCCTTCTTTTCTTTGTTTTTTGCACAATCTCGCTTCGTTATTCTTCCTCATAAATTTTCTTCTCATTTATCCACTTCATTTGCCACCAATACCTTTGGTTCCTACACACTATCCCGTAGAAATTTTCTTTTGTATTCACTCTCCAATTTTCTTTCCCCGTCATAGTCTTTTATCACCACTCATTAATTTTTCACCTTCCTTTCGGCATAACCTACTGCTTCTTCCATTGCGAATTTCAACCAACATTTTCGCCCGCTCCATCGTTTTGCCAAAACCTTACGCTTTTTCCTGTAGTTCTTTCTTTCCGAACTCTTCCGTATCCTTTCCTTCATTTCACTTTACCTTATCTCGGATAACGCATTGATTCCTTAACTCTCTTCTGTACAATACTCTATAGCATTTTTCTCGCATTTCACTTTCGTACTAAGATATCTAGATCCAGTTCCTCTTTTTCTCCTTCTCTCTCGTCTGCACATCTCCCGCATTCTATGTTCAATGGCTACAGCACAACTCATCCTCCCAACTCTCATTTGGCATTTTGCTTTCATATTTTTCTTCGGGATACTTCTCTGAAACGGTTTCCTAAGTTATTCACGAGGCACTCATATTTTATACTTTCCTCTTGGATATTTCCTGCACCAACCTCAGCATTGTGTTATCGCACAGATCTAAACTCTTAAGTCTATTTCATACAGCTCTGAACACGTTTGTTTTCATATTGATATCATTTTTAGATCTTGACTGCCGCCCATTGCTTAGTTTGGTTACAGACTATGTCTTTTCATTATTTTCCTCATAAATTCTTATGGCGCTTCTCATATTCCTAGATCATTTTCCGTCATTATTCTTGGTTGTATCACACCACTCCGAAGAACCCTTAGTTTGTACTAAATCTCTGTCCTTCTTACTACTTCGAAGTCTTTTGTCACCAGACATATTTCTCTCGCCTTCCTTTGGCCTTAACTCACCACTTTTTTCCACCGAAAATTTTAACCTACATTATCTCTAGATCTGTCGATTCGCCTTTTACTTCAGCTCTATCCTGTTTTTCTTTCTCCCCGATCTCTCCTGAAGCCCTTACCCCCGCTCGCATCTCCTCATCACGACTAACGCATTTATTTCTGAACTCTTTTCCTGTACAATAACTAACTAGCCTTTTTCTCGCATTTCTTTTTTGCATTTTTATCTCTAGATCCAGTTCCTCATTTTCTTCGTTTACTCTCTTCTGCTTCTCTCTAGCATCATTGTTTTATATGTCATTATATCATACTGCTTCGTCCCAATTTCTCATTCCTCATTTTTCTCTCATTAACCATCGGTTTCTTTCTCTGGAGTGCTTTGCAACTAACGCATTGATAATGAGTTCTTCTGTATAATTATCCCTTGTTCCAGTTCCTCTTTTTCTCGTTCACTCTCGGGTGCACATCTCTCGCATTTCATGTTTCATATTCACAGCACAACTCATCCTCCTAAATTCTCATGTGGCATTTTTCTATCATATTTCCTTCGCGATACTCCTCCGAAAAGCTTTCCTACGATAATCGCGAGGCACTCACATTTTACATTTTCCTCTTGCTTATTTCCTGCACCTACTTCAGCATTGTGTTATAGCACAGATCTAAACTTTTACTTCTGTTTCATACAGCACTTACCACGCTTGTCTTTAGTCTCTTGATTTCATAAAGATCTCATTCTTAGATCTTGGCTGCCGCCTTTTTTTTTCCTAGATTCACAGACAATCTCTCTTCATTATTTTCTTCATAATTTCTTGTTACGCTTCTCATATTCCTAGATCATTTTCCGCCATTAGATTTGGTTCTTTCACACTGCTCCGAAGAACTCTTCTTACATACTTATTATCTGTCTTTTTTACCCCTTCAAAGTCTCTTATCACCAGAAATAATTGAGTCACTTGCCCTCTGCCCTAACTTAACACTTTTTTACCGAGAATTTTTACCTATATTTTCTTTCGTTCTATCGTTTTGCCTATTATTTCCGCTCTTTCTCATATACTATAACACTCTAGCCTTTTCATCGCATTTCTATTTCGCACCATTATCTGTAGGTCCAGTTTTTCATTTTTTCCGTTAACTCTCTTCTGCACTTTTCTCTCATCTTTGTTTTATATGCAATGTATACTACTTCGTCCCAAATTCTTATTCGGCATTTTCCTCTCATTAACCATCAGGATTTTATTCTGGAGTGCTTTGCTGAGATTTCCGCATGGTTCTCACTTCTTTCACTTTCATCTTGCACATTTATGCACTTACCCCAGAACTTTGCTATCGACTATATATTGGCTTCTTATTTATACAGCTTTTTCTACGCTCATACTTCTGTCTCCTGTTTTTATAATTATCCGTTCGAAGATCTTGGCTTCTGTCACTTCTTTCGTTGATTTTCACCCTATCCCTTTTCGTACCATTTTCTGTCTTCTTTATAAAATATCATTGCGCTTTTCATATCCGTAGATCTTATTCCAGCATCATATTTGGTTCTTACTTTCACACTTCTCTGAAGAACTTTTCCTTCGTACCATATTTTGTCTTTCTTGTCTCTCCAGAGTCCCTTATTATCTGCCATATCTCTTTCAAATTCCTTTTGCCTGAATTAATTTATTTTTCCACTTTGAAATTCAAAACTGCATTTTCTTCTACTCTGTCGTTTCACCAATAACTTCCTATCCATCCCTCAATTCTTCCCTCCCGAAATGTCCATATGAATTTTCCTCCACTTGCATCTCATTATTTCGGCTAACTCGTTCATTTCTGAGTTCTTGTCCTTTAAAATACTCTGTACCATTTTTCTCTCCTTCACTTACGCACCAAAGTCTATAGGCTCAGTTCATCCGGTTGCTCATGTATTCTCTTCTGCACTGCTTCCGCATTTTTGTCTATATATTCAACATGCCTCTTCCTCCTAATCTCTGATTTGGCATTTTACTCATTATATTCTTCGGGATACTTCTCTGAAACTCTTTCCTAATATTTTCATAAGGTATTCTCATATTAAATTTCATTAGGCACTTTCTTGCACTTACTTGAACATTTTGCTATCGCACAGACATAAACACTTACGTTTCTTTATACAGCACTTTCTACGCTTGTGCTTCTGTCTCTTGTATTAAGATTGATCCCGTTCTTAGATCTTGGCTGCCGCCCCTTCTTTCCTTGATTTTTGCACAATCTCCCTTCGTTATTCTTCCTCATAAATTTTCTTCTCATATCTCAACTTCATTTTCCACCAATATATTTGGTTCTTTCACACTACCCCGTAGAACTTTTCTTACGTATTCACTCTCCAATTTTCTTTCCCCGTCATAGTCTTTCATCAACAGTCATTAATTTTTCACCTTCCTTTCGGCATAACCTATTGCTTCTTCCATTGCGAATTTCAACCTTCATTTTCGCGCGCTCTATCGTTTTGCCGAATACTTACGCTCTTTCCTGTAGTTCTTTCTTCCCGAACTCTTCTGTAGCCTTTCCTTCATTTCCTTTTAAATTATCTCGGATAACGCATTGATTCCTTAACTCTCTTCTGTACAATACTCTATAGCATTTTTCTCGCATTTCACTTTCGTACTATGATCTCTAGTTCCAGTTCCTCCTCTTCTCGTTCTCTCTCGTCTGCACATCTCCCTCATTCTATGATCAATAGCCACAACACAACTCATCCTCCCAACTCTCATTAGGCATTTTGCTATCATATTTTTCTTCGGGATACTTCTCTGAAACGCTTTCCTACGATATTCCGGAGGTACTCATATTTTACACTTTCCTCTTGCATATTTCTTGCACCTACCTCAGCATTGTGTTATCGCACAGATCTAAACTCTGACAGCTGTTTCATACAGCTCTTAACACGCTTGTTTTCATATGGATATCATGTTTAGATCTTGGCTGCCGCCCATTGCTTAGTTTGGTTTCAGACAATTTCTTTTCGTTATTTTCCTCATAAACTCTTATGGCGCTTCTCATATTCCTAGATCATTTTCCATCATTATTCTTCGTTCCATCACACTATTCCGAAGAACCCTTATTTTGTACTCAATCTCTGTCTTTCCTACTACTTCGAAGTCTTTTGTCACCAGACATATTTCTCTCATCTCCCTTTGGCCTTAACTCACCACTTTTTTCCACCGAGAATTTTAACCTTCATTATCTCTAGATCTGTCGATTCGCCTTTCACTTCAGCTCTATCCTGTTTTTCTTACTTCCCGATTTCTCCTGAAGCTCTTACTCTCGCTCGCATCTCCTTATCACGACTAACGCATTTATTTCTGAACTCTTCTCCTGTACAATAACTAACTAGCCTTTTTCTCGCATTTCTCTTTCGCACTATTATCTCTAGATCCAGTTCCTCATTCTCCTCGTTTACTCTCTTCTGCTTCTCTCTAGCATTATTGTTTCATATGTCATGCTTACTACTTCGTCCCAATTTTTCATTCCTCATTTTTCTCTCATTAATCATCGGTATCTTTCTCTTTGCGACTAACGCATTGATAATGAGTATAATTATTCCTTGTTCCAGTTCCTCTTTTCTCGTTCACTCTCGTGTGCACATCTCTCGCATTTCAAGTTTCATAATCGCAGCACAACTGATCCTCTTAAACTCTCATGTGGCATTTTTCTATCATATTTCCTTCGGGGACTTCTCCAAAAGCTTTCCTACGATATTCGCGAGGCACTCACATTTTACATTTTCCTCTTGCATATTTCCTGCACCAACCTCAGCATTGTGTTATCGCAAAGATCTAAACTCTTACGTCTATTTCATACAGCTCTGAACACGCTTGTTCTCATATTGATATCATTTTTAGATCTTGACTGCCGCCCATTGCTTAGTTTGGTTGCAGACTATTTCTTTTCATTATTTTCGTCATAAATTCTTATGGCGCTTCTCATATTCCTAGATCATTTTCCGTCATTATTCTTGGTTGTATCACACCACACCGAAGAACCCTTAGTTTGTACTAAATCTCTGTCCTTCTTACTACTTCGAAGTCCTTTGTCACCAGACATATTTCTCTCACCTTCCTTTGGCCTTAACTCACCACTTTTTTCCACCGAAAATTTTAACCTAAATTATCTCTAGGTCTGTCGATTCGCCTTTTACTTTGCGACTAACGCATTGATAATGAGTATAATTATTCCTTGTTCCAGTTCCTCTTTTTCTCGTTCACTCTCGTGTGCACATCTCTCGCATTTCAAGTTTCTTAACCGCAGCACAACTGATCCTCCTAAACTCTCATGTGGCATTTTTCTATCATATTTCCTTCGCGATACTCCTCCGAAAAGCTTTCCTACGATAATCGCGAGGCACTCACATTTTACATTTTCCTCTTGCTTATTTCCTGCACCTACTTCAGCATTGTGTTATAGCACAGATCTAAAGTTTTACTTCTGTTTCATACAGCACTTACCACGCTTGTCTTTAGTCTCTTGATTTCATAAAGATCTCATTCTTAGATCTTGGCTGCCGCCTTTTTTTTTCCTAGATTCACAGACAATCTCTCTTCATTATTTTCTTCATAATTTCTTGTTACGCTTCTCATATTCCTAGATCATTTTCCGCCATTAGATTTGGTTCTTTCACACTGCTCCGAAGAACTCTTCTTACATACTTATTATCTGTCTTTTTTACCCCTTCAAAGTCTCTTATCACCAGACATAATTGATTCACTTGCCCTCTGCCCTAACTTAACACTTTTTTACCGAGAATTTTCACCTATATTTTCTTTCGTTCTATCGTTTTGCCTATTATTTCCGCTCTTTCTCATATACTATAACACTCTAGCCTTTTCATCGCATTTCTATTTCGCACCATTATCTGTAGGTCCAGTTTTTCATTTTTTCCGTTAACTCTCTTCTGCACTTTTCTCTCATCTTTGTTTTATATGCAATGTATACTACTTCGTCCCAAATTCTTATTCGGCATTTTCCTCTCATTAACCATCAGGATTTTATTCTGGAGTGCTTTGCTGAGATTTCCGCATGGTTCTCACTTCTTTCACTTTCATCTTGCACATTTATGCACTTACCCCAGAACTTTGCTATCGACTATATATTGGCTTCTTATTTATACAGCTTTTTCTACGCTCATACTTCTGTCTCCTGTTTTATAATTATCCGTTCGAAGATCTTGGCTTCTGTCACTTCTTTCGTTGATTTTCACCTATCCCTTTTCGTACCATTTTCTGTCTTCTTTATAAAATATCATTGCGCTTTTCATATCCGTAGATCTTATTCCAGCATCATATTTGGTTCTTACTTTCACACTTCTCTGAAGAACTTTTCCTTCGTACCATATTTTGTCTTTCTTGTCTCTCCAGAGTCCCTTATTATCTGCAATATCTCTTTCAAATTCCTTTTGCCTGAATTAATTTATTTTTCCACTTTGAAATTCAAAACTGCATTTTCTTCTACTCTGTCGTTTCACCAATAACTTCCTATCCATCCCTCAATTCTTCCCTCCCGAAATGTCCATATGAATTTTCCTCCACTTGCATCTCATTATTTTGGCTAACTCGTTCATTTCTGAGTTCTTGTCCTTTAAAATACTCTGTACCATTTTTCTCTCGCTTCACTTACGCACCAAAGTCTATAGGCTCAGTTCATCCGGTTGCTCATGTATTCTCTTCTGCACTGCTTCCGCATTTTTTGTCTATATATTCAACATGCCTCTTCCTCCTAATCTCTGATTTGGCATTTTTACTCATTATATTCTTCGGGATACTTCTCTGAAACTCTTTCCTAATATTTCCATAAGGTATTCTCATATTAGAATTTCATTAGGCACTTTCTTGCACTTACTTGAACATTTTGCTATCGCACAGACATAAACACTTACGTTTCTTTATACAGCACTTTCTACGCTTGTGCTTCTGTCTCTTGCATTAAGATTGATCCCGTTCTTAGATCTTGGCTGCCGCCCCTTCTTTCCTTGATTTTTGCACAATCTCCCTTCGTTATTCTTCCTCATAAATTTTCTTCTCATATCTCAACTTCATTTTCCACCAATATATTTGGTTCTTTCACACTACCCCGTAGAACTTTTCTTACGTATTCACTCTCCAATTTTCTTTCCCCGTCATAGTCTTTCATCAACAGTCATTAATTTTTCACCTTCCTTTCGGCATAACCTATTGCTTCTTCCATTGCGAATTTCAACCTTCATTTTCGCGCGCTCTATCGTTTTGCCGAATACTTACGCTCTTTCCTGTAGTTCTTTCTTCCCGAACTCTTCTGTAGCCTTTCTTTCATTTCACTTTAAATTATCTCGGATAACGCATTGATTCCTTAACTCTCTTCTGTACAATACTCTATAGCATTTTTCTCGCATTTCACTTTCGTACTATGATCTCTAGTTCCAGTTCCTCCTCTTCTCGTTCTCTCTCGTCTGCACATCTCCCTCATTCTATGATCAATAGCCACAACACAACTCATCCTCCCAACTCTCATTAGGCATTTTGCTATCATATTTTTCTTCGGGATACTTCTCTGAAACGCTTTCCTACGATATTCCGGAGGTACTCATATTTTACACTTTCCTCTTGCATATTTCTTGCACCTACCTCAGCATTGTGTTATCGCACAGATCTAAACTCTGACAGCTGTTTCATACAGCTCTTAACACGCTTGTTTTCATATGGATATCATGTTTAGATCTTGGCTGCCGCCCATTGCTTAGTTTGGTTTCAGACAATTTCTTTTCGTTATTTTCCTCATAAACTCTTATGGCGCTTCTCATATTCCTAGATCATTTTCCATCATTATTCTTCGTTCCATCACACTATTCCGAAGAACCCTTATTTTGTACTCAATCTCTGTCTTTCCTACTACTTCGAAGTCTTTTGTCACCAGACATATTTCTCTCATCTCCCTTGGCCTTAACTCACCACTTTTTTCCACCGAGAATTTTAACCTTCATTATCTCTAGATCTATCGATTCGCCTTTCACTTCAGCTCTATCCTGTTTTTCTTACTTCCCGATTTCTCCTGAAGCTCTTACTCTCGCTCGCATCTCCTTATCACGACTAACGCATTTATTTCTGAACTCTTCTCCTGTACAATAACTAACTAGCCTTTTTCTCGCATTTCTCTTTCGCACTATTATCTCTAGATCCAGTTCCTCATTCTCCTCGTTTACTCTCTTCTGCTTCTCTCTAGCATTATTGTTTCATATGTCATGCTTACTACTTCGTCCCAATTTTTCATTCCTCATTTTTCTCTCATTAATCATCGGTATCTTTCTCTTTGCGACTAACGCATTGATGATGAGTATAATTATTCCTTGTTCCAGTTCCTCTTTTTCTCGTTCACTCTCGTGTGCACATCTCTCGCATTTCAAGTTTCATAATCGCAGCACAACTGATCCTCTTAAACTCTCATGTGGCATTTTTCTATCATATTTCCTTCGGGGGACTTCTCCGAAAAGCTTTCCTACGATATTCGCGAGGCACTCACATTTTACATTTTCCTCTTGCATATTTCCTGCACCAACCTCAGCATTGTGTTATCGCAAAGATCTAAACTCTTACGTCTATTTCATATAGCTCTGAACACGCTTGTTCTCATATTGATATCATTTTTAGATCTTGACTGCCGCCCATTGCTTAGTTTGGTTGCAGACTATTTCTTTTCATTATTTTCGTCATAAATTCTTATGGCGCTTCTCATATTCCTAGATCATTTTCCGTCATTATTCTTGGTTGTATCACACCACACCGAAGAACCCTTAGTTTGTACTAAATCTCTGTCCTTCTTACTACTTCGAAGTTCTTTGTCACCCGACATATTTCTCTCACCTTCCTTTGGCCTTAACTCACCACTTTTTTCCACCGAAAATTTTAACCTAAATTATCTCTAGGTCTGTCGATTCGCCTTTTACTTTGCGACTAACGCATTGATAATGAGTATAATTATTCCTTGTTCCAGTTCCTCTTTTTCTCGTTCACTCTCGTGTGCACATCTCTCGCATTTCAAGTTTCTTAACCGCAGCACAACTGATCCTCCTAAACTCTCATGTGGCATTTTTCTATCATATTTCCTTCGGAGGACTTCTCCGAAAAGCTTTCCTACGATATTCGCGAGGCACTCACATTTAACATTTTCCTCTTGCACATTTCCTGCATCTACTTCTGCATTGTGTTATCGCACAGATCTAAACTCTTAAGTCTGTTTCATACAGAACTTACCACGCTTGTGCTACAGTATCTTGTTTTTATAATGATCTCTCTCTCAGATCTTGGCTGCGAACCATTTTTCCTAGATTTTCAGACAATCTCTCTTCATTAATTTCTCCATATTTTTTCATTGCGCTTCTCAAATTCCTAGATCATTTTCCGCTATTATCTGTGGTTCTTTCACACTACTCCGAAGAACTCTTTTTTCATACTCATTCTCTGCCTATCTTACCCCTTCAAAGTCTCTCATTACCAGACATATTTGTTTCACCTTTCTTTTGCCTTAGCGTACCACTTTTTTCACCGAGAATTTCAACCTACATTTTCTTTCGTTCCATCGTTTCGCCTATTACTTCCGCTCTTTCCTTCCTAACTTCCCTGAAACCTTACCTCCCGCTTGCATCTCCTTATCACGACTAAAGCATTTATTTCTGAATTCCTCTCATGTACTATAATTTTCGAGCCTTCTCCTCGCATTTCAGTTTTGCATCATCATCTCTAGGTTCAGTTCCTCATTCCTTCCGTTTACTCTCTTTTGCACTTTTCTCGCATGTTTGTTTCATATACAATAAATACTAGCTCGTCCCAAATTCTCACTCGGCATTTTTCTCTCCTTACCTATGGGTTTTCTTTTCAGGAGTGCCTTGCTGAGATTTTCAGAACGCACTCACATTTTTCATTTTCCTTTTGCACTTTATTTGCACACACCCTAGCACTTTGCTATCGACTATATAATAACGTCTCATTTATACAGCTTTTTCTACGCTCATGCTTCTGTGTCCTGTTTTATATTTATCCCTTTCTTAGATCTTGGCTTACTTTGCTTCTTTCGTTGATTTTCACTCAATCTCACTTCACTATTCTTCCTTATAAAATCTCATTGCGATTCTCATATACCTAGATCTTATTCCGCCATTATCTTTGGTTCCTACTTTCACACTTTTCTGAAGAACTTTACTTTTGTACCTATTCTCTGTCTTTCTTACCTCTCCAAATTCCCCTATCATCTGCCATATCTCCATCGATTTCCTTTTGCCTGAATAAATTTACTTTTTCACTGAGAATTGAAACCTGCATTTTCTTCTGCTCTGTCGTTTCGCCAATAAGTTCCGCTCCATCCTGTAAGTCTTCCCTCTGGAACACTCCATATACCTTTTCGTCTGCTTGCATGTCTTTATTTCGTATATAGCCTTCGTTTCTGAGTTCTTGTGCTATGAAATACCCCCTACCCTGTTTCTCTCATTTCATCCAGGCACTATTATCTCTAGGACTAGTTCATCATTTTGCTCATGTGCTCTCTTCCGCACTGCTTCCGCATTTTTTTTCCATATTTACATCATACCTAATCCTCCTAAACTCTCATTTGGCATTTTCTCTCATTATGTTCTTCGGGATACATCTCTGAAACGCTTTCCTAATCTTTGCATAAAGCAATCTCATATTACATTTTCATAATGCAATTTCTTGCACATACTTGAGCATTTTGCTATCGCACAGACCTAAATTCTTATGTTTTTCATACAGCACTTTCCACGCTTATGCTTCTGTCTCTTGTATTTATATCGATACCTTTCTTAGATCTTGGCTGCCGCCCTTTTTTCCTTGAATTTTGCACAATCTCCCTTCGTTATTCTTCCTCAGAAATTTGCTTCCCATATTTCTACCTCATTTCCCGCCAATAACTTAGGTTCTTTCAAACTACTCCGTAGAACTTTTCCTACATACTCATTCTCTACCTTTGTTTCCCCTTCAAAGCCTTCAAAGTCTTTTATCACCAGTCATTAATTTTTCACCTTCCTTTCGGCATAACATATCGCTTTATCCATTGAGAATTGAAATCTACATTTTCGCCCGCTCTATGGATTCGCCAAAAATTTCCGCTCCATCCTGTACTCCTTTCGTCCCGAACTCTCCTGTAGCCTTTCCTTCATTTCGCCCCACCTTATCTCGGCTAACGCATTGATTTCTGAACTCTTCTTCAGTACATCTAACCTAACCTAACCTGAAATATCTCTTTTACATACCTTTTGCCTCTACAAACGACTTTTTTCACCGAGAATTTGAACTTGCATATTCTTCCGCCCTGTCGTTTCGCCAATTACTTCCGCTATTTCATGTAGTTCTTTATTCCTGTTCAATACTCTCTAGCCTTTTTTCTACACATTTCACTTACTCACTACTTTCACTAGGCCAAGCTCGTAATTTTCCTCGTTAACTTACTGCTGTACTTCTGACACATTTACGTTTCATATTTCAAGCAGACCACTTCCTCCCAAACCCTCATTTGGCATCATTCTCTCATTTTATTGATCGGGTTATTTCTCTGAAACGTTTTCCTGAGATTTTACCAAGGCTCCCACCATTCCCATTCTCCTCTTGCACATTTCTTGCACTTACTCTAGCAATGTGCTATCGCACAGATCTGAACACTTACGTCTCTACCATACAGCACTTTCTACGCTTGAGCTCTTGTCTCTCGTTTTAATATTTATGCTATCCTTAGATCTTGCTCAACGTCAATTCTTCCCTTGATTTTCACGCTCTCCATCTTTGTTATTCTTCCTAGTAAATTCTTATTGCGCTTCTCATCTCCCTAGATTATTTTCCGCCTTTGTCATCGTTCCTTCTTTTCTGAAGAACTGTTCTCCCTTACTCATTCTCTGTATTTCTTTCCTCTTCAAAGTTTCTCATTACCTGAAATATCTATTTCATATTCCTTTAGCCTGTACGAAAGACTTTTTTCACCGAGAATTTGAACTCGCATTTTCTTCCGCATTGTCGTTTCGAAAATTACTTCAGCCCTTTCATGTAGTTCTTCATTCCTGTTCCTGTTCAATACTTCCTAGCCTTTTTCCCACATTTCACTTACTCATTACTTTCACTAGGTCAAGCTCCTAATTTTCCTCGTTAACTCACTGCTGTACTTCGCAGACTAGATCCTAGGAAAATGATCTAGGAAGATGAGAACCGCCATAAGAATTTACTAAGAAGAATAACAAAAAGGGACAGCGTGAAAATCTAGGAAAGAATTGACGATTAGCAAAATCTAAGGTTAGCATGAATATTAAAACGAGAGACAAAAGCTCAAGCGTAGAAAGTGCTGTATTGTAGAACGAAAGTGTTTGGATCTGTGCGATAGCACATTGCTGGAATAAGTGCAAGAAATATGCGAGAGCAGAATGTGAATGGTGAAAGCTTTGGGAAAATTTCTGGAAAGCATTTCAGAGAAATATCCCGATCGATAAAATGAGAGAATGATGCCAAATGAGGGTTTGGAAGGAAGTGGTCTGCTTGAATTATGAAACGTAAATGTGACAGAAGTCAGTAAGTTAACGAGAAAAATCAGGTGCTTGGCCTAGTGAAAGTAGTGAGTAAGTGAAATGTGAGAAAAAGGCTAGAGAGTATTGAACAGGAATGGGGAACTACAGGAAAGAGCGGAGGCAATTGGCGAAACGACAGGGCGGAAGAATATGCAGGTTCAAATTCTCGGAGAAAAGAGTCGTTCGTAGAGACGAAAGGAAAGTAAAAGAGATATTTCAGGTAAAGAGAGACTTTCAAGAGTAGAGAAATACAGAGAATGAGTAGGGAAGAACAGTTCTTCAACGAAGTGTGAGGAAAGAACAGAAGACAAAGGCAAAAATGATCTAGGAAGATGAGAAGCGCAAAAGGAATTCACTAGGAATAATAACAAAGAGGGAGAGCGTGAGAATCAAGGAGAGAATTGACGGTAAGCAAGATCTAAGAATAGCATAAATATTAAAACGAGAGACAAGAGCTCAAGCGTAGAAAGTGCTGTATGGTAGAGACGTAAGTGTTTAGATCTGTGCGACAGCACATTGATAGACTAATTGCAAGAAATGTGCAAGAGGAGAATGTGAATGGTGAGAGCCTTGGTAAAATCTCGTGAAAGCGTTTCAGATATATAACCCGATCAATAAAATGAGAGAATGATGCCAAATGAGGGTTTGGGAGAAAGTGGTCTGCTAGAAATATGAAACGTAAATGTTGCAGAAGTACAGCAGTAAGTTAACAAGGAGACCTAGGAGCTTGGCCTAGTGAAAGTAGTGAGTAAGTGAAATGTGAGAAAAAAGCTAGGGAGAAGAATATTCAGGTTCAAATTCACGGTGAAAAAAGTCGTTCGTAGAGGCGAAAGAAATGTAAAAGAGATATTTCAGGTAATGAGAGACTTTGAAGAGGAAAGAAATACAGAGAATGAGTAGGGAAGAACAGTTCTTCAGCGAAGTGTAAGAAAAGAACAGGGGACAACGGCGAAAAATAATCTAGGAAGAAGAGAAGCCCAATGGGAATATACTAGGAAGAATAACGAAGAGTGAGAACAGGAAAATAAAGGAAAGAAGTGTGGTAAGCAAGATCTAAGAATAACATAAAAATTAAAACGAGAGTCAGAAGCTCAAGCGTAGAAAGTGCTGTATTGTAGACATGTAAGTGTTTAGATCTGTGCGACAACACATTGCTAGGGTAAGTGCAAGAAATGTGCAAGAGGAGAATGTGAATGGTGAGAGCCTTGGGAAAATCTCGTGAAAGCGTTTCAGATAAATATCCCGATCAATAAAATGGAAGAAAAATACCAAATGAGAAATTGGGAGGAAGAGGTCTGCTTAAAATATGAAACGGAAATTTGGCAGAAGTACAAAAGTAAGGAAACGAGGAAAATTAGGAGCTATGCCTATAGAAAAGAGTGGGTAAGTGAAATTTGAGAAAAAGGGTAGAGAGTATTGAACTGTATTAAAGAACTACATGAAAGAGCGGAAGTAATTGGCGAAACGACAGGGCGGAAGAATATGCAAGTTCATGTTCTCGGTAAAAAAGTCCTTTGTAGAGGCACAAGGAATGTGAAAGAGATATTTCAGGTAATGAGAGGCTTTGAAGAGGAAAGAAATACAGAGAATGAGTAGGGAAGAACAGACAGGTAATTCTGGATGGCAGATGATGGAACGTTCAAGGAGCTTCGGCGTTTGAGGATTCTGGAAACTCCTTCGCCGGGAAAGTAGGAGTGCGCAGTTGCTCGAAGCGCAAGGTTGGTTTTGGGCACTGGGTGTTGAAAGCGTCTGGACGTTCAGAGGGCCTTACCTATAGAGGCGCGGGGTGCTTCGAAGAGTACGAATTTTAGGCGTAAGACACTGTGAGGCGCTTGAGCGTTTATAACAAGGTAGTTCTGGGTGCAAGGTGGTTTGAGTCGTAAGGTTGTTCGGACGCAGGATAGTTCTGACCGTTTGAAGGCGAGAGATAGTTCAGGGTGTATATGCGCGATGTTTTTAGGGGCGCATAGGCGTTTGGGGATGAGAGGTACATCTGTCTGCCTAGGCGTTCGAATTGCGAGGTAGATCTGCATGTCTAAGCGTTTGATATACAAGGATGATCTGTCCGCCTAGGAGTTTGATATACAAGGTAGATCAGCCCACATAGGCGTTTTTGGAAGCAAGGTAGATCTGTCTGTTTAGGTGTTGGCTTTACAAGGTAGCCTAGGCGTTTTATATACAAGGATGATCTGTCCGCCTAGGAGTTTGATATACAAGGAAGATCAGCCCACATAGGCGTTTTTGGGTGCAAGGTAGATCTGCCCGTCTAGGTGTTTGCTTTACAAGGTAGATCTGCTGGCCTGCTAGTGTATATATACTAAACGCGTGAGGCACTTTTCGGTCAAAATGGAGGGGATGGAATGTGGTTGAACCGGGACGGGGGTTCTCGAGCGGCAGGCGAAGGCCAGTCCGACAAAATTTTTTACGAAACAAGATTTTCCCAAAGCTCTCACCATTCACATTCTTCTTTTGCGCATTTCTTGTACTTACTCTAGCAATGTGCTGTCGCACAGATCTAAACACTTACGTCTCTTCCATACAGCACTTTCTACGCTTGAGCTTCTGACTCTCGTTTTAATATTTATGTTATTCTTAGATCTTGATTAACGTCAATTCTTTCCTTGATTTTCCCGCTATCCCTCATTGTTATTCTTCCTAGTATATTCCTATTGGGCCTCTCATCTTTCTAGATTATTTTTCGACTTTGTCCCCTGTTCTTTTCTCTCACTTCGCTGAAGAACTGTTCTTCCCTACTCATTCTCTGTATTTCTTTCCTCTTCAAAGTCTCTCCTTACCTGAAATATCTCTTTTACATTTCTTTCGCCTCTACGAACGAATTTTTTCACCGAGAATTTGAACCTGCAAATTCTTCCGCCCTGTCTATTCGCCAATTACTTCCGCTCTTCCACGTAGTTCCTTATTCCAGTTCAATACTCTCTAGCCTTCTTTCCACATTTCACCTACTCATTACTTTCACTAGGCCAAGCTCCTAATTTTCCTCGTTAACTCACTGCTGTACTTCGCAGTCTAGATCCTAGGAAATGATCTAGGAAGATGAGAAGCGCAATAGGAATTTACCTGCAATATCTCTATCGCATGCGTTTCGCCTTAACAAACGACTTTTTTCACTGAGTATTTGAACATGCATATTGTTCCGCCTTGTCGTTTCGCCAATTACTTCCGCTATTCAATGTAATTCTTTATACCTGTTCTATACTCTCTAGCCTTTTCCTCACATTTCTGTATTTCTCTGACGCATTTTTGTTGCGTATTCAATGCATGCTCAATAACAACTAGAATGAAATTATGTTTTCTATTCTGGTTGGCATAGAGATCCAATTGAGCCAAATCACATTGCCATAAGTCATCGATTGCCTTTATGACAGTACGTCTACGTGGAAAATTCTTTCGAGTCGGCTTAATTTATTCGTTAACAACTTGTATTTTTTCATTCGAGTGGTCCATTGTAAGACCGAATTGGTGGTAGAACCCTCAGCGTATTTGCTTTTGAGGCACTAGATGAAAACTCACTACTCAACCTCTTAAATTCATCATTGATTATATTGATAGTAATGTAGAGTAAGTCCAATCTCTCTTCAATACTTGATAAAGGTTTAATTCTTTCTTCAACATCCTGATTTTTTTTCAATAGTTTCCTCGTTTGTTCTTCATTGGATATTACCATTTTATCGTTTTCAAGTACATCAGTTTCCCGTGCAGTCACACGATTAGTAATACCATCTTTGAACTCATGATAGGCTAACCCAAAAGTCATCAAATTATTGTTAGATTCTTTCAGCTTCAGTTCAATTTTATCCGATAAATGTTTCATAGCTTCATTTATATTTTCAATTGAGTTTAGGGTATATAAAAGTGTTCTGCAATTAGCTAATATATCCGAATTCTTTTTATTTATTGTACTTTCAAAATCATTTTGCAATAAGTTCACTGTTTGAGTTAAATCTAATTGCTTCCTTAGTTGATCGCTAACTACTTAGCTAGATGGGTGAGATGAGACAGAAACATGAGCTTAGAAAGTGCTGTATGAAAAGGACCCAAACGTTTTCAACTGTGTGATATATTGATCGAGAAAGTGCAGGAAATGTGCAAGAGGAGAATGTGCAACGTGAGTGCCTTGAGAAAATCTTAGGAAAGCTTTTCGAAGAAATATCCCGATAAATAAAATGAGAGAAAAATGCCAAATGAGAGTTCGGGAAGAAAAATTCTGCTTAAAATATGGAACGAAAATGCGGCAGAAGTACAGAATTGAGTAAACGAGGAAAATGAGGAACTGGGCCTAGATAAAATAGTGATTATTTGTGATGAGAGGAAAATGCAAGAGAGAATCAAACAGGAGGAAAGAACTACAGGAACGAGCGGAAGTAATAGGCGAAACGGCAGAGCGGAAGAATATGCAGAAGCAAATTCTCAGTGGAAAAAGTCGTTTGTTGAGGCAAAAGGAATACGAAAGAGATATTGCAGGTAATAGGAGACTTTGAAGAGGTAAGAAAAACAGAGACTGAGTACGAAAGACAAGTACTTCAGAAAAGTGTGAAGTGGGAACAGAAGTCGGAAAATGATCAAGGAATATGAGAAGCGCTATAAGAATTATTTAGGAAAATTAACAAAGAGGGACAGTGTTAACATCAATGAAAAAATTGACGGTAGGCAAGATCTAAGAAAGGCTAAAATATTAAAACAAGAGATAGAAGCATGAGCTCAGAGACTGCTGTATGAAAGAGACGTAAGAGTTGAGATCTGTGCGACAGCCCATAGCTTGTGTAAGAGGAATACATGTACAAGAGGAGAATGTGAATGGTGAGACCCTCGAGAATACCTTAAGAAACTGTTTCATAAAAACATCCCGATCAATAAAATGAGAAAAAAATGCCAAATCAGGTTATTGAAGGAAGTGGTATGTATTGAATACGGAACAAAAATGCGGCAGAGACATACAGAAGCGAGTAAACGAGGAAATTGAGGAACTGGGCCTAGAGGAAATAGTGAGTAGTTGAAATGCGAGGAAAAGGCTAGAGAGTATAGAACAGGTATAAAGAACTGCAGGGAATAGTGAAGTTAATTGACAAAACGACAGGACGGAAGAATATGCAGGTTCAAATTCTCAGTGAAAAAAGTCGTTTGCTGAGGCGAAAGGAATACGAAAGAGATATTGCAGGTATTAAGAGACTTTGAAGAGATAAGAAAGACAAAGATTGAGTATTAAAGAACAGTTCTTCAGAAAAGTGTGAAGTACAAGCAGAAGACAGAGGCGGAAATGATCTAGGAATATGAGAGGCGCAATAAGAATTTCTTATGAAGAATAACAAATAGGGTTCTCTATTACATGGAGTCGTGAGTAATTTTTTCTGTATAGAATTTGGTGGAGTACGAGTTTAAGGATAGAAAGGTAAATGTGACGATCATGTGAATGTTTGGGATATTCCAAGTTTACCTACTGAAAATAACCAACTGGATTCTCATCGGGAATCGTAGTAACGTCAAAGTCAGTATCACCAAATTCAGAACCACCATAAGAAGACTTTGGCTCATTGCTTCGCCAAAAAGATTAATAATGTCAGTATCGAGTGAGTATTTTGAAGGAATTTGAGGGTTTAAATCGCTCATTCAATTTGTTATTACTTTCAGAGTAATTGTTTGACCATTGGCGTATTCCTCTACGTATACTCCTTTCCAGAAAGTTTACCATCGTGATATCTTTGATAAGCTCCAATTTACACTTCGTATAATTGAGCATGCAGTCTCAGTTATACGAGGGTAAAATGACGTAGCTAGATGGGTCAGACGAGACAGAAATATGAGCGTAGAAAAAGCTGTATGAAAAGGACCTAAGTGTTTTGAACTGTGTAATAGCACATAGATTGAGAAAGTGCAGGAAATGTGCAAGAGGAAAATGTAAAAAGTTAGTGCCTTGATGAATTCATAGGAAAGCGATTCGGAGAAATATCCCGATAGATAACATGAGAGAAAAATGCCAAATAAGAGTTTGGGAGGAAGTGGTCTGCTTAAAATACGAAAATTCGGCAGAAGTACAGAAGCGAATAAACGAGGAAGACGAGGAACTGGGCCTAGAGAAAATGGTAAGTATTTGTAATATGAGGAAAAGGTGAAAAGGTATCAAACAGGAAGTAAGAACTACAGCAATGAACGGAAGTAATTGGCGGAGCAGCCGAGCGGAAGAGTATGCAGGTCCAATTTCTCAAGGGAAAAAGTGTTTGGTTAAGGCGAAAGGAATGTGAAAGAGATATTGCAGGTAATAAGAGACTTTGAAGAGGAAAGACAGACAGAGAATGAGTAAGGAAGAACAGTTCTTCAGAGAAGTGTGAAGAACGAACAGAAGACAAAAGCGAAAAATGATCTAGGAATATGAGAAGCGCAAAGAGAAGTTTTTAGGAAGAATAACTAAGAGGATTCCTTATCATATAGAGTCGTGAGTAATTTTTATTATTTATTATTAATGTCAGTAAAGAGCGTGTATTTTGTAGGAATTAGAGGGTTTAAATCCCTCATATATTTGTTAATACTTTCAGAATATTTGTTAGAACATTGGCATATTCCTCCACGTATACCCCTTTCCAGAAAGTTTCCCATCGTGATATCTTTGATAAGCTCTTATTTACACTTCTTATACTTGAGCATGCAGTCTCAGTTATACGAGGGTAAAATGACGTAGCTAGATGGGTCAGATGAGACAGAAACATGAGCTTAGAAAGTGCTGTTTAAAATGGACCTAAGTGTTCTAAGCTTTGTGATAGCACATTGCATGACGAAGTGCAGAAAACCAGCAAGAGGAGAATTTGAAACAAGAGTGCCTTGAGGAATTCTTAGAAAAGCTTTTCGGAGAAATATCCCGATAAATAAAATGAGAGAAAAATGCCAAATGAGAGTTTGGGAGGAAGAAGTCTGCTCAAAATATGGAACGAAAATGCGGCAGAAGTACAGAAGCGAGTAAACGAGGAAAATGATGAACTCGGCCTAGAGAAAATAGTAAGTATTAATGTTATGAGGAAAAGACAAGAGAGTATCGAACATGAGGAAAGAACTACAGGAACGATAGGAGGTAAATGGCGAAACGGCAGAGCGGAAGAATATGCGGGTCCAAATTCTCAGTGGAAAAAATCGTTGGTTAAGGCGAAAGAAATTTGAAAGAAATATTGCAGGTGATAAGAGACTATGAAGAGGAAAGACAAACAGAGAATAAGTAAGGAAGAACAGTTCTTCAGAGATGTGGGAAGTAGGAACAGGAGACAGAAGCGGAAATTGGTCTACGAATATGAGAAGCGCAATAAGAATTTATAAGGAAGAATTACAAAGAGGGGCAGTGTGAAAATCACAGGAAGAATTGAAGGTAAGCAAGATCTAAGAGAGGTATAAATATTAAAACAAGAGACAGAAACATGAGCTCAGAAAGTGCTGTATGAAAAGGACGTGAGTGTTTAGATCTGTGCGATAGCACTTTGCTTGAGTAGGAGCAAGAAATATACAAGAAGAGAATGTGAATTGTGAGAGCCTTGAGAAAATCTTGGGAAAGCATTCCAGAGGAGCATCCCGATCAATAGAATGAGATAAAAATTCCAAATGAGAGTTAAGGAGGAAAAGGTATGCTTTGATTACGGAACAAACAATGCGGCAGGGAAATACAGAAGCGAGTAAACGAGGAAAATGAGGAACTGGGTCTAGAGGAAATAGTGAGTAGTTGAAATATGAGGAAAAAGCTAGAGAGTATAGACCAGGTATGAAGAACTACAGGAAATAGCGGAAGTAATTGGAGAAACGGCAGGACGGAAGAATATGCAGGTTCAAATTCTCTGTGAAAAAAGCCGTTTGTCAAGGCGAAAGGAATACGAAAGGGATATTGCAGGTAATAAGAGACATTGAAGAGGTATGGGAGACAGAGATTGAGTACGAAAGAACAGTTCTTCAGGAAAGTGTGAAGTAGGAACAGAAGGCAGAGGCGGAAAGTATCTAGGAATATAAGAAGCGCGATAGGAATTTCTTAGGGAGAATAACAAGGAGGGGTCCTTATCATATAGAGTCGTGAGTAATTTTTTTCTGTTTGGAATTTGGTGGAGTACGAGTTTTAGGACAGAAATGTAAATCACTGTGACGATCATGAATATGATTGGGATATTCCAAGTTTACCTCCAGAAAATAACTAACTGCATTCTCATCGGGAATCGTAGTAACGTCAAAGTCTGTATCACCAAATTCAAAACCACCATAGGGAAGACTTTGACTCATTGCACTGCCATAGAGATTATTGATGTCAGTAAAGAGTGTGTATTTTGTGGGAATTTGAGGGTTTCAATCCTTCACATATCTATTATTACTTTCAGAGTAATTGTTTGAACATTGGCATATTTCTCCACGTATACCCCTTTCCAGAAAGTTAGCCATCGTGATATCTTAGATAAGCTCTAATTTACACTTTGTATACTTGAGCATGCAGTCTCAGGTATACGAGGGTAAAGTGACGTAGTTAGATGGGTGAGATGATACAGAAACATGAGCTCAGAAAGTGCTGAAAAGGACCTAAGTGTTTTGAACTGTGTTATAGCATATTGATTGAGAAAGTGCAGGACATGTGCAAGAGGAGAATGTGAAAAGTGAGTGCCTTGAAAAAATTTAGTCTGCTTAAAATATGGAAGGAAAATTCGGCAGAAGTACAGAAGCGAGTAAACGAGGAAAATGTGGAACTGGGCCATGATAAAAAAGTGGGTATTTTCGATATGAGGAAAATGCAAGAGAGAATCAAACAGGAGGAAAGAACTACAGAAACGAGCGGAAGTAATAGGCGAAACGGCAGAGCGGATAAATATGCAGGTCCGAATTCTCAGTGAAAAGAGTCGTTTGTTAAGGCGAAAGGTATACGAAAGAGATATTGCAGGTAATGAAAGACTTTGAAGAGGTAAGAAAGACAGAGATTGAAAACGAAAGAACAGTCCTTCAGAAAAGTGTGAAGCAGGAACAGAAGACAGAGACGGAAATGATCCAGGAATATGATAAGCGCAATAACAATATTTTAGGAAGAATGACAAAGATATTCCTTATCATATAGAGTCGTGAGTAATTTTTTCTTTTTTGAAATTTGGTGGAGTACGAGTTTCAGGATAGAATGGTTTATCACTGTGACGATCATGAATATGTTTGGGATATTCCAAGTTTACCTCCCGAAAATAACCAACTGGATTTTCATAGGGAATCGTAGTAGCGTCAAAGTCAGTATCACCAAATTCAAAACCACTATAGGGAAGACTTTGACTCATTTCACTGCCATAGAGATTATTAATGTCAGTGAAGAGCGTGTATTTTGTAGGAATTGGCGTATTCCACTACGTGTACTCCTTCCCAGAACGTTTACCATCGTGATATCTTTGAAAAGCTCTTATTTACCATTCGTATACTTGAACATGCAGTCTTAGGTATACTAGGGTGAAATGACGTAGCTAGGTGGGTGAGATGATACAGAAACATGAGCTAAGAAAGTGCTGAATGAAAATGACCTAAGTGTTTTGAACTGTGTAATAGCATATTGATTGAGAAAGTGCAGGAATTGTGCAAGAGGAGAATGTGAAAAGTGAGTGCCTTGAGAAAATCTCAGGAGAGCGTTGCGGAGAAATATCCTGATAAATAAAATGAGAGAAAAATGCCAAATGAGTTTGGGAAAAAGTAAGCTGCTTAAAATATGGAACGAAATTTCGGCAGAAGTATAGAAGCGAGTAAACGAGCAAAATGAGGAACTAGTCCTTGATAAAATAGTGAGTATTTATGATATGAGGAAAATGCAAGAGAGAATCAAACAGGAGGAAAGAACTACAGAAACGAGCGGAAGAACTAGGCGAAACGGCAGAGCGGAAGAATCTAACCTGTATTTTCTTCCGCCCTGTCGTTTCGCCAATTACTTCCGCCCTTTCATGTAGTTCTTTATTCCTGTTCAATACTCTCCAGCCTTTTTTCTACACATTTCACTTACTCACTACCTTCACTAGGTCAAGCTCCTAATTTTCCTCGTTAACTTACTGCTGTACTTCTGCCACATTTACGTTTCATATTTCAAGCAGACCACTTCCTCCCAAACTCTCATTTGGCATCATTCTCTCATTTTATTGATCGGGTTATATCTCTGAAACGCTTTCCTGAGATTTTACCAAGGCTCTCACCATTCACATTCTCCTTTTGCACATTTCTTGCACTTACTCTAGCAATGTGCTATCGCACAGCTCTGAACACTTACGTCTCTACCATACAGCAATTTCTACTCTTGAGCTTTTGTCTCTCGCTTTAATATTTAATCTATCCTTACATCTTGCTAACTGTCAACTATTTCCTTGATTTCCACGCTGTCCCTCTTTGCTATTCTTCCTAGTAAATTCATATTGCGCTTCTCATCTCCCTAGATCATTTTCCGCCTTTGTCTTCTGTTCCTTCTTTTCTGAAGAACTGATTAAGGACTCATTCTCTGTATTTCTTTCCTCTTCAAAGTTTGTCATTACCTGAAATATCTCTCTCATATTCTTTTTGCCTCTACGAACGACTTTTTTCACCGAGAATTTGAACTTGCATATTCTTCCGCCCTGTCGTTTCGTCAATTACTTCCGCTCTTTCATGTAGTTCTTTATTCTTGTTCCTATTCAATATTCTCTAGCCTTTTTCCTACATTTCACTTACTCATTACTTTCACTAGGCCAAGCTCCTAATTCTCGTCGTTAACTCACTGCTGTACTTCGCAGACTAGATCCTAGGAGAATGATTTAGGAAGATCAGAAGCGCAATAAGAATTTACTGGGAAGAATAACAAAAAGTAACAGCGTGAAAATCAGGGAAAGAATTGACAGTTAGCAAGATCTAAGGTTAGCATGAATATTGAAACGAGAGACAAAAGCTCAAGCGTAGAAAGTGCTGTATTGTAGAACGTAAGTGTTTAGATCTGTGCGATAGCACATTGCTGGAATAAGTGCAAGAAATATGAGAGAGGAGAATGTGAGAGCTTTGGGAAAATCTCTGAAAAGCATTTCACAGAAATATCTTGATCGAAAAAATGAGAGAATGATGCCAAATGAGGGTTTGGAAGGAAGTGGCCTGCTTGAAATATGAAACGTAAATGTGACAGAAGTCAGTAAGTTAACGAGAAAAATTAGGAGCTTGGCCCAGTGAAAGTAGTGAGTAAGAGAAATGTGAAAAAAAGGCTAGAGAGTATTGAACAGGAATGAGGAACTACAGGAAAGAGCGGAAGCAATTGGCGAAACGACAGGGCGGAAGAATATGCAGGATCAAATTCTCGGAGAGAAAAGTCGTTCGTAGAGACGAAAGGAAGGTTAAAGAGACATTTCAGGTAAAGAGAGACTTTGAAGAGTAGAGAAATACAGAGAATGAGTAGGGAAGAGCAGTTCTTCAGCGAAGTGTGGGGAAGGAACAGAAGACAAAGGCAAAAAATGATCTAGGAAGATGAGAAGCGCAATAGGAATTCACTAGGAATAATAACAAAGAGGGAGAGCATGAAAATCAAGGAAGAATTGACGGTAAGCAAGAACTAAGGATAGCATAAATATTAAAACGAGAGACAAGAGCTCAAGCGTAGAAAGTGCTGTATGGTAGAGACGTAAGTGTTTAGATCTGTGCGACAGCACATTGCTAGACTAAGTGCAAGAAATGTGCAAGAGGAGAATGTGAATGGTGAGAGCCTTGGGAAAATCTCGTGAAAGCGTTTCAGACAAATAACCCGATTAATAAAATGAGAGAATGGTGCCAAATGAGGGTTTGGGAGAAGGTAGTGAGTAAGTGAAATGTGAGAAAAAAGCTAGAGAGAAGAATATGCAGGTTCAAATTCTCGGTGAAAAAAGTCGTTCGTAGAGGCAAAAGAAATGTAAAAGAGATATTTCTGGTAACGAGAGACTTTGAAGAGGAAAGAAATACAGAGAATGAGTAGGGAAGAACAGCTCTTCAGCGATGTGTGAGAAAGGAACAGGGGAGAGAGCCTTGGGAAAATACTAAGTAGAGCGTTTCAGAGAAATATCTAGATCAATAAAAAGGAAGAAAACTGCCAAATGAGAGTTTTGGAGGAAGTGGTCTGCTTAAAATATGGAACGGAAATTTGGCAGAAGTACAAAAGTAAGGAAACGAGGAAAATTAGGAGCTATTCCTATGGAAAAGAGTGAGTGAGTGAATATGAGAAAAAGGGTACAGAGTATTGAACAGGAATAAAGAACTACATGAAAGAGCGAAAGGAATTGCCGAAACGACAGGGCGGAAGGATATGCAAGTTCATATTCTCGGTAAAAAAAGTCCCTTCGTAGAGGCACAAGGAATGTAAAAGAGATATTACTGGTAATGAGAGGCTTTGAAGAGAAAAGAAATACAGAGAATGAGTAGGGAAGAACAGTCAGTAGCTAGGTAATTATGGATGGCAGACGATGGAACGTTCAAGGAGCTTAGGCGTTTGAGGATTCTAGAAACGCCTTCGCGGCGAGAGTCGGAGTGCGCAGTTGCTCGAAGCGCAAGGTTGGTTTTGGGCACTGGGTATTCAAAGCGTCTGGACGTTCAGAAAGCCTGACCTATAGAGGCGCGGGGTGATTCGAAGGGTACGAATTTTAGGCGTAAGACACTGTGAGGCGCTTGAGCGTTTATAACAAGGTAGTTCTGGGTGAAAGGTGGTTTGAGTCATAAGGATGTTCGGACGCAGGATAGTTCTGAAAGTTTGAAGGCGAGAGATAGTTCAGGGAGTTTATGCGCGATGTTTTTAGGGGCGCATAGGCGTTCGAATTGCGAGGTATATCTGCACGTCTAAGCGTTTGATATAAAAGGTAAAAGGTTTAATATACAAGGATGTTCTGTCCACCTAGGAGTTTGATATACAAGGTAGATCAGCCCACATAGGCGTTTTTGGGTGCAAGGTAGATCTGCCCGTCTAGGTGTTTGCTTTACAAGGTAGATCTGCCGGCCTGCTAGTGAATATATACTAAACGCGTGAGGCACTTTTCGGTCAAAATGGAGGGGATGGAATGTGGTTGAACCGGGACGGGGGCTCTCGAGCGGCAGGCGAAGGCCAGACCGACCCGACTAAATTTTTTACGAAACAAGATTTTCCCAAGGCTCTCATCATTCTCATTTTTCTCTTGCGTATTTCTTGTTCTTACTCTAGCAATGTGCTGTCGCACAGATCTAAACACTTACGTCTCTACAATACAGCACTTTCTACGCTTGAGCTTCTGACTCTCGTATTAATATTTATGTTATTCTTAGATCTTGACTAACGTCAATTCTTTCCTTGATTTTCCCGCTATCCCTCTTTCTTATTCTCCCTAGTATATTCTTATTGGGCTTCTCATCTTCCTAGATTATTTTACCCTTACTTCGCTGAAGAACTGTCCGTCCCTACTCATTCTCTGTATTTCTTTCCTCATCAAAGTCTCTCATTACCTGAAATATCTCTTTTACATTTCTTTCGCCTCTACTAACGAATTTTCTCACCGAAAATTTGAACCTGCATATTCTTCCGCTCTGTCGTTTCGCCAATTACTTCCGCTCTTCCATGTAGTTCTTTATTCCAGTTCAATACTCTCTAGCCTTTTTTCCACATTTCACTTACTCATTACTTTTACTAGGCCAAGCTCCTAATTTTCCCCGTTAACTCACTGCTGTACTTCGCAGTCTAGATCCTAGGAAAATGATCTAGGAAGGTGAGTTGCGCAATAAGAATTTATTTGCAATATCTCGTTCGCATTCATTTCGCCTTAACAAACGACTTTTTTCACTCAGTATTTGAACCTGCATATTCTTCCGCCCTGTCGTTTCGCCTATTACTTCCGCTATTCAATGTAACTCTTTATACCTGTTCTATACTCTCTAGCCTTTTCCTCACATTTCTGTATTTCTCTGATGCATTTTTGTTGCGTATTCAATGGATGCTCAATAACAACTTGAATGAATTTATGTTTTCTATTCTGGTTGGCATAGAGATCCAATTGAGCCAAATCACATTGCTATTAGTCATCGATTGCCTTTCATTTTGCGATAAGTTTACTGTTTAAGTTAAATCTAATTGCTCCTTTAGTTGATCACTAACTACTTAGCTAGATGGGTGAGATGAAACAGAAACATGGGATTAGAAAGTGCTGTATGAAAAAAACCTAAGTGTTTTCAACTGTGTGATAGCATATTGATCGAGAAAAAGCAGGAAATGTGCAAGAGGGGAATGTGCAACGTGAGTGCCTTGAGAAAATCTTAGGAGAGCGTTTCGGAGAAATATCCTGATAAATAAAATGAGAGACAAATGCCAAATGAGAGTTTGGGAAAAAGTAGTCTGCTTAAAATATGGAACGAAATTTCGGCAGAAGTACAGAAGCGAGTAAACGAGCAAAATGAGGAACTGGTCCTAGATAAAATAGTGAGTATTTGTGATAAGAGGAAAATGCAAGAGAGAATCAAACAGGAGGAAAGAACAACAGGAACGAGCGGAAGTAATAGGCGAAACGGCAGAGCGGAAGAATATACAGGACCAAATTCTCAGTGAAAAACGTCGTTTTTTAAGGCGAAAGGAATACGAAAGAGATATTGCACGTAAAAGGAGACTTTGAAGAGGTAAGAAACAGAGAGATTTAGTACGAAAGACAAGTTCTTCAGAAAAGTGTGAATTAGGAACAGAAGTCGGAAAATGATCAAGGAATATGAGAAGCGCACTAAGAATTATTTAGGAAAATTCTCAACGAGGGACAGTGTTAACATCGAGGAAAGAATTGACGGTAAGCAAGATCTAAGAAAGGCTAAAATATTAAATTAAGAGATAGAAGCATGAGCTTAGAAACTGCTGTATGAAAGAGTCGTATGAATGTGAATTGTGGGACCCTCGAAAAAACCTTAGGAAACTGTTTCATAGAAACATCCCGATCAATAAAATGAGAGAAAAATGCCAAATCAGGTTATGGAAGACAGTGGTATGCATTGAATACGGAACAAAAATGCGGCAGAGACATACAGAAGCGAGTAAGGGAGGAAATTGAGGAACTGGGCCTAGAGGAAATAGTGAGTAGTTGAAATGCGAGGAAAAGGCTAGAGAGTATAGAACAGGTATAAGGAACTGCAGGGAATAGTTGAGGTAATTGACAAAACGACAGGACGGAAGAATATGCAGGTTCAAATTCTCAGTGAAAAAAGTCGTTTGCTGAGGCGACAGGAATACGAAAGAGATATTGCAGATAATAAGAGACTTTGAAGAGATAAGAAAGACAGAGATTGAGTATTAAAGAACATTTCTTCAGAAAAGTGTGAAGTACAAGCAGAATACAGAGGCGGAAATGATCTAGGAATATGAGAAGCGCAATAAGAATTTCTTAGGATGAATAACAAATAGGGTTCCTTAATACATAGCGTCGTGAGTAATTTTTTCTGTATGGAATTTGGTGGAGTACGAGTTTAAGGATAGAAAGGTAAATGTGACGATCATGAGAATGTTTGGGATATTCCAAGTTTACCTCCTGAAACTAACCAACTGTATTCTCATCGGAAATCGTAGTAACGTCAATGTCAGTATCACCAAATTCAGAACCACCATAGGAATACTTTGGCACATTGCTTCGCCAAAAAGATTAATAACGTCAGTATAGAGTGTGTATTTTGTAGGAATTTGAAGGTTTGAATCGCTCATTCAATTTGTTATTACTTTCAGAGTAATTGTTCGAACATTGGGTTATTCCGTTTACGTATACTCCTTTCCAGAAAGTTTACCATCGTGATATCTTTGATAAGCTCTAATTTACACTTCGTAAACTTGAGCATGCAGTCTCAGTTATACAAGGGTAAAATGACGTAGCTAGATGGGTCAGATGAGACAGAAACATGAGCTTAGAAAGTGCTGTTTAAAATGGACCTAAGTGTTCTAAAATTTGTGATAGCACATTGCATGACGAAGTGCAGAAAATCAGCAAGAGGAGAATTTGAAACAAGAGTGCCTTGAGGAATTCTTAGAAAAGCTTTTCGGAGAAATATCCCGATAAATAAAATGAGAGAAAAATGCCAAATGAGAGTTTGGGAGGAAGAAGTCTGCTTAAAATATGGAACGAAAATGCGGCAGAAGTACAGAAGCGAGTAAACGAGGAAAATGATGAGCTCGGCCTAGAGAAAATAGAAGGTATTAATTTTATAAGGAAAAGACAAGAGAGTATCGAACATGAGGAAAGAACTACAGGAACGATAGGAGGTAAATGGCGAAACGGCAGAGCGGAAGAATATGCGGGTCCAAATTCTCAGTGGAAAAAATCGTTGGTTAAGGCGAAAGGAATGTGAAAGAAATATTGCAGGTAATAAGAGACTATGAAGAGGAAAGACAAACAGAGAATGAGTAAGGAAGAACAGTTCTTCAGAGATGTGGGAAGTAGGAACAGGAGACAGAAGCGGAAATTGGTCTACGAATATGAAAAGCGCAATAAGAATTTATTAGGAAGAATTACAAAGAGGGGCAGTGTGAAAATCACAGGAAGAATTGAAGGTAAGCAAGATCTAAGAGAGGTATGAATATTAAAACAAGAGACAGAAACATGAGCTCAGAAAGTGCTGTATGAAAAGGACGTGAGTGTTTAGATCTGTGCGATAGCACTTTGCTTGAGTAGGAGCAAGAAATGTACAAGAAGAGAATGTGAATTGTGAGATTCTTGAGAAAATCTTGGGAAAGCATTTCAGAGGAGCATCCCGATCAATAAAATGAGATAAAAATGCCAAATGAGAGTTTGGGAGGAAAAGGTATGCTTTGATTACGGATTTAATAATGCGGCACAGAAATACAGAAGCGAGTAAACGAGGAAAATGAGGAACTGGGTCTAGAGGAAATAGTGAGTAGTTGAAATATGAGGAAAAAGCTAGAGAGTATAGGGCAGGTATGAAGAACTACAGGAAATAGCGGAAGTATTTGGAGAAACGGCAGGACGGAAGAATATGCTGGTTCAAATTCTCTGTGAAAAAAGCCGTTTGTTAAGGCGAAAGGAATACGAAAGGGATATTGTAGGTAATAAGAGACATTGAAGAGGTAAGAAAGACAGAGGTTGAGTACGAAAAAACAGTTCTTCAGGAAAGTGTGAAGTAGGAACAGAAGGCAGAGGCGGAATTGATCTAGGAATATAAGAAGCGCAATAGGAATTTCTTAGGAAGAATAACAAGGAGGGTTCCTTATCATATAGAGTCGTGAGTAATTTTTTTCTGTTTGGAATTTGGTGGAGTACGAGTTTTAGGACAGAAATGTAAATCACTGTGACGATCATGAATATGTTTGGGATATTCCAAATTTACCTCCAGAAAATAACTAACTGCATTCTCATCGGGTATCGTAGTAACGTCAAAGTCTGTATCACCAAATTCAAAACCACCATAGGGAAGAGTTTGACTCATTGCACTGCCATAGAGATTATTGATGTCAGTAAAGAGTGTGTATTTTGTGGGAATTTGGGGGTTTCAATCCTTCACATATCTATTATTACTTTCAGAGTAATTGTTTGAACATTGGCATATTTCTCCACGTATACCCCTTTCCAGAAAGTTAGCCATCGTGATATCTTAGATAAGCTCTAATTTACACTTTGTATACTTGAGCATGCAGTCTCAGGTATACGAGGGTAAAGTGACGTAGCTAGATGGGTGAGATGATACAGAAACATGAGCTCAGAGAGTGCTGAAAAGGACCTAAGTGTTTTGAACTGTGTTATAGCATATTGATTGAGAGAGTGCAGGACATGTGCAAGAGGAGAATGTGAAAAGTGAGTGCCTTGAAAAAATTTTAGAAAAGCATTTCGGAGAAACATCCCGATAAATTAAATGAGAGAAAAATGCCAAATGAGAGTTTGGGAAAAAATAGTCTGCTTAAAATATGGAACGAAAATTCGGCAGAAGTACAGAAGCGAGTAAACGAGGAAAATGCGGAACTGGGCCATGATAAAAAAGTGGGTATTTGTGATATGAGGAAAATGCAAGAGAGAATCAAACAGGAGGAAAGAACTACAGAAACGAGCGGAAGTAATAGGCGAAACGGCAGAGCGGATAAATATGTAGGTCCAAATTCTCAGTGAAAAAAGTCGTTTGTTAAGGCGAAAGGTATACGAAAGAGATATTGCAGGTAATGAAAGACTTTGAAGAGGTAAGAAAGACAGAGATTGAGTACGAAAGAACAGTCCTTCAGAAAAGTGTGGAGCAGGAACAGAAGACAGAGGCGGAAATGATCCAGGAATATGATAAGCGCAATAACAATATTTTAGGAAGAATGACAAAGATATTCCTTATCATATAGAGTCGTGAGTAATTTTTTCTTTTTTGAAATTTGGTGGAGTACGAGTTTCAGGACAGAATGGTTTATCACTGTGACGATCATGAATATGTTTGGGATATTCCAAGTTTACCTCCTGAAAATAACCAACTGGATTTTCATAGGGAATCGTAGTAACGTCAAAGTCAGTATCACCAAATTCAAAACCACTATAGGGAAGACTTTGACTCATTGCACTGCCATAGCGATTATTAATGTCAGTAAAGAGCGTGTATTTAGTAGGAATTGGCGTATTCCTCTACGTGTAGTCCTTCCCAGAAGGTTTACCATCGTGATATCTTTGATAAGCTCTTATTTACCCTTCGTATACTTGAGCATGCAGTCTTAGGTATACTAACGTGAAATGACGTAGCTAGGTGGGTGAGATGATACATAAAGATGAGCTTAGAAGGTGCTTAATGAAAAGGACCTAAGTGTTTTGAACTGTGTAATAGCATATTGATTGAGAAAGTGCAGGAATTGTGCAAGAGGAGAATGTGAAAAGTGAGTGCGTTGAGAAAATCTCAGGAGAGCGTTGCGGAGAAATATCCTGATAAATAAAATGAGATAAAAATGCCAAATGAGAGTTTGGGAAAAAGTAAGCTGCTTAAAATATGGAACGAAATTTCGGCAGAAGTACAGAAGCGAGTAAACGAGCAAGATGATGAACTAGTCCTTGATAAAATAGAGAGTATTTATGATATGAGGAAAATATAAGAGAGAATCAAACAGGAGGAAAGAACTACAAAAACGAGCGGAAGAACTAGGCGAAACGGCAGAGCGGAAGAATCTAACCTGCATTTTCTTCCGCCCTGTCGTTTCGCCAATTACTTCCGCACTTTCATGTAGTTCTTTATTCCTGTTCAATACTCTCCAGCCTTTTTTCTACACATTTCACTTACTCACTACTTTCACTAGGCCAAGCTCCTAATTTTCCTCGTTAACTTACTGCTGTACTTCTGCCACATTTACGTTTCATATTTCAAGCAGACCACTTCCTCCCAAACTCTCATTTGGCATCATTCTCTCATTTTATTGATCGGGTTATTTCTCTGAAACGCTTTCCTGAGATTTTACCAAGGCTCTCACCATTCACATTCTCCTTTTGCACATTTCTTGCACTTACTCTAGCAATGTGCTATGCACAGATCTGAACACTTACGTCTCTACCATACAGCACTTTCTACGCTTGAGCTTTTGTCTCTCGTTTTAATCATAAGGATGTTCGGACGCAGGATAGTTCTGAAAGTTTGAAGGCAAGAGATAGTTCAGGGAGTTTATGCGCGATGTTTTTAGGGGCGCATAGGCGTTCGAATTGCGAGGTAGCTCTGCACGTCTAAGCGTTTGATATAAAAGGTAGATCTTCCCGCCTAGGCGTTTAATATACAAGGATGTTCTGTCCGCCTAGGAGTTTGATATACAAGGTAGATCAGCCCACATAGGCGTTTTTGGGTGCAAGGTAGATCTGCCCGTCTAGGCGTTTGCTTTACAAGGTAGATCTGCCGGCCTGCTAACGTATATATACTAAACGCGTGAAGCACTTTTCCGTCAAAATGGAGGGGATGGAATGTGGTTGAACCGGGACGGGGATCTCGAGCGGCAGGCGAAGGCCAGACGGACTAAATTTTTTACGAAACAAGATTTTCCCAAGGCTCTCATCATTCTCATTTTTCTCTTGCGCATTTCTTGTACTAACTTTAGCAATGTGCTGTCGCACAGATCTAAACACTTACATCTCTACAATACAGCACTTTCTACGCTTGAGCTTCTGACTCTCGTATTAATATTTATGTTATTCTTAGATCTTGATTAACGTCAATTCTTTCCTTGATTTTCCCGCTATCCCTCTTTGTTATTCTCCCTAGTATATTCTTATTGGGCTTCTCATCTTCCTAGATTATTTTACCCACACTTCGCTGAAGAACTGTCCGTCCCTACTCATTCTCTGTATTTCTTTCCTCATCAAAGTCTCTCATTACCTGAAATATCTCTTTTACGTTTCTTTCGCCTCTACTAACGAATTTTCTCACCGAAAATTTGAACCTGCATATTCTTCCGCTCTGTCGTTTCGCCAATTACTTCCGCTCTTCCATGTAGTTCTTTATTCCAGTTCAATACTCTCTAGCCTTTTTTCCACATTTCACTTACTCATTACTTTCACTAGGCCAAGCTCCTAATTTTCCCCGTTAACTCACTGCTGTACTTCGCAGTCTAGATCCTAGGAAAATGATCTAGGAAGGTGAGTTGCGCAATAAGAATATATCTGCAATATCTCGTTCGCATTCATTTCGCCTTAACAAACGACTTTTTTCACTGAGTATTTGAACCTGCATATTCTTCCGCCCTGTCGTTTCGCCAATTACTTCCGCAATTCAATGTATTTCTTTATATTATATATTATTATTATATTCAATGCATGCTCAATAACAACTAGAATGAATTTATGTTTTCTATTCTGGTTGGCATAGAGATCCAATTGTGCCAAATCACAATGCCATAAGTCATCGATTGCCTTAATGAAAGTACGTCTACGTGGAAAATTCTTTCGAGTCGGCTTATGTTGTTCGTTAACAACTTGTATTTTTTCATTCGAGTGGTTCATTTTTAGACCGAATTGAAGGTAGATCACTCAGCGTAGTAGCTTTACAGGAACTAGATGAAAATTCACTACTCAACTTCTTAAATTCATCATTCATTGTATTAATAGTAATGTAGAGTAATTCCAATCTCTCTTCAATACTTGATAGAGGTTTAATTGTTCCTTCAACATCCTGAATATTTTTCAATAGTTTCCTCGTTTGTTCTTCATTGGATATTAACATTTTATCGTTTCCAAGTACATCAGTTTCCAGTGCAGTCACACGATTAGTAATACCATCTTTGAACTCATAATAGGCTAACCCAAAAGTCATCAAATTATTGTTAGATTCTTTCAGCTTCAGTTCAATTTTATCCGATAAATGTTTCATAGCTTCATTTATATTTTCAATTGAGTTTAGGGTATATAAAAGTGTTCTGGAATTATCTGATATATCCGAATTCTTTTTATTTATTGACCTTTCAAAATTATTTCGCGATAAGTTCACTGTTCAAGTTAAATCTAATTGCCTCTTTAGTTGATCGCTAACTACTTAGCTAGATAGGTGAGATGAGACAGAAACATGAGCCCTGAAAGTGCTGTATGAAAAGGACCTAAGAGCTTTCAACTGTGAGATAGCTTATTTATCGAGAAAGTGCAGGAAATGTGCAAGAGGATAATGTGCAACATGAGTGCCTTGAGAAAATTTTATGAAAGCGTTTCGGGCAATATCCCGATTAATAAAATGAGAGAAAAATGCTATATGAGAGTTTGGGAAAAAAAATTCAGCTTAAAATATGAGACGAAAATTCGGCAGAAGTACAGAAGCGAGTAAACGAGGAAAATGAGGAACTGGGCCATGATAAAAAAGTGGGTATTTGTGATATGAGGAAAATGCAAGACAGAATCAAACAGGAGGAAAGAACTATAGAAACGAGCGGAAGTAATAGGCGAAACGGCAGAGCGGAATAATATGCAGGTCCAAATTCTCAGTGAAAAAAGTCGTATGTTAAGGCGAAAGTTATACGAATGAAATATTCCAGGTAATGAGAGACTTTGAAGAGGTAAGAAAGACAGAGAATGAGTACGAAAGAATAGTCCTTCAAAAAAGTGTGAAGCAGGAACAGAAGGCAGAGGCGGAAATGATCCAGGAATATGATAAGCACAATAATATTATTTTAGGAAGAATATCAAAGAGATCATATAGAGTCGCGAGTGATTTTTTCTGTTTGGAATTTGATGGAGTACGAGTTTCAGGACAGATGGGTAAATAACTGTGACGATCTCGAATAAATTTGGGATATTCCAAGTTTACCTCCTGTAGCCAACTAGATTCTCAACAGAAATCGTAGTAACGTCAATGTCAGTATCATCAAATTCGAAACCACCATAGGGAGGACTTTGACTCATTGCACCGCCATAAAGATTATTAATGTCATTAAAGAGCGTGTATATTATATGAGTTATATGAGGGTAAAGTGTCCTAGCTAGATGGGTCAGACGAGACAGAAAAATGAGGTTAGAAAGTGCTGTATGAAAAGGTCCTAAGAGTTTTGAACTGTGTTCACATTGCTTGAGAAAGTGCAGGAAATGTTCAAGAGGAGAATGTGAAACGTGAGTGCCTTGAGGAGTTCATTGGAAAGCGTTTCAGAGAAATATTCCGATAGATAAAATGAGAGAAAAATGCCAAATAATAGTTTGGGAGGAAGTGGTCTGCTTAAAATATGGAACATAAACTTGACAGAAGCACAGAAGCGAGTGAACGAGGAAAAGGAGGAACTGGGCCTAGAGAAAATAGTGAGTATTTGTGATAAGAGATAAAGGCAAGAAGGTATCGAACAGGAGGAAAGAACTACAGCAATGAGCGGAAGTAATTGGCGAAACGGCCGAGCGGAAGAGTATGCAGGTCAAAATTCTCAGTGGAAAAAGTGGTTGGTTAAGGCGAAAGTAGGAACAGAAGACAAAGGCAGAAAATGATGTAGGAAGATGAGATTTGCAATAAGAATTTTTTCTTTTCCTTTTCCTCTTCATATAGAGTCGTGAGTGATTTTTGTGGAGTACGAGTTTCAGGACAGAACGGTAAATCGCTTTGACGATCATGAATATATTTGGGATATTCCAAGTTCACCTCCTGTTAATAGCCACCTAGATTCTCAACAGGAATCGTAGTAACGTCAATGTCAGTATTATCAAATTCAAAACCACCATAGGGAATACTTTGACTCATTGCACCGCCATAAAGATTATTAATGTCAGTATGATGTGTATATTTTGTAGGAATTGGAGGGTGTAAAACCCCTCACATATCTGTTAATACTTTCAGAGTAATTGTTTGAACATTGGCATATTTCTCCTCGTATACCCCTTTTCAGAAAGTTAGCCATCGTGATATCTTAGATAAGCTCTAATTTACACTTTGTATACTTGAGCATGAAGTCTCAGGTATACTAGGGTGAAGTGATGTAGCTAGATGGGTGAGATGATACAGAAACATGAGCTTAGAAAGTGCTGAATGAAAAGGACCTAAGTGTTTTTAACTAAGTAATAGCATATTGATTGAGAAAATGCAGGAATTGTGCGAGAGGAGAATGTGAAAAGTGAGTGCCTTGAGAAAATCTTAGGAAAGCGTTTCGGAGAAATATCCCGATAAATAAAATGAGAAAAAAATGCCAAATGAGAGTTTAGGAAAAAGTAGTCTGCTTAAAATATGGAACGAAATTTCGGAAGAAGTACAGAACCAGTAAACGAGGAAAATGAGGAACTGGGCCTTGATAAAATAGTGAGTTTTTGTGATATGAGGAAAATGCAAGAGAGTATCAAACAGGAGGAAAGAACTACAGAAACGAGCGGAAGAACTAGGCGAAACGGCAGAGCGGAAGAATATGCAGGTCAAAATTCTCAGTGACAAAAAGTCGTTTGTTAAGGAGAAAGGTATACGAAAGAGATATTGCAAAAAGGGTAGAGAGTATTGAACAGGAATGAAGAACTACATGAAAGAGCGGAAGTAATTGGCGAAACGACAGGGCGGAAGAATATGCAAGTTCATATGCTCTGTGAAAAAAGTCCTTCGTAGAGACACAAGGAATGTTAAGAAGATATTTCAGGTAAAAAAGGAAAGAAATACAGAGAATGAGTAGGGAAGAACAGTCAGTTGATAGGTAATTCTGGATGGTTCAAGGAGCTTAGGCGTTTGAGGATTCTAGAAACTCCTTCGCCGGGAGAGTCGGAGTGCGCAGTTGCTCGAAGCGCAAGGTTGGTTTCGAGCACTGGGTGTTCAAAGCGTCTGAACGATAAAAGGCCTGACCTATAGAGGCGCGGGGTGGTTCGAAGAGTACGAATTCTAGGCGTAAGTCACTGTGAGGCGCCTGAGCGTTTATAACAAGGTAGTTCTGGGTGCAAGTTGGTTTGAGTCGTAAGGATGTTCGGACGCAGGATAGTTCTGAACGTTTGAAGGCGAGATATAGTTCAGGGAGTTTATGCGCGATCTTTTTAGGGGCGCGTAGGCGTTTGGGGATGAGAGGTACATCTGTCTGCCTAGGCGTTCGAATTGGGAGGTAGATCTACACGTCTAAGCGTTTTGATATAAAAGGAAAGGTAGATCTTCCCGCCTAGGCGTTCAATATACAAGGATGTTCTGTCCGCCTAGGAGTTTGATATCCAGGGTAGATCAGCCCACATAGGCGTTTTTGGGTGCAAGGTAGATCTGCCCGTCTAGGTGTTTGCTTTACAAGGTTGATCTGCCGGCCTGCTAGTGTATATATACTAAACGCGTGAGGCTCTTCTCGGTCAAAATGAAGGGGATGGAATGTGGTTGAACCGGGACGGGGGCTCTCGATTGGCAGGCGAAGGCCAGACCGACCAAATTTTTTACGAAACAAGATTTTCCCAAGGCTCTCACCATTCACTTTCTTCTTTTGCGCATTTCTTGTACTTACTCTAGCAATGTGCTGTCGCACAGATCTAAACACTTACGTCTCTACAATACAGCACTTTTTACGCTGAAGCATTTGTCTCTCGTTTTAATATTCATGCTATTCTTAGATCTTGATGACCGTCAAATATTTCCTTGATTGCAACGCTGTCCCTCTTTGTTATTCTTCCTAGTCAATTCTTATTGCGCTTCTCATCTCCCTAGATCATTTTCCGCCTTTGTCTTCTGTTCTTTCTTCTCTGAAGAACTGTTCTCCCTTACTCATTATTTGTATTTCTTTTCTCTTCAAAGTTTCTCATTACCTGGAATATCTCTTTCACATTCCTTTTGCCTCTACGAACGACTTTTTTCACCGAAAATTCGAACTTGCATATTCTTCCGCCCTGTCGTTTCTCCAATTTCTTCCGCTCTTTCATGTAATTCTTTATTCCTTTTCAATACTCTCAGCCTTTTCCCACATTCACTCACTCATTTCTTTCTCTAGGCCAGGCTCCTAATTTTCCTCATTAACTCACTGCTGTACTTCGCAGTCTAGATCCTAGGAAAATGATCTAGGAAGATGAGAAGCGCAATAAGAATTTACTAGGCAAAATAACAAGAAGGGATAGCGTGAAAATCAAGGATATAATTGACGGTTAGGAAGATCTAAGGATAGCATAAACATTAAAACGAGAGACAAAAGCTTCAGCGTAGAAAGTGCTGTATGTTAGAGACGTAAGTGTGTCCCGAAAAACATCGCGCATAAACTCCCTTAACTATCTTTCGCCTTCAAACGTCCAGAACTACCCTGCCTCCGAACAACCTTACGAAACAAACCGCCTTGCACCCCAGAACTACCATGTTATAAACCTCAAGCGCCCCACAGTGTTTTCCGCCTAAAACTCGTACTCTTCGAACCAGGAATGAGGAACTACAGGAAAGAGCGGAAGCAATTGGCGAAACGACAGGGCGGAAGAATATGCAGGTTCAAATTCTCGGTGAAAAAGGAAAGTAAAAGAGATATTTCAGGTAATGAGATAATTTGAGGAGGAGAGAAATACAGAGAATGAGTAGGGAATAACAGTTTTTCAGCGAAGTGTGAGAAACGAATAGAGAACAAACGCGAAAAATAATCTAGGAAGGTGAGAAGCCCAATAAGAATATACAAGGAAGAATAACAAATAGGAAGGGCGAGAAAATCAAGGAAAGAATTGTGGTAAGCAAGATCTAAGAATAACATGAAAATTTTAACGAGAGACAGAATCTCAAGCGTAGAAAGTGCTGTATTGTAGAGATGTAAGTTTTTAGATCAGTGGACAGAACATTGCTAGAGTAAGTACAAGAAATGTGCAAGAGTAGAAAAAATGAGAGTTTGGGAGGAAGTGGTCTGCTTAAAATATGAAACGTAAATGTGGCAGAAGTAAAAAAGTAAGGAAACGAGGAAAATTAGGAGCTATTCCTATGGAAAAGAGTGAGTAGGTGAAATTTGAGGAAAAGGGTAGAGAGTATTGAACAGGAATAAAGAACTACATGGAAGAGCGAAGTAATTGGCGAAACGACAGGGCGGAAGAATATGCAGGTTCAAATTCTCCGTGAAAAAAGTCAATCGTAGAGGCAAAAGTAATGTAAAAGAGATATTTGAGTTAATGAGAGACTTCGAAGGGGAGAAATTCAGAGAATGAGTAGGGAAGAACAGTTCTTCAGCGAAGTGTGAGAAAAGAACATGACACAAAGGCGAAAAATAAACTAGGAAAATGAGAAGCCCAATAGGTGTTTGATTTACAAGGTAGATCTTCCGGCCTGCTAGTGTATATATAGTAAACGCGTGAGGCGCTTTTCCGTCAAAATGGGAATGGAAAGTGGTTGAACCGAGACGGGGGCTCTCGAGCGGCAGGCGAAGGCCAGGCCGACTAAATTTTTTACGAAACAAGATTTTCCCAAAGCTCTCACCATTCACATTCTCCTCTTGCGCATTTCTTGCACTTAGTCTAGCAATGTGCTATCGAACAGATCTTAACACTTACGTCTCTACAATACAGCACTTTTTACGCTTGAGCTCTTGTCTCTCGGTTTAATATTTATGCTATCCCTAGATCTTGCTTACCGTCAATTTTTACTTTATTTTCACGCTCTTCCTCTTTCATTATTATTCCTAAAGAATTCCTATTGCGCTTCTCATCTTCCTAGATCATTTTTTGCCTCTGTCTTCTGTTTCTCCCTCACACTTCGCTGAAGAACTGTTCTTACCTACTCATTATCTGTATTTCTCTACTCTTCAAAGTCTCTCTTTACCTGAAATATCTCTTTTACTTTCCTTGAGAGGTGAGAGGCATGGGAAAATCTTGTTTCGACAAAAATTCAGTCAACTAGGTCTTCGCCTGCCGCTTGAGAGCCCCCTTCACGGTTCAACCACATTCCATCCCCTCCATTTTGACCGAAGGTGCCTCACGCGTTTAGTATATATACACTAGCTGACTGGCAGATCTACCTTGTAAATCAAACACCTAGATGGGCAGATCTACCTTGCACCCAAAAACGCCTATGTGGGCAGATCTACCTTGCATATCAAACTCCTAGGCGGACAGAACTACCTGTATATTAAACGCCTAGGCGGGAAGATCTACCTTTTATATCAAATGCTTAAGTGTGCAGATCTACCTCGCAATTCTAACGCCTAGGCAGACAGATGTACTTCTCATCCCCAAACGTCTATGTGCCCCAAAAAACATCGCGCATAAACTCCCTGAACTTCGCCTTCAAGCGTCCAGAACTACCTTGTTATAAACGCTCAAGCGCTTCACAGTGTTTTACTCCTAAATTCGTACTCTTCGAACCAGGAATGAGGAACTACAGGAAATAGCGGAAGCAATTGGCAAAACGTTGGGGCGGAGGAATATGAAGGTTCATATTCTCAGTGAAAAAAAGTCGTTCGTAGAGACGAAAGGAAAGTAAAAGAGATATTTCAGGTAATGAGAGACTTTGAAGAGGAGAGAAATACAGAGAATGAGCAGGGAGTAACAGTTCTTCAGCTAAGTGTGAGGAAGGAACAGGACACAAAGATAAAAAATGATCTAGGAAGAGGAGAAGCATAACAGGAATTTACTAGGAAGAATAACAATGAGGGAGAGCGTGAAAATCAAGGAAAGAATTGACGGTAAGCAAGATCTAAGGATAGCATAAATATTAAATCGAGAGACAAGAGCTCAAGCGTAGAAAGTGCTGTATGGTAGAGACGTAAATGTTTAGATCTGTGCGACAGCACATTGCTAGAGTAAGTGCATTGTTATTCTTCCTAGTAAATTCCTATTGCGCTTCTCCTTTTCCTAGCTCATTTTTTATCTTTGTATCCTGTTCCTTCCTCACACTTCGCGAGAAAGAACTGTTATTCCCTACTAAATCTCTGTATTTCTTTCCTCTTCAAAGTCTCTCATCACCTGAAATATCTCTTTCACATTCCTTTCGTCTCTACGAACGACTTTTTTTCACAAAGAATTTGAACCTGCATATTCTTCAACCCTGTCGTTTCGCAATTGCTTCCGCTCTTTCGTGTAGTTCCTCATTCCTGGTTCGAAGAGTACGAGTTTTAAGCGTAAAACACTGTGGGACGCTTGAGCGTTTAAAACAAGGTAGTTCTGGGTGCAAGGTGGTTTGAGTCGTAAGGATGTTCGGACGAAGGGTAGTTCTGGACTTTTGAAGGCGAAGTTCAGGAAGTTTCTGCGCGATGTTTTTTGGGGCACATAGGCGTTTGGGGATGAGAAGTACATCTGTCTGCCTAGGCGTTAGAATTGCGAGGTAGATCTGCACACTTGAGCGTTTGATATAAAAGGTAGATCTTCCCGCCTAGGCGTTTAATATACAGGTGGTTCTGTGCGCCTGGGAGTTTGATATACAAGGTAGATCTGCCCACATAGGCGTTTTTGGATGCGAGGTAGATCTGCTCGTCTAGGTATTTGATTTACAAGGTAGATCTGCCGGTCAGCTAGTGTATATATACTAAACGCGTGAGGCACCTTCGGTTAAAATGGAGGGGATGGAATGTGGTTGAACCGTGAAGGGGGCTCTCAATCGGCAGGCGAAGACCTGGTTGACTGAATGTTTTTCGGAACAAGATTTTCCTATGCCTCTCACCTCTCAAGGAAAGTAAAAGAGATAGTTCAGGTAAAGAGAGTCTTTGAAGAGTAGAGAGATACAGAGAATGAGTAGGGAAGAACAGTTCTTTAGCGAAGTGTAGGGAAGGAACAGAAGACAAAGGCAAAAAATGATCTGGGAAGATGAGAAGCGCAATAGGAATTCACTACGAATAATATTGAAAGAGGAAGAGCGTGAAAATCAAGGAAAAAATTGACGGTAAAAAGCAAGATCTAGGGATAGCATAAATATTAAAACAAGAGACAAGTGCTCAAGCGTAGAAAGTGAGGTATTGAAGATACGTAAGTGTTGAGATCTGATCGATAGCACATTGCTAGACTAAGTGCAAGAAATGTGCAAGAGGAGAATGTGAATGTGAGCCCCCGTCTCGGTTCAACCAATTTCCATCCCCATTTTGACCAAAAAGTGCCTCACGCGTTTACTTTATATACACTAGCAGGCCGGCAGATCTACCTTGTAAATCGAACACCTATTGGGCTTCTCATTTTTTTAGTTTATTTTTCGCGTTTGTCCCATGTTCTTTTCTCACACTTCGCTAAAGAACTATTCTTCCCTACTCATTCTATGAATTTTTCCCCTTCGAAGTCTCTCACTACCTGAAATATCTCTTTTACATTACTTTTGCCTCTACCATCGACTCTTTTCACGGAGAATTTGAACCTGCATATTCTTCCGCCCTGTTGTTTCGCCAATTACTTCGCTCTTTCATGTAGTCCTTTATTCCTGTTCAATAATCTCTACCTTTATTCTCAAAGTTCACTTTCTCACTCTTTTCCATAGGAATAGCTCCTAATATTCCTCTTTTCCTTACATTTGTTTTTCTGCCACATCTACGTTTCATATTTTAAGCAGACCACTTCCTCCCAAACTCTCATTTTTTCTTTCATTTTATTGATCGGGATATTTCTTTGAAACGCTCTCCTGAGTATTTTCCCAAGGCTCTCACCATTCACATTCTCCTCCTGCGCAATTCTTGAACTTACTCTAGCAATGTGCTGTCGCACAGATCTAAAAACTTACATCTCTACAATACAGCACTTTCTACGCTCGAGCTTCTGTCTCTCGTTTTAATTTTTATGTTATTCTTAGATCTTGCTTACCACAATTCTTTCCTTGATTTTCTCGCTCTTCCTCTGTGTTATTCTTCCTAGTATATTCTTATTGGGCTTCTCATATTCCTAGATTATTTTTCGCCTTTGTCCCCTGTTTCTTTCCCACACTTCGCTGAAGAACTGTTCTTCCCTACTCATTCCCTGTATTTCTTTCCTCTTCAAAGTCTCTCAATACCTGAAATATCTCTTTTACATTTCTTCCGCCTCTACGAACGACTTTTTTCACCGACAATTTGAACCTGCATATTCTTCTCTCTAGCCTTTTTCTCACATTTCACTTTCTCACTACTTTCACTAGGCCAAACTCCTAATTTTCCTCGTTCACTTACTTGTGTACTTCTGCCACATTTACCTTTCATATTTCCTCCCAAACCCTCGTTTGGCATCATTCTCTCATTTTATTGATCGGGTTATTTCTCTGAAACGCTTTCACGAGAAATTCCCAAGGCTCTCACCATTCACATTCTCCTCTTGCACTATTCTTGCACTTAGTCTAGCAATGTTCCGTCGCACAGAACTAAACACTCACGTCTCTAACATATAATATAACAAATCATTCACTTTCTACGCTGAAGCTTCTGTCTCTCGTTTCAATATTTACGCTATCCTTAGATTTTGCCAACCGTCGATTATTTCCTTGATTTTCACGCTGTCACTTTTGTTATTATTCCTAGTTAATTTTTATTGCGCTTTTCATCTTCTTAGATCACTTTTTGTCTCAGTTTTCTGTTCTTTCCTCACACTTGGCTGAAGAACTCATCTTCCCTACTCATTTTCTGTATTTCTCTACTCTTCAAAGTCTCTCTTTACCTGAAATATCTCTTTCCCTTCCTCTCATCTCTACTAACGACTTTTTTCACCGAGAAATCGAACCTGCATATTTTTCCGCCCTGTCGGTTCGCTAATTGCTTCCGCTCTTTCCTGTAGTTCCTCATTCCTGTTCAATACTCTCTAGCCTCTTTCTCACATATCACTTACTCACTACTTTCACAAGGCCAAGCTCCTTATTTTCCTCGTTAACTTACTGACTTCTGTCACATTTACGTTTCATATTTCAAGCAGAATACTTCCTTTCAAACCCTAATTTGGCATCATTCTCTCATTTTATGGATCTGGATATTTCTCTGAAATGCTTTCCAGAGATTTTCCGAAAGCTCTCACCATTCACATTCTCCTCTCGCATATTTCTTGCACTTTCTCCAGCAATGTGCTATCGCACAGATCTAAAAACTTACGTCTCTAAGATACAGCACTTTCTACGCTGAAGCTTGTGTCTCTCGTTTTAATAATTATGCTACACTTAGATCTTGCTAACCGTCAATTATTTCTTTTATTTTCACGCTGTCCCTTTTTGTTATTCTTCCTAGTTAATTCTTATTGCGCTTCTCATCTTCCTAGATCATTTTCCTAGGATCTAGACTGCGAAGTACAGTAGTGAGTTAACGAGGAAAATTAGGAGCCTGGCCTAGTGAAAGTAATGAGTAAGTAAAATGTGGAAAAAGGCTGAGAGTATTGAAAATTAATAAAGAATTACATAAAAGAGCGGAAGTAATTGGCGAAACGACAGGGCGGAAGAATATGAAAGTTCAAATTCTCGGTGAAAAAAGTCGTTCGTAGAGGCAAAAGTAATGTGAAAGAGATATTTCAGATAATGAGAAACTTTGCAGAGGAAAGAAATACAGATAATGAGTAAGGGAGAACAGTTCTTCAGAAAAGAAGGAACAAAAGACAAAGGCGGAAGATGATCTAGGGAGATGAGAAGCGCAATAAGAATTGACTAGGAAGAATAAAAAAGAGCGGTGAAATCAAGGAAATATTTGACGGTCATCAAGATCTAAGAATAGCATAAATATTAAATCGAGAGACAAATGCTTCAGCATAGAAAATGCTGTGAGTTAGAGACGTAAGTGTTAAGATCTGTGCGATAGCACATTGCTAGAATAAATACAAGAAATGCGCAAGAGGAGAATGCGAAAGGTGAGAGCCATGACAAAATCTTGTTTCGAGAAAAATTCAGTCGGCCTGGCCTTCGCCTGCCGCTCGAGAGCCCCCTAAGCAGTTCAACCACATTCCATCCTCTCCATTTTGAACGAAAAGAGCCTCACGCGTTTAGTATATATACACTAGCAGGCGGGCAGATCTACCTTGTATACCAAACGCCCATCCGGGCAGATCTACCTTGTATATCAAACGTCCAGACGGGTAGATCTACCTTGCACCCAAAACGCCTAGGCGGGCAAATCTACCTTGTATATCAAACGCCCTGGCGGGCAGCTCTACCTTGTATATTAAACGCCTAGGCGGGAAGATCTACCCTGTATATCAAACGCTTAGTCGGGCAGATCTATCTTGCACCCAAAACGCCTAGGCGGGCAGATCTACCTTGCAATTTAAACGCCTAGGCAGGCAGATGTACCTCTCATCCCCAAACGCCTACGCGCCCCATAATACCTCGCGCATAAACTCCCTGAAATATTTTACGCCTTCAAACGTCCAGAACTATCTTGCGTCCGAACATCCACATGACGCAAACCACCTTGCACCCAGAACTACTTTGTAAACGCTCAAGCGCCCCACACTGTCTTGCGCCTAAAACTCGGACACTTCGAACCACCCTGCGCCTCGATCGGTCAGACCCTCTGAACGTCCAGACGCCTTGAACACCTAGTGCCCAAAACCAACCTTGCGCTTCGAACAACTGGGCACTCCGACTCTCCCGGCGTCAGAGTTCCTAGAATCCTCAAACGCCTAAGCTCCTTGAACGTTTCATCATCCGTCGTCTCGAATTACCTAGCAACTGAAAATGCTGTCGTCAACTTGGCGCCTAAAATGCTCAGGCGCCCTGAAAATACAGGCACGGTGGGCGCCTAGACGACAGAAAAAGTTCATTTGGCACTCAAAATAATATAATAATATTATATATATATATATATATATATATATATATATATATATATATATATATATATATATATATATATATATATATATATATATATATATATATAAAACTACCTTTCAATTTATATCTTCTATGTAATATAATATATAATATCGCTCATAATGAATGATATAACATTTTTCGTTGGACTTTTTTGGTAAGCTTTGGTTCGTCTTCAGTCATTATTAATTCAATATAATATAATAATAGTTATATTTGTGCGTTTGTGTGTAGATGTGTTCAAATGCATAAATTTATGCAATTTCAATATGTTCATTATCACAAAATAATTTATTAATTCTGCCCAAATACACTCAGAGTAGGGTGTGTGTGTGTGTGATGGGTGCCTTTATGGATTTTAATTTTATATACTACGCGAAGGCTTTCTTCAAAGGGATTTGGAATTATACCCGTCTAAAATGTTGTGAGTTTCTTGGCACAATTTCAAAAACTTTTACACGAACTTATTTGAGAACTCAATCGTGTAAAATGTCTTTAATAAGAAATGCTGAGATTTTTTGTTATTATCTCTTTAAATAATTCCGACGCAACACATTATCATCTTTACAGTTCGTGGGCTATGAATGCATCGACAATAAGTTACTTATGCTGTACTATCTCTGTAATGGATGTAACTCGATCGGTAATTTCCGGATGGGATGTACCTCAACTTGTATCGAGGATAGAAGTCTCTTTTATAACTGATCATTGATCGAATAGAATAAATATGAAGCAAGGGATTGAATCAGGGGAGTTCGGAATAACAATTTCATGTAACTTGACTCCAACTAACCTTGCGTTATAAACAATTTTACGCTCGTACCCAGAATGCCCTCAGGCAAACCCTCGATTTACCTTTGTTTTCTATTGAAAAACTTCAAACTAACCTGTCACGTGTGAATGTCGAAAATCAAGTTCGAAACTTCGAAAACGACCCGATAAGTTGTAGCCAAACGTGATATTAACTGGTTGATGAAATCGAACCATTTCAAGAATTTGGTGTGATCTGGAAATGATTTGGAAGCCTGCCGAAATGGTCTTAGCTACTAAGGTCGTGTTAAAGACGGAGTTACCGTTTCGATGTAAGCATTATTGAATTTCAAATTGACAAATTCCGACAACAGAGTCTGGGTGGAATGCTCGAAAGCTGAGCCTATTCCGTATTCCTCCATAGAGTAGGTGAAAGTTACCAAGAGCCAAGTAAAAGTAGAAGAAAGAAGAAGATCAAATTGACGACTGTTTATGACATAACCTATATAAAATTGAAGTTGTTTTGCTTTGTATTCACAAAGATTAATGAGAGATTTAAGATGAAGTAATGCATAAAGACATATACTATAGAGAAAGACATCAAATATAAGTGAAATAAGCATACTTAGGAGACAGGTACCATTGATATATTGCTATAAGTAATTTCTTGGACGTAAAGACAACCAAGCCCTGTTCAATTTTGAAAGTTGAAGTTGTCAGAACCGAGGGAAAGACACTTGAACATTTGACAAAGGCAAAATTCAAAACTGGGCTTCACATCAATTTAATCATCAAAGTTCTGAATAACTACAATCTTCAAAATAATGGCAAACTGAGATGAAGTGATGCAGGAAAATACCATCGAGAAAGACATCAGAGGTAATACAAATAAACATAGTTTAATATGGTTTCCATTAATTTTATGTTGCTGCAGGTCGTTTGTTGAACACAAAGAGCACTGAACATTATTCGATCTGGAATGTCTTTAGACCTTTCTTCCTGGAGCAGTTATTTTGAATCTTAAATGTTTGAAGAAATTTTCATAGTGAAGCAAATTTCAAAATGAAACCCAAAAAGTTAATGAGTTCATAGATACTTTAAGTGAATGATATGCCGATAATTGAGAGTTTTTATGTCTGGAAATTTCCTTTTTAATATATTATCCTTACCGTTTTGTATTGATACCTCGGTCTGATTGTCCCTATATTTATACCATGTTCTGATTGTTTCTGGCTTTTACTCCTATTCTGACTATTTTGTGTTTATATTGATGTATGTTTGCCATTTTGTTCGGATGTAGTTAGTGTATACACAGTGTTTGTCTCAATTCAAGTTCAAATCTATTAATGTCGATTTTTTGAGTGACTTGTCATGAATACTCTCAACTTGTATATTGATGACTAATAAAGAATATATTAATTAATTATATCAAGAATTCAAGAACTATGTGATAATAGATATCTTATTTTGAGAGTTCTGAATACATAGACTTTGTTAGTATACATGACATGGAAGCTGAATATGGATAACAAATTCAAGAAATTTTTCGAAGAAACAACCAACTACATTCTTTACAGAAGCAAGAAAAACAGATGAAAGGTTGAAAAATTTATTTCAAACTGATATTGAAATATACAGAAAAATTTATTGTGAAAGAATTCACATACTACATCAAAATGCTTGACACAACTTCCAATTGAGAAAATATTCATTAGAAATTTATATTAAAACTGATATATGATGTACAGGTATATGCAAAAAAAAGTACCTCCGAAATGGCTGAATATTTGCTCTTCGTTCTGGAAATCTCAAATTTCATTTTCTGGTCTCGTACCATAGGTTTCTCTGTTATTGAACTATTAAAGAGCTGCCAAAAATCTGAAAAAAATTAAAATTTTATTTTGAAAGCAGAAGAATTATTCTGAGGAAAATTTAACATGATTTTTCTTTCTTATATCACTGTCGAAGAGATAATTCTTGAATCTGTAATTGATGGATACAATAATTATCTCCCAACATTCAGAGCATTTCAAGTTTCATTATCGGTGTTGCGAAATAGAGTTAAAATTGAGAAATGTTGAATAAGAAATTTAGTCTTGAACATGCACGAAATTCTCACCTCGTGACAATTACGAAACAGTTTCAAGATGAATAAACACATATTTTTATCAATGCTTGTACAATGTAAAAATAAATAAAGCCAATACTACTACCAACATTTCAAATTCCATTGAGGTACATACTTCAGCGCTTACCCGTTCAGTTTTCATTCTTCGGCAAAAGTTTGTCTCATCTTGTAACGATAAACATTGCATTTTTGTACGATGAAATGTGTTCAACAAATTTTCTTGGTAAATATCAAATCTCTCCTCAGAAATTGTTGCTGTGAAAAATTTAAACCAATGAGTAATGTAAGAGTCATAACGTATCTCAATGAGCACTTATTATCAAGCATATTCTTCTCACTTTCATAAAAAACAAAACCTTACTAACCTTAATATAAAATAGGCCCATTCCTCCTGCTCGAAAATTAAGTTGTTGAAATTTATTCCACTCATCAAGAAACAGCAGTAAGACAGTTGCATAGATGTTGTTAGTGAGGTTTCGATAAACATAGCTCATATATTTCTGCAAAATATTCATAATGTTAGATTAATGGTTTGCTACGATTACTACATGCATTAGAGAGTTGATATGTAATTGTGAGGAAAAAAGAATGTACCAACCTGATATATTGCTGAGTACTATTCAATATTATCGTATTACAATATAAAGGCAAACAGGATGCATCTGGTTCTGTTACTATTGCATCTTTTGAATAACCAATTTCATTTATGTAATGTTAGGACTTAAAAGCTGCTTTCTGTTCATTGTTTTTCTTAGACCCGTGCACTCTTCTTCCTTCAAAATAGAGCCTGTTACCACAAAATTAAGAAGTTTTTTTGACCTTGCACTTGTGAACACTTTAGCCTGAAAAAAACCACATTAGGTCTTCTTTAGATTGCCTTCGATAAGCTGTACATTACTTATTTCATTGAGAATATTGAGATGATTCATCTTCGGAGAAAACGACAAATAACGTACCTTCAGATACCAAATTGTATACTCGGTTGGCTTAACCTCTTGGGATATTCAGTTTCGCGTGCATATTAAAACTTGTTCCGTTCTGTATTGCACATTTCTTCGTTCTACTTAGTGGAATGAGCTGAAAATTTTCGTGTTATTATTGACGAAAAAGATCGTGCTGTAAATACTTACTTTTCGAGTAGCTTATTTTTCTAATAACATTGGAAAGTACGGATGGTTTATATCGCTGGAATTGGTATCGTAGGTAATAACAATAGGCCTTCACTCGTAGCGAAAATAAATGTACAAATCCATTTTCGAAGTTCATTTTCGTTTTCAAGCGTCCCTTTCGAGAACGTCGGACAATATAGCCGATTGACTGGAATGTAAACAACCTACTTCAACTTTCGTCACGAACGCTGTGTGCATGGAAATAGAAGAAAATACGGATTTTAATCCAGTAAATAGGTAAAAATACGACGTAAATGAAAATTTAGACGAATTAACGCATCGTTTGAAACGTTTGTTTCCTGAGAATATATGAATTTTCGTGCAAAAACGAACCAAATACGTAATGTTTACTTACGTTTCGAAGGAGTTCTCCCCTATTCGTTCCAAATACGACGTTTTTCTCGCGATCGAATCGAAACCTTTTAGGTTCTACGTAACCGGATAGGTTTCGAGATGATGTCGATGTACCTTTATTGATAAGATGATTGATATATTTCTTAAATAAGATGTTATTTCACGATCCAAACCCTAGAATGAGTTTGAGAAACGTCAACGTCAACGTCGACGCTCGGTAATCGTCGTGTTCCCGACGTGTTCCGTTTCCTATTGGTGGAAAAGGAAATGAGGACGGCAGGGGTATCGAGCAAATTTGTCGTTTTTCCGGAATTAATTAAAAATACTGGAAAGCCCTTTTCGCGAAAAAGAAAGACGTGAGAATAAAATTTCGTCTTTCTTCTCGGATTTCGTGGTGTTTCCCCTTTTTTGCCGATAGTTTTAAACCTCGAACCGAAGCGTTTTCGGCGACGACTTTCGATGGGCGTGTCCTTTTTTCGAAAATGTAGAAATATCTTCCGCGTCTGAAAATGGACCTCTTTTCTGACGCGGATTTATAAGGTTTCCCGTGGAAAATACGCGATAAAAATTTCGGAAAGCAAGATGGGAAAGACGAACGCTTCGTTCGGTAAAAAGTGCGGGACCGATTAGGCGAAGGAAAAAATTTGTATAGCCTACCCGTTTGGGTAATTTCCTCCCTGCCGTTTCGAGGAAATCGTGGACCTTTTTCTTTTCGGCGTTTTCGAAAGGTTTTTCTGTGAATTTCGAGATTATCGCCGTACGAATCGTCTTCCGAAAGACGAAATTTACCGATACCGAAGGAATCCGGCACTCGACTCTTTCCGTTTTCGAGATCCGGCGATATCGCGAAAATTTTCGAAAATTCGTACCTCCGCCGTTCGGGGTCCCGCGGCCGATTTCGCACGCGCCTTCGACCGACTACCTAGTTTCGTAAAAAAATTACTCGGACCGGCCTCCGCCCCCCGCTCGAGAGCTATTCGAAAAATCCCCGTCCCGGTTCAACCAAATTCCATCCCCTCCATTTTGACGGAAAAGTGCCTTACGCGTTTAGTATATATACACTAGCAGGCCGGCAGATCTACCTTGTAAATCAAACACCTAGACGGGCAGATCTACCTTGCACCCAAAAACGCCTATGTGGGCAGATCCACCTTTTATATCAAACGCTTAAGCGTGCATATCTACCTCGCAATTCAAACGCCTAGGCAGACAGATGTGCCTCTCATCACCAACCGCCAATGTGTCCCGAAAAACATCGCGCATAAACTCCCTGAACTATCTTTCGCCTTCAAACGTCCAGAACTACCCTGCCTCCGAACATCCTTACGAGTCAAACCGCCTTGCACCTCAGAACTACCTTGTTATAAACCTCAAGCGCCCCACAGTGTTTTCCGCCTAAAACTCGTACTCTTCGAACCAGGAATAAGGAACTACAGGAAAGAGCGAAAGCAATTGGCGAAACGACAGGGCGGAAGAATATGCAGGTTCAAATTCTCGGTGAAAAAGGAAAGTAAAAGAGATATTTCAGGTAATGAGATAATTTGAGGAGGAGAGAAATACAGAGAATGAGTAGGGAATAACAGTTTTTCAGAGAAGTGTGAGGAAGGAATAGAAGACAAAGGTAATAAATGACCTAGGAAGATGAGAAGCGCAATAGGAATTTACTAAGAAGAATAACTAAGAGGGAGAGCGTGAAAATCAAGGAAAGAATTGACGGTAAGCAAGATCTAAGGATAGCATAAATATTAAAACGAGAGACAAGAGCTAGAGCGTAGAAGAGCTGTATGGTAGAGACGTAAATGATTAGATCTGTGCGACAGCACATTGCTAGAGTATGTGCAAGAAATGTGCAAGTGGAGGATGTGAATGGTTAGGTTAGAGAGACTTATGAAAATCTCAGGAAAGCATTTCAGAGAAATATCCCGATCGATAAAATGAGAGAATGATGCCAAATGACAGTTTGGGAGGAAATGGTCTGCTTAAAATATGGAATGTAAATGTGGCAGAAGTACAGAAGTATTTAAACGAGGAAAATAAGGAGGTTGGCCTAGGGAAACTAGTGAGTAAGAGAAATGTGAGAAAAAGGCTAGAGAGTATTGAACAGGAATAAAGAACTACAGGAAAAAGCAGAAGTAATTGGCGAAACGACAGGGCGGAAGAATATGCAGGTTCAAATTCTCGGTGAAAAAAATCGTTCGTTGAGGCAAAAGGAATGGAAAAGAGATATTTCAGGTAATGAGCGACTTTGAAGGGGAAAGAAATACAGAGAATGCCCAGTTGCTCGAAGCGCAAGGTTGATTTTGGACACTGGGTGTTCAAGGCGTCTGGACGTTTAGAGGACCTGACCTATCGAGGCGCAGAGAGGTTCGAAGAGTCCGAGATTTAGGCGTGAGACACTTTGGGGCAGTGCAATGAGTCAAAGTCTTCCCTATGGTGGTTTTAAAATTGGTGCTACTGACTTTGACGTTAATACGATTCCCGATGAAAATCCAGTTGGTTATTTCGAGGAGGAAAACTTGGAATATCCCAAACATATTCATTATCGTCACAGTGATAAACCCTTCTGTCCTGAAACACGTACTCCACCAAATTTCAAAAAAGAAGAAATTACTCACGACTCTATATGATGAGGAATCAGTATGTTATTCTTTCTAAAATAATGTTATTGCGCTTATCATATTCCTGGATCATTTCCGCCTCTGTCTTCTGTTCCTGTTTCACACTTTTCTGGAGGACTGTTCTTTCGTATTCAATCTCTGTCTTTCCTACCTCTTCAAAGTCTCATTAACTGCAATATCCCTTTCGTATACCTTTCGCCTTAACAAACGACTTTTTCCACTGAGAATTTGGACCTGCATATTTTTCTGCTCTGCCGTTTCGCCTATTACTTCCGGTCGTTTCTGTCGTTTTTTCCTCCTAGTTGATGCTCTCTTGCATTTTCCTCATATCACAAATACCCACTTCTTTATCATGGCGCAGTTCCTCATTTTCCACGTTTACTCGCTTCTGTACTTCTGCCGAATTTTCGTTCCATATTTTAAGCAGACTATTTTTTCCCAAACTCTCATTTGGCATTTTTCTCTCATTTTATTTATCGGGATATTTCTCCGAAATGCTTTTCTAAAATGTTTTCAAGGCACTTACTTTTCACATTCTCCTCTTGCACATGTCCTGCACTTTCTCACTCAATATGCTATAACACAATTCAAAACACTTAGGTCCTTTTCGATCAGCACTTTCTGAGCTCATGTTTCTGTATCATCTCACCCATCTAGCTACGTCATTTTACCCGCGTATACCTGAGACTGCATGCTCAAGTATACAAAGTGTAATTTAGAGCTTATCAAAGATATTACGATGGTAAACTTTCTGGAAAGGGGTATACGTGGAGAAATATGCCAATGTTCGAACAATTACTCTGAAAGTAATAACAGATATGTGAGGGATTTAAACCCTCAAATTCCTACAAAATACACACACTTTACTGACATTAATAATCTTTATGGCGGTGCAATGAGTCGAAGTTTTCCCTATGCTGGTTTCGAATTTGATGATACTGATATTGACGTTACTACGATTCCTGTTGAGAATCTAGTTGGCTATTTACAGGAGGTAAACTTGGAATATCCCAATTATATTCGTGATCGTCACAGTGATTCACCCATCTGTCCAGAAACTCGTACTCCATCGAATTCCAAACAGAAAAAAATCACTCACGACTCTATTTGATAAGGAACCCTCTTTGCTATTCTTCCTAAAAACTTCTCATTACGCTTCTCATATTCCTAGATCATTTTCCGCCTTTGTTTTTTGTTCCTACTTCACACTTCTCTGAAGAACCGTTCTTCCTTACTCATTCTCTGTCTGTCTTTCCTCTTCAAAGTCTCTTATTACCTGCAATATCTATTTCACATTCCTTCTGCCTCAACCATCAACTTTTTCACCGAGAATTTGAACCTGCATATTCTTCCGCTCTGTCGTTTCGCCAATTACTTCCGCTTTTTCCTGAAAATCTGTATTCCTTCCTGTTCAATAATCTCTAGCCTTACCCTCGCATTTCACTTACTCACTATTTTCTCTAGGCCCAGTTCCTCAATTTCCTCGTTTACTTCCTTTTGTACTTCTGCCACATTTTCGTTCCATATTTGAAGCAGACGACTTCCTCCCAAATTCTCATTTCGCATTTTTCTCTCATTTTATTGATTGTGATATTTCTCTGAAATACTTTCCTAAGATCTTCTCAAAGCACTCAACAATAACATTATCCTTTTGCACTTATCCTGCACTTACTAAAATAAAGTGCTATCGCACAGATCTGAACACTTACGTCCTTTTCATACAGCTCCTTCTGAGCTCATGCTATTGTCTCTTATTTTATTTATTTATAACTTTCTTAGAACTTGCTTACCGGCAATATTTCCCTTGGTTTTCACACTGTCCCTTTGTTATTCTTATTATTCTTCCTAATAAATTCTTATTGCGCTTATCATATTCCTAGATCATTTTCTGCCTTTGTCTTCTGTTCCAACTTCACACTCCTCTGAGAAACTGTTCTTCCCTACACATTCTCTGTCTTCCCTACCTCCTCAAAGTCACTTTTTACCTGCAATATCTCTTTCACATTCCTTTCGCCTTAACCAAAGACTTTTTCCACTGAGAAATTTGACCTGCATACTCTTCCGCTCGACTGCTTCGCCAATTACTTCCGCTCATTGCTGTAGTTCTCACCTCCTGATTGATACCTTTTCACCTTTTCCTCATATCACAAAAACTCACCATTTTCTCTAGGCCCAGTTCCTCGTCTTCCTCGTTTACTCGCTTCTGTACTCCTGCCAAATTTTCGTTCCATATTTTAAGCAGACCACTTCCTCCCAAACTCTCATTTGGCATTTTCCTCTCAGTTTATCTATCGGGATATTTCTCCGAAACGCTTTCCTCTTAATTACTCAAGGCACTCACGTTTCACATTCTCCTCTTGCACAGTTCCTGCACTTTCTCAAGCAATGGTCTATCACACAGTTCAAAACGCTTAGGTTCTTTTAATAAAGCAATTTATAAGATCATTTTTCTGTCTCGTCTGACTATCTAGCTACGTCACTTTACCCTCGTATAACTGAGACTACATGCTCAAGTATACGAAGTGTAAATAAGAGTTTATCAAAGAAATCACAATGTTAAATTTTCTGGAAAGGGGTATACGTGGAGGAATATGCCAATGTTCAAACAAATATTCTGAAAGTAATAACAAATGTATGAGGATTTAAACC